>VZQC01005468.1:524173-676188 GCA_009823505.1 Rhizomys pruinosus | reverse complement strand
ACAAAAATAGAGCAGAAATCAATGAAATAGAAAACAAAGAAAACAAATAAAAAATCACATGAAGCCAAAAGTTGTGTTCTTTTGAAAGAATAAACAGATCAGACAGACCCTCTAGCCCAGTTAACAAAAAGGAAAGAAGAACAACTCCAAACAATACAATCTGTGATGAAAGGGAAATATCACAACGGACAAGGAAAGATCAAGAAATTATATGGGATAATATTCAGAAACCTATATTCTACCAAGTTTGAAAATCTAGAAGAATGGATGAATATCTTGAAATCCTGGGAATCACCAAAGCTTGGGCCCAAGAGGAGACCAGCAGCTTAAACAGAGCCCACTAACATATGAAGAAATAAGAGATGTAGTAAGAACTCCCCAACTAAAAAAAGCCCAGGCCCAGACGGTTTCACAGCAGAATTCTATATAAACATTCCAAAAAGACCTACAACCATTTTATTTCTGAAACTGTTTAGAAGTATACAATCAGAAGGACATTCTCCCAAAATTCCTTTATGAAGCCAACATCACTCTTTACCAAAAACCAGGCAAAGATCCAACTAAAAAGGAGAATTAGACCCATCTCCCTCATGAACACAGATGCCAAAATTCTAAACAGATATCTGGCAAATCGCATACAGACCCACATCAGAAGATCATCCATCATGACCAAGTTGGATTCATACCAGAGATGCAGGGATGGTTCAACATACGAAAACTAAAAACATCATCAAACACCATAAAATCGAATCAAATGACAAAAACCACACCATCATCTCAATTGATGCTGAAAAGCCTTTGACAAAATCCAGCATCCCTTCAGCTTAAAGTCCTAGAAGGAATTGGTTGGAGGGATCATTCCTCAATGTAATCAAGCATATACAGGAAACCCACAGCCAATATCATCCTAAATGGGAAATGACCGAAACATTCCCTTTAAGGTAGGAACCCGGCAAGGCTGCCCCCTATCCCCCACTCCTCTTCACATAGTGCTTGAAAACTTGGCTAGAGCAATAAGGCAAGAAAAGGGATATTAAAGGAGTACTAATTGGAAAAGAGGAAGTCAAACTATCCCTATTTGCTGATGATATGTTGTTTACTTAAGGATGCAAAAAAACTCCACCAGAAAACTCCTAGAAAACGATTAAACAGCTTCAGCAAAGTGGCAGGATACAAATTAACCTTAGAAAATCAATGGCCTTTCTTTTACACCAAGAACAAGCAATTGGGAGAAAGAATCAAGAAACCTTCCCACTCACAATAGCCTCAAAAACAATAAGATACCTAGGAACAAACCTAACCAAAGACACCAAAGACCTCTACAACAAAAATTTTAAACCTTAAAGAAAGAAATTGAAGAAGCCCAGAAGATGGAAAAAAACCTCCCATGCTCATGGATTGGGAAAATTACATTGTAAAAATGTCCATTTTACCAAAACTCTTGTATAGATTTAATGCAATCCCAATCAAACTCCCCAAGAGTTTCTTCACAGGCTTGGAAACAAAAGTTCTTAAATTCATTTGGAAAAAAAAAGACCCCGAATAGCTAAATCAATCCTGAGTGAAAAGATCTACAAAGGAGGGATTCTCTATACCAGATTTTTAAACTATACTACAGGGCTATAGTCATAAAAACAGCCTGGTACTGGCACAAAAACAGACCTGTGACCAATGGAACAAAACCGAGATCCAAATCTGAGCACATAAATTTCAGCCATCTCATATTTGACAAGGGGGCCAAGGAACCACAATGGAGAAAAGACAGCATCTTCAGCAAGTGTGTTGGCAAAACTGGATCACCACTTGTAGAAGAATGAAATTAAACCCTACCTTCACCCTGTACAAAGTCAACTCCAGATGGATAAGACCTCAACGTGAAACCCCAAACTCTGAAGGTTTAGAAGAAAAAGTTGGCAGCACGACTACAGACATAGGCGTAGAAAAGACTTCCTAAATCAGACAGCAGCTGCACAAGAATTAAGGTCGACAACTGGACAAATGGGACTTCATCAAACTCCAAAGCTCTGTACATCAAGAGAAACAATCAAGGAAGTGAAGAGAAATCCCACAGAATGGAGAAACCTTCACTGCAGATACATCTGACAAGCATGATTTCCAGAATAATTAAACTACTCAAAAAACAAAGAAAAAGAAAACAAACGACCCGCTCAATAGATGGAGCAAAGAACTGAAACAGAGACTTCACAGCGAGGAATTAGAGATGTCGAGAAACACCTCAAGAACTGCTCAACATCACTAATCATAAGGAAAATGCAAATCAAAACCACTTTAAGAATATCATCTTACTCCAATAAGATGGCTAGGCTCAAGAAAACAAATGATACCAAGTGCTGGAGAGGTGTGGGGAAAGGGGAACACTCATACCACTGCTGGTGGGAATGTAAAACTTGTACAGCCACTATGGAAAGCAGTGGTGGAGAAAACCTTGGAAGACTTGGAATGAACTTGCCACCCGCCCAGCCATACCACTCCTGGGCATGTACCCTCAAGACTTACGCCACCACAGAGATCATGCACGGCCATGTTTATCGCAGCTCTCTTCACAATAGCCAGGGGCTGGAACCAAAACCTAAATGTCCCTCAACTGCACGAGTGGATAGAGAAATGTGGTACATCTACACAATGGAATTCTATGCAGCAGTAAGAAAGACGACATCACGAGCTTTGCAGGAAAATGGCTGGAGCTAGAGGACCTCCTGCTGGTGAGTAACACAGTCCCAGAAAAACAAACGATTGCATGGTATCACTCATCTGTGGATGCTAGTGCCAATTACCCAGTTGTAATATTTCTTGTGTAGGCCCCCTGAGCTTTTTGTAAAAGGCAGTTGGGCATAATGCATTTTGGGAAACAACCAACCACAAAGAAAATACTGCATCAAAGAACTTACTGAAAACAGTGAACTTCTGCTCAAAACAGTCAACTTCCCCATGGAAAATATTGGAGAAAGACTAAGAGAGGAAAGCATGTTTGGCAGAATGCACGGAGCTCTGGTGGGGTGGGGGAATGAGCGGGAACATGGGTCTAGATTTGTTAAAAATAAATAATAAATTTTTGTGAAAAAAAAAAATTTAAAGAGGACAAAATCTCTCTCTCTGTCTCTCTCTCTGTCTCTCTCTCTCTCTGTCTCTCTCTCTCTGTCTCTCTCTATCTGTCTCTCTCTCTGTCTCTCTCTCTCTGTCTCTCTCTGTCTCTCTCTCTCTGTCTCTCTCTCTGTCTCTCTGTCTCTTTCTCTCTCTCTCTTTCTCTTCTAGCCCTCCTTTCTCCCCCTTGTCGTTTTTACAAATCTCTTAAAACTAATTTTGCTCTTCTCTTTTTCTCCAGTTGTTTTTTTGTTTGTTGTTTGTTTGTTATTGTTTGAAAAGTGCCTGTTTCTAGATTTCTCTCTTTGTTTACACTGTTCAGTCCATGGATACAATCTTATCTCTCCACTTAGCAAAATACTATCCCTCTATCACAATCCACTTCAGATTCCCCTTTTCCTGGGGGGGGGGGATCTTTATCTTTATATAAACTTTCTCTTGTTTATAAGTCTTCCCAGCTTCCCAAACCTGAATTGATCTGTGCTTTGAAGCATTTATCATTTATCATTCATATTTGAGAGTTCTGTTGCCTTCTTAGTTTTAATTCCCACGTGTTCTTAGCTTCCCTGCTAAATAACGTTATTAAGGGCAGTTGTTGCATCATATCCATAGAACTGGTCTTAACCCTTAACTATACTCCTTACATGCTTGGTTATTTACCAACTATGATCCTGGTCTCATCTGCCAAAGGGAAGTTGTGGTAGAGATTCCCTTATATGGATTTTTTTAGCCATCAGGTAAGATAGTACAAGCAAAAACTAGTATCTGGAATTTTGTCATGATCTGACAAATGCTGTTACAAATATTATTCATCCCCTCTCTAAAGGCCTCAGCAGAGTGCTGATCCTCGGGCATGCTCAACTATATTGACTAGAACTTAACTTCATCAATTGCAGGGCACAGGGCTAGAGGAAGGCTGTGCAGATAGTACATTGCAGAATGAAGAAACTTCCTGATACCACTAAAGTCATGCCATAGGGGCTGTAACTTATTGGTGTCTGCCAGCCAAACCACCCTCTTAATCCTGTTCCAGAGACTTCTGTAGTTTTGGCCCAAAGTATGGAGGCTGCTTCCCAGTAACTCTCCTGCCAATAAAATATGACCTGCTGCAGAGAGCAGATTGCTAGTCTTCCTAGAGTCTCCAATGTGATACTAAAACTGTGGGCCACAGAAGCCAACCTCCTGTCTGCAATCCTATTAAAAGGGCCCCAAGACTGGTCTGCTGAAAGTGGAAAATGGGCTAAGACACTTTGTTTTCCCCTCCCTCATAGGCTGAGTGTCCATGGGCATCATGTGAAGGATGTTCTCAAGTGGGACCTCATCAATACATGCAGAGGAGTGTATATTTGCACTATACAACTGAGCCATTATACTGGAAACTATACTATTTGTGCTTAAATAAACATAATATTACTATAATAACATTAAGTAGCCCAAGGCCAGACTTAAATTATCTATACCCTATTGAAAACAAATCGGGCCAGGCATAGTGGCGCACGCCTTTAATTCTAGCACTTGGGAGGCAGAGGCAGGCGGATCTTTGTGAGTTCAAGGCCAGCCTTGTCTATAGAGCGAATTCCAGGACAGCTGGGGCTACAGAGAGACCCTGTTTCAAAAAGACCAAAAAAAAAAAAAAAAAAAAAAAAATCGGAAAGGCAAAAGTGAAAAGTGTGACCAAAGGCATGATTCCTGGTCCAGTGAAACAAATATGTGCTCTGGCTACAACAGATAGGGCTCTTTCTTCCCGTTCAAGCTGTATAAAATAAAATTGATAACTTCTTTTGTTCAGTGCATAAATCCAATACCTAGCTGTGGTGGCAATTTTATGAGATAAAGCAAATTCCTGTTGGTGGCACACAGGGAGGACACAATCCATTAGAGCCTTTCCTCCTGTTTCAGAATTAGAAGACGGCTTCCAGGTCTAGAAGTGAGGCTTCTGGTAACAATTCCACAGGGAGGTGAATAAGACGATAGACACATTTCCGAGAAGTTGACCTAGATTGCACTAGGTGTTGTTCAATTCTCAGAAACAGGAATGCTTTGAGCTCAGAGTTATTCACACTTGTCCACCTCAGTGCACAGGCCGTTTGCTACCAACCTCCAGATCTTAAAGAGATCTGAGTTTATCTTTGGGTTCAAGGTCAATTCTGATGATTGCCATTTCTAGCAAGACCAGTTTCCTAGCTGAAAGGTGTCTTTCCCCACGGTGGAATCCCTACAGCTTCATTTGTTTAAATTCCCTCAGAGCTCTTGCTTACCCAGGGGTGTGGTGGTTTTATTTTTCCTCATTTCAGAGCATAAATAATAAGTCAACAAACACGGGAACATGCCCTAAGAAATCAACCTTCGGTTTCCTTGACGGCCCAGGGCAGGATCCCAGCTAGTGCTGGGCGGAGATGGTGGGGAGGCGTCCAGGGGCAAAGCTGGGGACCTGCGAGGGGAGATGGGAGACCACTGTGGGCCCCGGGAAGGGGATGGGCTGAAGGGAGGAGGCTCCAGTAGAGCCTGACAGGTTCCAGCCGCTCCCCGCAACCCCTCTCCACGCCTCCCGGGTTTTCCCCCTGGCTTGGGGTTTCCTGTTTCAGTTCTCGGCACTCTCCAGCAGCAGGTGCTGGTTTGCCAAGGGGAAGGGGAGAAGGCGAGCGAGGGGAGGAGGACGCGGCGTGGCGGCTGCGGCGGCTGCTGCGGCTGCGGCGGCTCGGGCGGGCGGCGGAGCAGCGCGGCGGCAGGCGGCGGAGCCCCGGGACGCGGAGCAGCGGGCGGGCGGCGGGCCGAGCCCTCCGAGGCCCCGGGGCGCGTCCGAGCCGCGGCCCTGGCGTGGTGCTGGCCGGCCGGCCAAGCAGGCCGGCAGCATGGGGGAGCGTTTCGCTTGGCCCGCGCCCTAGCGGCGGCCGCGGCGGCCCAGGGCTGAGTCGAGCGGCGGCCGCCTGGCGGAGGGGCCCCAGACCCGCGCGGCTCCCAAAGCATGTGATGGCAGCGGAGAAGAGACTGCAAGTAGGTTGAGCGGCGGCGGCGGCGGCGGCGCGCGAGCCCCCGGGTGTGAGGAGGACAGCGCGGCCGCATAGCTCGGGACAGGGCAGGGCCGGCCGCTGTCGCCGCGGGCCCCCTTCCTCGTGGGCTGCGCCAGGCCTCAGCGCCGCCCTCAGGTGCGACCTCGCGGCGGGGTAAGGGGACGCGGACGGCGGGGTCAGGAGGCCGCTGGGTCGGGAGGCCGCGCTGAGGGGCCGAAGCGACCGCGCTGCGCGAAGTCCAGGCCCAGGCGCCGGCGACTCCCCGCGGTCTAGTCGCCCGGCTCCCGCCGTTCAGGTGGCGCCGAGCGAGAAAGCCTAGCGCATCACCGTAGCGCCGTCCCCCACTGGGCATTTGGGCTTGGGAGGCCGGGGCCCGCGGCCTAGGACGCTGGTCCGCTCGCCCCCGCCCGTCCGAGGGCCGCCGCCGCCGCCGCCGAACATGGAGGCAGGCTCCCGCGCCGCGGATGGAAACGGACCCACGGCTGTGATCCTGCCGCCCGGACCCTCGCGCGCCGGTGGGGTGAGGCATCTTCCCACATCTCTGTCAGCCCCAGCCGCTTTTATTCCCTTATTATCCATCCTTCCAGCCCACCCTGGCCATCCTAGCGAAAACCCCTCGCCCTGTCTTCTCTCTCTTCCCCTCCCCAGCCTCCAGCTCAGAGCCCAGATCTTTTTCACTTGGTCTTCACAGTTGTAACTCAGCTGTAACTTGGAGACATGAATCCCGCTTTTCTTCCCTTCATTATCCCTTAAAGTCCTTAGTAACAGCGGCGACTTCCAAGCACTGATGACTCTAACTGGGTTTCCTGCCACTTGGGTTTGTGATCAAGAGATGGAACAGTAATCTGCATTTAGGGAAAGTTTTTCTATTTGTTGCAAGACTGTATTGGAGTATCTCCAACCCCATGAGGCGCTTATTGATTCAGATTTGTTTTAAAACCATCTTAGAATAGATGATGAGATACTTGGGCCTAAGCATTGTGTATTTAGAAATTTGGGAAAGTTATGCAGTTCTCTAAGCATTGTGTATTTAGAAATTTGGGAAAGTGCAGTTCTTCGCTTGTTTCCCTTTGAGATGTTCGTCTCTAATAAACAGACAACATGAGACATGCCTCCAATACTTTTTTTTTTTTACTTTCCAAGACCCATGACAAGACAAGCACACCTGTAATCCAGCATTCAGCTGAAGCAGGAGGGAGGATCATGGGTTCGAGGCCAGCCAGGGCTAGGTAGGAAGTCCTTGTCTGAAACAAACAAAAATCATGGGTATATCGGGTATATATACATATACAGTGGATATACAATGATTCATTTTGGTTGCAGTTTCTTTCTTTACTTATTTTGTGTGTATGAATGTATTGCCTGCATGTGTGTAAGTGCACCTGTGTCGTGCAGTGCCCATGGAGGTCAGAAAAAGGTGTCAGATCCCCTGAAACTGGAGTTACTGACACTTGTTAGTCACCATGTGGGTGTCGGGAATCCAACCTGGATCCTCTGCAAGAGCAGCCAATGCTGGTAACCACTGAGCCATCTCTCTCTAGTCCCTCGTTGCAGTTTCTCAATCTTGGTCATCCCTGACGTTTGAATACATAGCAGCATTAAAGGTTTGCAGAATCAGTCTTACTGCTGGTACAAGCCCAAGATTATACATCTTTTCGACGTTCCCTTTCTCTTCACTTCTTTTTCTTCCAGTTCAGCATTCTTATTTTATGTTACCTAAATTCGTCTACTTGGAGGTATCCTAAAGACATCACAATGGTCTGTTTTGTTTTCTCTAAATCCATAATTTAAAATATTTTGAGTATCTTTCTTTAAAGAATTGTTTTTACTTTCAAAGTAAGTTGCAATTCTACTTCTAGCATCTGGTCATTAAGAACAGGAAACAAGCCTGGCTGATTATTCGTGCCTTTAATCCTAGGACCATGGAGACAGAGTAGGCAAATCTTTGTGAGGTCCAAGCCCTCTTAGTCTACAAATAATTATAAACAGAATGAGGTTTTTCTTTTCTTTTTAATATTAGGAATTAAACTCAGGACCCCCTTTGGGCAAAGTGCTTTACCTCTGATCTATACCTCTTAACCTGAATTGAACTTTTAAACAAAACAACAAAGACTTTTTAAACTTCTATTTAATAATAAAGTCTAATGGAACTATTTTAGTATAATGGAAAATATTAAAGGATAGGAAACAGAAACTTGGAATGCTTGTGTGCTAATGGGAGTTTTATTAGTCACTTCCTGATACCAGTTTTTAAAAAAGATTGCAATCAAAATATCGTATTTTGTATTGTGGGGTTCTCTGGAGCTGTTTTAATGGGTTACAACTGCCAAATTGGACTCCAGGTCATTAATAGAAAATATATCTTTGAAACATTTTTCTCATCCATAATTGGTTTACCTTGTCTTCTTTCTAACAGACTTCCAGGTTCTTGCATTTAACTACTATAAATGTTTAAAGGTGTTGCTGTCATATTTGTGTAATGTTTTTATTTCATGTAAACTTAGGAGAAATTTTTCACTCTAATTTGATGTAGTTTTAAAGACACAAGATGTAGAGGAGGGAATTTTTAAATCATTATAATGTTAGATGTAAAATTAAAAATTGATCTTGCAGTTAGTGCTCTTTTGAAGTTGGTAGACTTCTAATTTGATTGGCAAATAATTAGTATTAATTTAGGTGCAGGGCAAAAGTTCTAACCTCTAGAAAATAACTTAATAACAGACTTAATGCAGACTTCAAGTGTCACGAGTAAAGAGGTAAAAAATTAAATTTCTATGTATGACCTCAAAGTAGCCAGAGCAGTGTGAGAATCAGGTCCTGGGGTGGTCCAGTGTGGGCGTGTGGGAGGGTCCTGCGGTACTGTTTATGTGAGGAAGGGAAGTCATGAATGAGAGGATAATGAGCATTGAAGAGGGGTTCCAGATTCAACTGTTGAGACTCTAGAGTTTGACTTCCAGCGTACCAAATACTCTAAAAGCAGCATACTGTGTTTTAAATACTAATATGCATAGAGGTCTGTAGCATTCACCTGCAGTTAAAAATGAAGGAGCTGAACTTAGCATGCCGTGTTCCTGCTGAAACAATATTAAGGTCTCTGTAACTTAATAAATGATTGCAGATGTGCCTGCTACTATAGCATCATCGTTTGGGGAAGTTTGTTTTTAAAAAAAGCATAGCACTTTTTAGTATGTTTGGAATTGTATTGTTAGGAGTTGGACCCCCCCACCTTCCTGTCCATATATAACATGGACCAAGGATTAACTCATTACATTGAAAATACTTAAAATATTTTCTTCTTTTTTTTTTTTTTTCTCTTTTTGAGACAGGGTCTTCCTGTAGCCCCAGCTGTCCTGGAACTTGCTCTGTAGACCAGGCTGGCCTAGAACTCACAGAGATCCGCCTGCCTCCGCCTCCTGAGTGCTAGGATTAAAGGCGTGTACCACCACGCCTGGCAAATATTTTCTTCTTTTTTTTTTAATCTTTTGTTATATTTTTTAAATTTTATTTATTTTGTATGTGTATGAATATACTGTCTGCATGTAGGTTTGTGCACCCGTGTTGTACAATGCCACGGAGGTCAGAAGAGGGTGTTGATTCTCCTGGAACTGGAGTTAAAGACGGTTCTCAGCTGCCTTGTGGGTGCTGGGGATCGAACCTGTGTCTCTGCAAGAGCAGTCAGCGCTCTTAACCGCTAGGCCATCTCTCCAGCCCCAAATATTTTCTTCTTAACAATGTTATTTTATCCAGTCCTAATTTTGGCTAGATATTTGTGTTTTCTGATATTTTAATGTCATGGTGGTTTGATGGAGCTTCTCAGTGGAACCTTGCATTTTCATTGTGTGTTTTTAAGGATGTATTTCCAGATAATAGTCAAAGAATACATTTTTGAATAAAAAGTTCTATTAATATGTGCACCCATCAGCAAAGAGTTAGCTAATTTCACAACACTTGAATTAGATACTAACGTTTAAAATCTTTGACAATTGGGCTGGTGAGATGGTGAGATGGCTCAGTGAGTAGAGGTGCTTGCTGCCAAGCCTGATGACCTGAGTTGGATCTATAGTACCCACATGGTAGAAGAGGAGAAGCAAGTTGTACATGTTGTCCTGTGACTACTACATGAGCATGGTGGCATAAAAAATATTTTAAAGTAATATAAAATTAAGGGGGAAAATGCACCAAAACATACTTTGGAATTAACATATGGTTTATTCTCAGAGGTCATAATTTTTATCTATATGTGATATTTATTTAGGGATATTTTAGAGCAACACAAAGGGGAGGGAACAACAACAACATAAGGACTGGGTCAAAGAACTGACTGATGCAGTTAAATTCTGCCCCAAACAAAAAGCCTCTGCAGGGAAAAAAAAACTTTGGAAAGACTGAGAGAAAGATGCTAGACATGTATGGCAGAGTGCATGAACTGGGGTGGGGTGGGGGGAAGGGAGAGGGGAATGTATCAGACTTGGACTGAAAGATGATGTATGAGGGGCTGGAGAGATGGCCTAGTGGTTAAGAGCGCCGACTGCTCTTGCAGAGGATCCGGGTTCGATCCCCAGCACCCACATGGCAGATGAGAACCATCTGGAACTCCAGTTCCAGGGGAATCTGACGTCATCTTCTGACCTCCGCGGCATTGCACGACATGGGTGCACCAACCTACATGCAGGCAATACACTCATACACATAAAAAATAAATAAAATTAAAAAAAAGAAATGATGTATGAAATACACAAAACATAAATAAAAATATTTTTAAAATACACATGCATGTGTGCACACATACACACAATAAATAAATATGTAAAAAGTAAATATGATTTAAAATTTGTGTGTTAAGGCTTTCTTTAGAATTAGGGCTAGGGCTATGGATAAATCTAAGATTATGGTAAGGTTTAGGGTTAGGGATCAGCTTAGTATTATGGTTAAGATGAGTGTTAGGGTTAGGGTTATTGTTAGGGGTTAGTATTAGTGTTAGATTTTGGGTATGGTTAAGGTATAAGTTTAAGGTTAGGATTAGAGTTAGGTTTAGGAGTGGATTTAAGTTTGGGGTTAAGGTTAGATCTACTAGGACTAGTGCTAGGTCTAGTGCTAGGACTATGGTTTAGTTTAGGGTTTGGGTCAGAATGATGGTGGTAGCTAGGGTTAGGTTTAGGATGAGGCTTAGGATGAGGGATGAGTTAGGTTTATGTATAAGTGTTAAAAGTTATGCTTGGCTTTAGGTTTAGTGTTATGGTTAGGGCTATTAGGGTTATTTTTAAGGTTAGGTATAAGATTAGGATTAGAATTAACATTAGGGTTAGGATTAGGGCTAGGGTTAATGTTAGAATTAGGGTTACAGTAGGGGCTGGGGTTCAGTTTTAGTTTGGGGTTAGCGCTAACAGGATTGTAGTTAGAGTTAATTAGGGTTATTGTTAGGTTATGGTAGGGCTAGAGTTGAAGCTTGACTTAAACTAGAGCTTTGGCATGGCTAGGGTTAGCTTTAGAGCTAGGGTAGGGGTAGGGCTAGTAGTAAGGTTTAGGGTGAGGTTTAATCAAGGACAGGGTAGGTACTATGGGTATATTTAAGGTTAGGGTTAAATGTAAGGTAGAACTAGGCTAGGGTAGGACTTCTGTCAAGGTTAGTGGTAGAGTTATGAGAATGATTAAGGCTAGGGTTTTAGTTACAATTAGTGTTAGGGTTATGGTTAGGGATAGGGTTAGCATTTGGGTGGTATTTAGGATTTGAGTAATGGGTTAGAAAAGTTTTAGGGTTGGTTTTATAGTTAGGGCTAGGAGAAGAGCAGTGGTTGGGTTAGTGTTAGCTTTAGGCATTGGGTTAGGGATAGTGTTGGTATTAATGTTAGGGTAATGGTTAGGGTTATTGGTTAGGGTATTAAGTTTAAGTCAGAGTTAGGTTTAGTATTAGGGTTGGTGTTGTAGTTAGTACCAGTGTTGGGTTTAATGTTTACTTTAAGTTTAGGTTTAAAGCTGGAGTTAGGATAAGGGTTAGTGTTAGATTAGAGCTAGGGCTAAGTTTAGGGCTAGAGTTAAGTTTAGCATTTGGATTAGGGTTAGGGCTACAATTAAGGGAAGGTTCAGGATTATTGTTAGAGATAGGGTTAGTATTAGGGTTAGGGTAGGGTTAGTGCTATGGGTTCAGATTACTTTTAGGTTCATTGCTAGATTTAGGCTACTGTTAGGTTTAAGATTATTGTTAGGATTAAGATTATGGTTAGGATTGGGTTTAGGGAAAAGAATGGGTTTAGGGTTAGAGTTGGGTCTATAGCTAGGACTATTGCTAGGGCTTGAGCTGGTGTTAAGGCTAGGGCTAGGTTAGGGCTAGGATTAAATCTACAGCTAGGACTGGGATTATGGCTAGGGTAGGGTTAACTTTAGGGTGAGGGTTAGAGTTAGGCCAAGTGTTAGGTTTAGGGTGAATGTTAGGGTTAGGGTTTGAGGTTATGGATAGGGTTAGGTTTAGTTTGTGGGCTGAAGTTTAGGACTAGTGTTGGAGGCAAGAAAAAGGTATCAGGATTCATTTGTTTCTCTTAACTCATATCAGTACTGTGATGTCTTTTCCTTTTGATGATATTTACACCTTGCTTTCTCTACCCTGGACTGTGAAACTGAGTGAAAACAAGCTAACCTTATACCTAAAATAAAAATCTGTAGGCAGCAACTACAGGCCTAGCAGGCATGTCCAGCCACATGGGATCCAGGATGGCTATGAATGAGGGGACTCAATACAAAAAAGAAACCTTCTTAAAATATGAGGGTTCTTTTGGGTTTTTTTGTTGTTGTTATTGTTGTTTTGGAAATGGCTTTGTTAACTCCACTGCATGATTTTCCAGCATGAACTATAAATGGTAGTATCATATGGCAGTCTTGGACACATCTGGTAAAGATTGTTTAGTCTAGGTTGAAGAATGAAAATTTTCTCTAGGGAGAGAGCAGATGAGGTCTCTGACATCAGCTAACTCCCAGTCTTACCTTAACATTTTTCTAGCTGAGGACCTAAGTAAGACTCTTAATTTCAGTTGGATCTCTCACCTGTCAAATACTGTCTACTTTGTAGGGTTGATTTTACTGATGCAAAGTATTGAATGAGGCTCAGTGAGATGGGTCAGGAGGTAGGGACACTTGTCACCAAGCCTGACAACCTGAGTCCAAAACCCAGTTCAAAACATTGTGAAGGGAGAGAACTACCTCTTTCAGGTTGTCTTCTGTCCTCCACAAACATTCCATGGCACATGCATGTGTACAACTGTGACACACACACACACACACACACCATAAATTTAATAATGCAAGTAAAAACTAGTGAAAAAGTGCAGGACACATGACATTAAACTATTAAGAATAAAAGACTTAAAACAGTATCATTGATTTGTTTAGACTGAGGTTTTGTTTATTCACTTTGTTTTTCTACTTAATCCCTGGCTCTTAGTTGTGTTTGGGGTAGTTGAAGTTATCTGAAATAAAACTGGGAAATCAAACATTTATTGTTACAAATATGTAAGATTATATTTGGGGGTTTTCAAAGGCTCTTTAAATCTGTTACCTCATATCTTTTAGGACGGAGCGAGCTAAAATTAGTTTTTGTTCTTTGTTCTTAGTCATCTGCACTCATTTCCGATTCAGAATTATGTGGGCTTAATTTTATCCTATTCTGTGACTTAGTCTGTTCCAGTCTTGACTTTTACTTTATAATTTATTTTTCTTGTTTTATACACTTCCAGAGAATAATTTGCTCATATAACCAAGCCCATCTCCTTGTCATTTTGCCCCTTTTAAATGTTCGTGTCATTTTCTTTAGCCACATTGAATTAATGATCTTAGGTATTACTTTCTGGAATTTTGCTATAATTTAAGAGGACTAGGAGGGATATAAAAACCTTGAAATGTGCAATCAGTGACCTATTTTAGGCACAGCATATTAGTTCTGTTTTTGCTAAGATTTAAAAAGTGCCTTGAGCAATAAAAATCAGGGATATAAAAGGAATTAAAATTAGCAACATCACACTTGGGAGAGACAGTTTCACACAACAGGGCAGGGTGGGTGTCTTCTAATTCCATTTCTATTAAGATGACTACTTGGACCTAGCTTTTAAATCTAGCTTCTGGGTTTAATATTTTAGCATATTTTATCACACTTGTAAAACATAGAAATGGTATAAAATGATAATGAAAATCACCTGTAACTCCCATCTAAACTTAAATGTTTAGGAGAGAACTTAAAATGTTAGCATCCTTGGGGCTGGAGAGATGGCCTAGCGGTTAAGAGTGCCGACCCGGGTTCGATCCCCAACACCCACATGGCGGCCGAGAACCGTCTGAAACTCCAATTCCAGGAGAACTCCAGTTCCAGGAGAATCCGACACCCTCTTCTGACCTCTGCGGCATTTCACGACACGGGTGCACAAACCTACATGCAGACAGTACATTCATACACATACAGAAATAAATTTTAAAAAATTTAAAAAAATGTTAGCATCCTTGTTTTAATTTCTTAAAATCTTTTAATCAGTATAAACACATTCTTTAAAAAATGTGTAGACATTCTAGCTTTGTTTCTTTGGCTTCATACAAGTTTTCCTCTTGTCATTAAATTTCCCTTTAAGGGATTAATTTTACCAGCTGGATGGCATTGGACATATTCAGGTTATTTATAATTTAATTAAAGCCATAATGTATATTTAAATTGTGACCAAACCAATAAAAAAATAAGATTAGAAAAAAGAGAAATTACAACTCATACCACAGACACAGTAAAGGATCAAGAACTATATGCTACCAACTTGGAGAGCCTAAAAGAAATGGATACATTTTTGGATAGATTGTGGCCAGATTTTTTTCCCTATAATAAAGAATAAATATATGTATAGAGATCAGTGCCCACAGTGGTTAATTTTTTGGGTCTTTTTTTTTTTTTTTTTTTTTTTTTTTTTTTGAGACAGGGTCTTCCTGTTGCCCCAGTTGGCCTGGAACTATGTAGATCAGGCAGGTTTTGAACTCAGAGACCCACCTGCCTCTGCCTCCCAAGTCCTGGAATTAAAGGCGTGCACCACCACGCCTGGCTTGGTTAATATATTTTTAACACATTTTGACACTGATCATGACAGCTGACCCTAGAAAAGTTACACTTACTTGAATTCCAGTTAGCAACCCATGCATGTCCATTTCTGTGTACCCATCATTGTTTCTCCACACAGCCCTTTTGTTAATTTGATGGACATGAATGGGCATAGTGGTAGGCAATGGAACAGAGTATATAAATCTTTTAACACAGTTTTCTTTCTTCCATGGTTATTCTCAATTGAAGTTCTTTAGATTATAAATGTTTAATTCCTTGGGGTAAGGATGTACATAGAAATATTACATTTAAAGAATTCCATTCATTTCATGGTTAATACTACTGAAATGTTATACATTTGTACTGTTTCTCTGACTTCTTGGTTAGACTTCTCAAAGGTCATACACTAGCTTTACTTTGGTTAATTACTTTTTGAACTGTTCAAATTTAATGGTTGAATTCCTTTGTTTCTTATTTTCGTTTTGTTGTTTGTTGTTGTTGTTTTGTTTTGGGGGTTTTTTTTGTATTTTTGACACAGGATCTCCCTTTAGTCCCAGCTGGCCTGGAGCTCAACTATATAGACCAGGCTGGCCTTGAACTTACAGAGATCTACCTGCCTCTGCCTCCCGAGTGCTGGGATTAAAGGTGTACGCCACCATGCCTGGCGTTTCTTATTTTCTACTAGCTGCATGTGGAGGATCGTTTTGGACACAACTCATGAATTATCATTTTATCGTCCATTTCTAAATAGGCTATAATTTTATTAATAGAAGTTATTTGAAAGGGTTTAAATTTCATATACTGCCTTTAGACATTGTTTGTTTTGGTTTATCTGTCTGCTTCTAACATTTTTAGGTATCATGGTCAAAATATGCTTTTATTCCCAAATTTTAATTCTCCTCAAAACCTTGAAAAAGTTGGTTTACCACATATGTGTATGACTGTATGTCAGCTTTGAAGTCAAGCAGCTTGTGGTTAATTACTATATGTGTACTCATTTTTGTTGTTTAAATACCTTTATACCTTGGAGTTTAATACCATCTTATAGCCTGTGAATAAGAGAAATATATCTTATTCTTCAGATTGTAAAGGCATTTTGTCTTTTTATGTAAGGTTAGGGTGTTATAATTTTCAAAATGAATTGATTTCATGGCTTGTTTTCTAAGTGTTTGAGTCCTTCAGGGATTTTCCCCATGTATTCTATCTGCACACCACTTGGCCCAGTTTTCCCCCTCCTTTGAATTCTCTAGGATTTCTGAGGGTTGGAAGTTGAGCTGGCACCTGAGTCTTTGCCATGACTCCCACCGTGTTCACTGTGCCTGTTTCCAGTGCACCAGGGAGCACCTTCCCAGGACTCCTCACTCTGACCCACAAGACAGTTAAGCTTTGAAAGTGAAAGTTACCAGCTTGGTTTCTTCATGACTTGTGTATGGATGGGATGAATAAACTGACCACAAGAACAGTGGAATTAGAGGAATTACTCCCTGCTCTTGAGAATAGAGTGTTGGCAATTATAGTTATTACTGTAACACAAACTCCTGAGTTGGCTTCAAACCACTCCCTTTCATTTCCCCTGCTTTTCAGTGTTTCTAGAGATCTCCTCATTACATTAATGAGGTAATCTGTATAATTTTAAGTTCTCTAAAAACCTTTCTTTTGAATAAGAACATCAGCAAGGAATATAAAATAGCTAATGTTTGAAGTCAGATTAGGATCCCATGAATTAGAAAGGTTTGTTTTTTTTTTGTTTTTGTTTTTGTTTTTTTTATTTCTGTATGTGTATGAGTGTACTGTCTGCATGCAGGTGTGTGTGCACCCATGTCGTGCAATGCCGCGGAGGTCAGAAGAGGGTGTCGGATTCCCCTGGAACTGGAGTTCTCCTGGAATTGGAGTTTCAGATGGTTCTGGGCCGCCATGTGTGTGCTGGGGATCAAACCCGGGTCCTCTGCAAGAGCGGTCGGCACTCTTAACCGCTAGGCCATCTCTCCAGCCCCAGAAAGTTTTTTTTATCCTGAACCTAGCTAGTGCATGCTTAAAGTATGTTTGAAAAAAAAATCAAGAATCAGCCTTTAAGAAAAAAGTCATAAAATCAATTCTGTGAGGTTGGGTGAGGTAGGAAATTTACCACTGGCCTGACTGATTGGGAAGCCTGTGCCTGACTGGCAGCACAGCTTAGTTCTGAGCTACCCACGCTGGGGTGGCACCTGAGTGGAGGGGATATGGCAGGTGGAGAAAGTGCTTTGAAACCCCAGAGTGACAGTTAGAAGCCACTACGTGAATTTGGCAGGTGTGCTCCTGGGCACTGAGTCTTAATGCCTAAGCCGTCCTCAGAATAGCAGGTGGATCATAAATGTTTATTTTGTACTTGGTTAGTGAACTAGTGTTTAACTTTTAATAAAGTTAAAAGTTTAAACTGAGTACTTATTTGATGGCAGTACCTAGGGTTACAGGACATTTCAACACAAAGTTACAAATGGTCAAAACCCTGAAATAATTTTCATTTGTAAACTTGTGATGTATAGGGTTCTCATACTGCTCAAAGTGTAATAGCCTCTTACTCAACTTACTATGTTAGCTTTTAAAAATTTAACCAAAATTATAGGGTAGGTCAGGAATGGTGGTGCATGCCTTTAATTCTAGCAGTCAGGAGGCAGAGGCAGGCAGATCTCTGTGAGATAGAAGCCTGCCTGGTCTACATAGTGAGTTCTAGGCCAGCTTGGGCTACCTTGAGAAGGTAGGATAAAATGCTTGATTACTTCAGTTTACAAATAATGGGTCTATACACAGACACATTCATTTGCAAATCATTGTTTCCTCCATAGCCTTTGTTCAACAAAGACAATCCTCTACCCCCTAACAATGCCCATTAATTTTTAACACAGTAGGCTGAATATTTCTTCTAAGAGAGAATAAGCTAAAGCCCATTCCAATCTCCCCCACATGCTACCATATGCACAGAGAAGAAAAGGTGCAGGGAACTAGAAGGTGGTCCAGAGACCAGGAAGACCCCAAGACTGGTTTCATAAGCTGTCCATACACTGTATCTCAGGTGTCCTTCATACTTAGATATCTACTTTTTGGAATTTTGCTTTTGGTAGGAAAGTTAATGGCAGGAAGAGCAAGGAAGGCGGTTGGACTGCATAAGCCTTCTGGATCCAAAGTGCCAAGAAAGATTATGGAAGGGTTAGGAAAGGAGAAACACAAACTGAGCAATGTTAATGTTATATTCCTCTTTAGCTGAAAGCAACTGTGCTCCTATAATGTGAATCCCTTAACAGGGTCTAGAATTAACCTACTACTTATTCTCAGACTTTGTACTATTGGTATATGGATGGAGGGTATATATTCATATTTTAGAGTAATATAAAATTAAAAGGGAAAAATGTGAATCCTGAAATAAGATTGGGAACTAACATACAGTTTAGTTTCAGACGACAAAATTTCAGTATATGCATCACACACACATACATACATACATACATATATATATATATATATATATATATGCATGCATGTGTTGAAGCAGTACAAGTTGGAGGGAACAATAACAACAAAAGAACTGGGACAAAGAACCAACTGAAACAGTAAACTTCTCCCAAAACAATAATCCTCTGCTTTGAAAAACTTTAAAAAGACTCAGGAAAAGATAAGAGACATGTATGGCATAATGCATGAACTCAGGTGGGGTGGGGGTGGGGGGCATGGAGAGGAAAATGAGTCTAAATCAGACTGAGAAATTATGTATGAAATGCACAAAACTTTGATAAAAATATTTTAAAAAAAGAAAAGGTGTAGAGCAGCCAGTTAGCCTCTGCCACAGGCTCTTTCCCTTGCTTTTTATTCTTTACTCTGGGTCAGTCCTGCCCACTGGGTTTTGCTGCAGAATGTACCAGAGAGCCCTTGGTTTCCAGCATAACTGTTCTAGTTTGTCTTCTATTGCTGTGACAAAACACTCTGACCAACACCAACTTGGGGAGGAAAGGGTTTATTCAGCTCACATCTCCTGGGTCACAGTTCATCACTCAGGGAGCCCAAGGCAGGAATTCAGGGCAGGAACCTGGAGGCAGGAGCTGAAACACAGGCCATGGAGGAATGCTGTTCACTGGCTGGCTCCCCTGGCTCATGCCCAGCCTGCCTTCTTATACAGTACACAACAACCTGCCCAGGGTGGCACCACTCATTGTGGGCAGGCCCTCCCACACTGCTTGACAATCAAGACAATACTCCACAGATGTGACCACAAGCCAATCCAATGGAACCAATTCCCCAATCGAGGCTCCCTCAACCCAGGTGTGTCAAGTTGACACTAAAGCTACCCAGCACAATAACCAAGTCTCTCTTCCCCTTCACTGCTATTCCCTGTATTCATTCCTCTTTTCATACACAGGTGAGCATGTACCTTTCAGCTCTCTGGTCCCACTGGAGCATTCTCTTTAGAGTTCTTGTCTCAACCTCAAAAGAAGGGGGAAAGTGCCTCCTTATTTTGAAACTATTCTTAGCCCTTCCTACCATCCCCTAAAAATGTTTCTATTATTTAATCTTTTCCTTCCAAGCACATGCCATCTCTCCAGCATGTACTTGCTTCTGTGTGTGCCTGTGCTAGGAATTGGATGCAGGGCCTCATGTCTAATATTAGGGAAGCAGTCTATCACTGAGCTATATGCACAGCCTGCTGTCTTAGCAGCTGTGCTCACATCTGTAACTGGAGCCTTCATGTAGTTTATCCCTGTCTCATGAGGCATTCAAACACATTTCTTTTTTTTTTTTTTTAGGGACAGTTGTTAGTTGCCCTGTGGGTGCTGGTAGTCTAAGCCTAACCTAGGTCTTCTACAAGAGCAACAGTGATTTAACCATTGAGCCATCGCTGTAGCCCAAGGTATTTTAGGTAAACTATTTTATTTATTAAGAAGTAGTATCTGGAGGAATTATTACAGTTTTTATTTTTCTTTCTTTTTTTTTTTTTTTTGGTCTTTTCGAGACAGGGTCTCCCTGTAGCCCCAGCTGGCCTGGAACTCACTCTGTAGACCAGGCTGGCCTTGAACTCACAAAGATCCGCCTGCATCTGCCTCCCAAGTGCTAGGATTAAAGGCGTGCGCCACCACGCCCGGCTCAGTTTTTATTTTTCAATAGTTAATTTGTAGGTCCATGAAGAAAGCTAACTGAAAAATAGGGCAATTAGCAATTTATTACTTTGGGACATTAAAGTTTAATGGAATATTATGGGATAGACGATAGAAGAGGGTGGCTGCCCTTGGTCTGTCTATGGCCATGAGTCTCACAGTAAATTTTGACACCAGGTATGATGACACACACTTTTAAATCCTGGCACTTGGGAGGCAGAGGCTGATAGATCTCCGTGAGTTCAAAGCCTCTTCTATATGGCAAGTTCCAGTCCATCCTGTGCCTCAGTAAATAGTAAGTTTATTTATTTTTACTCTATACTTTCTGGATTGTTAAACTGAAATGAATGTGTCTGGTTCTTTTGGGGGGGGGCGGTGTCTTGTTTTTGTTTTTTTTCCCTAGAAAAACATTTCTTTTAGGCACTTGTATCTTCAATTATATTTCCACGTTCTGTCTCTTCCCTTTACTCCTACCCAGCACTGAATCAATATATTTCCTCTTAATGATTGCCATCCTATTGTTTTTATTTATTTATTTATTTATTTATTTATTTATTTATTTATTTATTTATTTATTTTTGGTCTTTTCAAGACAGGGTCTCCCTGTTGCTCTGGCTGGCCTGGAATTCACTCTGTAGACCAGGCTGGCCTTGAACTCACAAAGATCCTCCTGCCTCTGCCTCCCAAGTGCTAGGATTAAAGGGGTGTGCCACCACGAGTGGCAGTGCCATCCATTTTTATGCACACATTATCAGTTTCTAACATTTTTTCTTAAGTATTTTATTTTACGTCTGTGAGTGTTATGCCTGCATGTATGTGAGTACATCTGTGTTGTGCAGTGCCCATGGAGGTCAGAAGAGGGCATCAGATCCCCTGGAACTGTAGTTACAAATGGTTGGTAGCCACCATGTGGGTGCTAGGAACTGAACCTACATCTTCTGCAAGAACAGTCAGGGCTCTTAAACTGCTGAGCCATCTCTCCAGCTCCCTGCAGTTACTAACATTTTTTTATTATTATTATCCTCAGTAGCCAAAGTTTTCTATGGCAATTTTTAGTTTTTCTTACAAAACACAGCACTGTATCTTTGGCTTTTCTGAACTAAACGTTGTATCCCTTTTCTTTTTGATAGCATTGTTCTGAATGATTTTGTTTTACAAATTCATGTGATATGATATCAGAACAAAGAAAGCATGAGAACTCTCAGGTTATTTGGGTTTTTGGTTGTGTAAACATTGGTAAGAATAGCTAGTAGGGAAAAAATAGCTAGTAGGACAAAATCAGAGCCTTCACCTGCGTGACATTCTTCTGTATTGATGGAGAGATCCTTTAGAATTACACTACTGAAAAATAGAAGTAAATAGTATAAATCAAGTTTTCTTTTTGTACTATAATTGTTTTATTTACATTTTTATTTTATTATTGTTGTTGTTGTTGCTGTTTTTGAGATAGGGTCTCCCTTGTAGCCCCAGCTGGTCTGGAAGGCACCCTGTAGACCACTGGCCTTGATCTCATAGAGATCCCTATCTGCCTGTCTCTGCTGGGATTAGCGGCATGCACCACCAGGCCCAGCACAAACATTTTAAAACATAAATTTATGCCTATTCTGTGTGACAGGTACTGTTACAAGTTGTTATATGTATTAAGTCATATAGTCCTTGTAACAACCCTATTCTAGTAATGGTGTTGAAGAACTGAGAAAGTATAAGCAACTAGTCTTGGATACTAGGTTAGATTTGGGCAGAGCATAACATGACATTGGTTCTTACAGCCATAAATTGCAAAATTCCCAGCTTGTTCTTCATCTTCTCTTTAGATGACATGCTAGAATTTGTCGTAAATATTCAGGGACAAACTTTAGATACCAGTGAATTGGGCCCTTATAAATAGTGCTACTTAAATAGGAACAGCTGGTCCAATTTATTTTCTTATTTGTTTATTTGTTTTGGCATTGGCCATCGAGAAATACTTTTAAATGAAATAACCATATCTGGTCAACAAAATACTGGGGCCTTATGTAGCAGATAAATAAGTTACAGAAAATGAAGAATCAGTCCTGATGATTAGAAACACAAAAATCCTTAGTGACATCTTAGCAAATATAATCCTTATCCAAATCCCCCTCCCATGTTTCTATAGTAGATAGCCTATTAACATATTAATGATCTTAGTGAGTGAAAGAAAAACATACATGGTAATGTTTGAGTATCTGACTATTTATCCCAGGCTTTGATCCTCTTACCTCAGCTTCTGATATATGCTTAGTTTAATTAGGGCATTTTAATGTAACCCATATTACTGATTTTTTCCCCTAAACCTTTGATATAAGAATGTATTTCTGTAAATGATCTTTGCAGGGGTATATCTAGTGATATATATATATATATGAACATAATGAACATATAATTAATAATTATTGAATTATATATCTAACACTTTTTTTTTAATTTTATTTATTTTTGTATGTTTAGGAATGTACTGTCTGCATGTAGGATTGTGCACCCGTGTCGTGCAATGCCGTGGAGGTCAGAAGAGGGTCTCAGATTCCCCTGAACTGGAGTTCTCCTGGAATTGGAGTTACAGACGGTTCTTAGCCGCCATGTGGGTGCTGGGGATCGAACCCAGGTCCTCTGCAAGAGCAATCAGTGCTCTTAACCACTAGGCTATCTCTCCAGCCCCCTAACACTGTTTTAATGTTTTTGTTTATTAGCTAATTAATTTTCAAAATAACCATATGTCCTAGTTTCCTTTCTGTTGATGTGATAAATTCCATCACTGGATATAACTTAGGGAGGGAAGGGTTTATTTTATTTTAGCTTACAGTCCTTCTCAAGGAAGGCAGGGCAGGAGTTCAAACAGAAACTTTTGGTGCAAAAACTGAAGCACAGACCATGAAGGAACTCTGCTTACTCAGCCTGCTTTTTATATGACCCAGGACCAGAGTGATTCTATCCACAGTGGACTAGGCCTTCCCACATCACTCATCAGTCAAGAAAGTGGCCTACAGACATGGTCATAGGCCACTCCAATAGAGGAAATTCTTCAGTTGAGGTTCCCTCTACCCAGGTGTATAAATTGTGGATACTCAGGAATGGAAAGGTGAATTGCCCAAGATCCCACAAGTGTGTATATACATATACATATATATATATACATGTATATATACATAAACATTTTAGTGAAATATTAGAAAATATTATCTTCTCCAAATGTGTGCATATATATCACCATATTTATACCATATGTAGCATTAAAAAACTACTCAGTCCCAGTACAGATATCAGAAACAAAACAACACACAAAAAATTATTCTTTACTATTATAGTACTTACAATACAGTCCGTCAGAGTATGGAGTAGAGGTATAGACATTGGTAGGAAGAGGTAGTATCATTATTTTACATTGTCAGCTATACTTGAAAAATTCAAGAGTCTCAGTGAAACACTAAATTAAGAATTTGAATTCATGCTGGGTGTGGTGGCACACGCCTTTAATCCTAGCACTCAGGAGGCAGAGGCAGGCAAATCTTTGTGAGTTCAAGGCCAGCCTGGCCTACAGAGCTAGTTCCAGGCCAGCCATGGCTACAGGGAGACCCTGTCTCGAAAAGACCAAAAAATAAATAAATAAATAAAAAATAAGAATTCGAATTCACTAAAATTTTGTGTGTAAGAGTAAATATTTTTTAGATACCAACCACAGCCAGTTAGAAGGGGAGAAGGAAAGTCTCCATTCACAGCCACAGGAACAAGACAGCAAACTATTTTAAGACATTTCATAATAAATATCTCTGTTGAAAGATAAAGCAATCTTTGATCAATTACTTGCGAGTGAACAGTTTAATATCATCAGTAATCCTCTTTAAGAAGTGTTGCTGCGTGGGGCTGGAGAGATGGCCTAGCGGTTAAGAGCGCTGACTGCTCTTGCAAAGGACCTGGGTTTCGATCCCCAGCACCCACATGGCAGCTGAGAACTGTCCGTTAACTCCAATTCCAGGAGAACTCCAGTTCCAGGGGAATCCAATGCCCTCTTCTGACCTCTGCGGCATTGCATGACACGGGTGCACAAACCTACATGCAGACAGTACATTCATACACATAAAATAAATAAATAAGTAATAATAAATAAATAAATTTTTAAAAAAAGAAGTGTTGCTGCAGCGGGGATCTCCATTGAACTCAGCTTTTTGGTTTAAGTTTGTCAAAACAATTCTAAATGTATCTGGAAGAGTGCATCTACAAATGTGTCAGGATCTGAATATGAAAAAGGGTGAATACTGCGACAAAGGACTTGTGCATGTGGCACACCAGTCTGTTGTAAGCTCCAGTTTTTCCATTGTGGTCCAGGGACAGAAGCAGACAGGATCTGAGGAACATGACTGCAGTGAAGAAGCAAGCCCATAAGATGCTACTGTGGAGCTGGCCTGTTACTCCCCTGTGAAACCCTCCTGCCAGTTCCCATCTCAGAGTAAAGGCCAAATCCTTACTTTGACCTACAACCTTGCTTCTTAAAGTGGGGTCCAGGGCCTTTATGCACATTTTAAAATGTGGGCTTCCTGAGTCAGAATCTTCAGGATCCTTATTTAACGTGGATGCAGCTTAGTTTTGAGAAGTGCTGTCTTTTAATACCCAGTGTGTCTGGTTGCTTTTGGTCTTGCTTTCTAGCCTTCTGTCCCACTTCCTTACTCACCGCCAGTCATTCTGGCCATCCTGCTATTCCGTGAGCATGTCCTGTTGCTCTCATCTCAGGCCTTCACTACCTTTTTCTGTTAGTTTGTTGCTGATGCTGTAACAAAATACCTTAGTCTGGATAACTTACAAATATTAGAAATTTGTTGTTCATAATTTTGGAAGCTGGAAGTCCAAGATCAGGGTACCACCAGGTTCATTGCCCATTGTTCTTAGATTGAAGAGGTACAGAGGAGCCACGTGAAGCCTCTTTTATAAGGGCATTGATTCCATTCATTGAGGGTGGAGCCTTCATGGCTTTCATGACTTAGATACTTCGCAAAGGTCACACCACTTAATGGTCTCACCGCTTAGTGCTATCACCTTCAATACTGGGTGTCCAGCTCCAGTATTGAACTTCCAGGGCCACCAGTGTCTGTGCTGTAGCTCCATTACACATTTCCTTTTATGTCAGTTAGGTATCTGCGTAAATAATCACTTTACCAGAGAAACCTTTTATGTCAGTTAGGTATCTGCATAAATAACTTTACCAGAGAAACCTTTCTGTATTGAAATTTCTTTTTTGCACTCCCCATCATCCAACATGCATTTATTGTGTATATTCTCTCCCTGCCTCTCCATACACCCCGTGCTGTTACCTTGGTGAGAGCAGAAGACTCACTTTGTTCTTACTGGATCCTCAGTGCAGGACACTGTGGATGTACTTGGTTCTGAATAAGGCTGGTATTAAAAATTATAGGACTAGGAGAATTTTCAAGAGAGAGCTAGAAATTGCACTGGATTCTTGTACCTTTGTCTTGTAATTCCCCTAAAGAATGGATTAGTGGATACTGAGTCATCTCCAACTACAGTAAATAGAGTAGTCCCCCCACTGTCTGTGGAAGATACATTCTAAGATCCCTTGGAAGCATGGAACTTCAGACAGTACTGAACCATCAGATAGTACTGTGATGCCAACAGAATCCATCTGAAGCAGGATGGTTAAGTGAGTACGGGAGTAAAGGGGAGGGACACAGGACACAGGAACCTTCACATCTCAGGCAGGACAGAGCAGGACAACATAGATTTCCTAATGCTACTCAGATGGCCTTCAATTGAAAATGTATGAATTGTGGCTGGGGCTGTAGCTTAGTGACAGAGAACTGGTCTAGCATGTGTGACTGTTGTAGTTTCTCTCCAGTTGTTGTGACAAAACACTAACCAGTTCCAACTTGAAGAGGAAGGGATTTGTCTTATATCTCCCAGGTCATAGTTCATCACTTAGGGAGCCCAAGGTAGGAACTCTGGACAGGAACCTGGAGGCAGGAACTGAAGTACATGCTACTTACTGGCTTGCTCCCCTGGCCCATGCTTAGCCTGCTTTCTTACACAATACACAACAACCTATCCGGGGGTGGCACAGCCCACAGTGGGCCGGCCCTCCCACATCACTCAACAGTCAAGAAAATACCCTACAGACAAGACCACAGACCAGTCTAATGGAGAGAAGTCCCTAATTGAGGATTCCTCTCTCTCTCTCTCTCTTTTTTTTTTTTTTTTTTTTTTTTTTTTTTTTTTTTTTTTTTTTTTTTTTTTGTCTTTTTGAGACAGGGTTCCCTATAGACCAGCTGTCCTGGAACTCCCTCTGTAGACCAGCTGGCCTTGAACTCACAGAGTCCACCTGCCTCTGCCTCCCAAGTGCTAGGATTAAAGGCATGCACTGCCACGCCTGGCTTAAAGATGATTCTTAGCTTCCATGTGGGTGCTGGGAATTGAACCCAGGTCCTCTGCAAGAGCAGTGGGTGCTCTTAACCACTGAGCCATCTCTCCAGCCCCTTGAGCTTTCTCAGCCCAGGTGTGTCAAGTTGACACTAACATTGTCCAGCACAGTGACACCTTGGGTTTGTTCTCCAGCACTGCAATAAAATAAAACAAAATAAAAAATAAAAGAAAGCTTATGGGTCTCATGTAGTATTTTCATACAGTGGAAATAAAATCTCAGAAGCAAAACCATAGAAGGAGGATACTTCTCTGGAGGATTAAGTTCCTAAGAACCTCTAGTTACATCTTATCATCAGTATATAACCTTGTTTTATGCAGACTTTATAAAGAAAGACAGGATATTGTTCTTTTTATCATCATCTTTGATATTTAATTTAGTTTTATTGAAATTTGCAATTTCCTTTTTTTTTAAATTATTACCATTATTAAACTTTTTCCATAGGTCATACATCATTTCTCAATCAAATCTACAGTCGCTTCCCCTTCCATGCCCCCTATCCCACCCATGTCCTGCACTCTGCCGTACATGTCCTGTATCTCTCTCTCTGAGTCTCTCCAGAGTTTTTTTTTTCAGTTCTTTTGTTGTTCTCTCCAATTGTATTGCTACATTATATATAGATATATATATACATAGTTCTATGTACATAAATATATACATATATACATACATATACATATCACTTGAATTGGATGATTTTTTTTCTTCCTTAAAAGATGTCATGATTTCCTTAAGGAAGTACTCGAAGGTTCCTCCTTGGCAACCCCAACCATCAGTCCTGCACTTTTGCTCCACATTGGGGTCTTTCCCTCCCATGGTCCCCCAAAATGAAGTCCAGTAAGAACGCATCCTGTCTTGATCCCCCTGCACTGGCTTCCATGATACAGCCCTAGTAGTCCAACAATGGCAGTCTACACTCTGACAAGGCTGACATCCCCTTAGCTGTTTAGTCCATAAGGTGGGTATTTCAGTAGTCCCCATCTGGCATTGAAGGTTTGGAGGATTCTTGGAGAGACATGAGTCCTCAGTCCATATTAGGAGGTTAAAAAGCTGTGTCTCATGCCTTTTAGGAGTGCCAAAAGCAGTGGCAGCCACAGAGTAAGATGTACTTGCCAGTAAGAATTGGAGATAGGCCAAACAACAGTACTCTCTATTCTTTTTGTCTTTTTTACTAAGATCTCAAGTTCTATGTCTGCAGTACAGTTTCTTTGGTCTTACTGATTATTTGTATCTGGCTGTATTTTCCTTTTGGATGCTTAAGGCCACACAGCCCAGATTAACCAAGGTTTTTGTTTTCTCAAGGTCAGTTGAGGATCTGGTCCACAGGGGTCTCTCGGTGGGGAGAGGGGTTTGGGGGAGGAGGAAAAGGATGGGAGCCCCTTGCTCCTTTCAGCTTTTCATTCACCAGTTCCATCCACTCAAGGACAAAAGCAGGTCTTGCTAGATCAGGCTTCCTTTTCTGGAAAATGTGTCCAGTGTCCAGTCTAAAGAGAGGAAAATAAGCAGATTTTCCTCTTTAGAGTGGACACTGGCTGAAGTCCCATCAGTGGCTCTCTAAGACCTCTCTGAACAGGAAGACTGGGGACCCACGTCTGTAGGACATTTGAAGAGGTGTCCCCCTGCATAATCCCCTAAGACTTGGTTGACCTCTGAGGACAAGGGACAAAGTTATCCCTTAGGTCCCTTGGCCAAATTGGTATGGCATTAAGTATGGTCATTAAGCACTCAGAAAGGCTGTTGCACCAACCTATTACACCATATTAAGATTGTATCCTTTGGAAACAAACTGTATGTTATTTTCATATCATATTTCTTGATTCACATCTTTCCATTTTAATCCCATAATACTCTAACAGATGCACACGTCCCCTCCATCATGTACCAAAAACCCAAGGTCTGAAAATAAATGTTAGGTCAGCTCTAGAACCTGTTTAGGGATCCACATTGCAAGAACACAGTTGTCCTTAGATCATGAGGAATATAACCTTAATGTTGCTCAGTTTGTCTTACAACTAGGTTCTTGGTACTAGCATCTACAGATAAGGGATACCATTTGTCTTTTGTTTTTCTGGGATTGTGTTACTTCATGTTACTTCACTTAGCATAAAATCTTCTAGTTTTATCCATTTACCTGCAGATTTCATGATGTCATCTTTCTTTACCACTGCATAGAACTCCATTGTGTATATGTACCACATTTTCTCTGTCCACTCGTCACTTGAGGGGCACTTGGGTTGGTTCCAGCTCCTTGCTATTGTGAAGAGAGCTGCAATAAACATGGCTGTGCATGTATCTCTGCAGTAAGATGAGTCTTGTGGGTACATGCCCAGGAGTGGTATGGCTGGGTCAGGTGGCAAGTTCATTCCAAGTCTTCCAAGGGTTCTCCACACTGCTTTCCATAGTGGCTGTATGAGTTTACATTCCCACCAGCAGTGGATGAGTGTTCCTCTTTCCCCACAACCTCTCCAGCACTTTTGGGATTGTTTCTTGATCCTGAGCCAGTCTTATTAGAGTGAAGATGATATCTTATGTTAGGTTTTTGATTGAATTCCTTAATGCTTACATGTGTTGAAACACTTCTTAAGATGGTTTTCAGCCATCTCTAAATTCCTCACTTATGAAGTCTTTCTGTTCAGATGTTTGCTCCATCTATTGAGTGGGTCATTTGTTTCTTCTTGTTTTGAATAGTTTATATACTTCTGGATAGTTAATCCTCTGTAGATGTATCAGAAGAATTGAAGTTTCCTCCCCACTCTGTGGGTTTTTCTCTTCAACTTCCCTGGACTGTTTCTTTTGACTGTGCAGAACGCTTTGCGTTTAAAAGGGTCCCACTTGTCAATTGTCGACCTTATTTCCTGAGCAGCTGCTTTGTCTGATTTTAGAAAGTCTTTCCTCACACCTATGTCTTGTAAGTTGCTGCCCCACTTTTCTTCTATCACCTTCAAGGTTTTTGGTGTTACATTTAGGTCTTGATCCATTTGGAGTTGATTTTCTGACAGGGTAAAAGGTAGGGTTTAATTTTATTTTTCTACAGTTGGTGATCCAGTTTTGCCAAAACCATTGCTTAAGATGCTGTGTTTCCTCCCATTGAGTTTTTTGCCCCCTTGTCAATATGAGGTGGCTGGAAATTGTATGTGCTCAAGTTTGGATCTTCAGTTTTGTTCCATTGGTCTACCTGGTCTGTTTTTTGTGCCAGTACCAAGCTGTTTGATGACTATACCTGTGTGTAGTTTGTGTCTGGTATCGAATACCCTTTATTGTTTTTCCTCAGGGTTCTTGTGCTATAGGTTTTTTTGTGATTCCATATGATTTACGAAATTTTTTTTTTTTCAAACTTCTGTGAAGAATGTCTTGGGGATTTTTAATTGGAATTGTTTTGAATTGATATATTAAATTTGGGATAGAATGGACATTTTTCTATGTTAATTTTTCCAATCCATGGAGCATGGGGTGGGGGGGGTCTTTCCATCTTCTGATGTCTTCTTCAGTCTCTCTCAGGAGCTTTAATTTTTCTGTAGTGATCTTTGGGTGTTTTTGGTTAATTTTACTCCTAGGTATTTATTGTTTTTGGCTATTGTGTAGTGAGAGGTCTCCTTGTATTCCTTCTTCAGGTTGCATTGTTGTTTGGTGTGTAAAGAAAGGCTATCTGGGGGTGGAGAGAAGCCTAGCGGTTAAGAGCGGCCGACCGCTCTTACAGAGGATTTGCCGGTTGATCCCAGCACCCACCTGGCTCTAAGAACCGTCTGAAACTCCAATTCCAGGAGAACTCGCTCCAGGGGAATTGCGATACCCTCTTTCTGACCTCTGCGGCGTTGCACGACACGGGTGCACAAACTTGCATGCAGACAGTATATTTCATACACATACAGAAATAAATAAAATTTTAAAAAAATTAAAAAAAAAGGCTACTGATTTTTCTAGGTTAATTTTGTATCCCACACTTTACTGAACTTTAATATTTGTTTCTAGGAGTTTTCTGGTGGATTGTTAGCATCCCTTAGGTAAACTATCATATCGTCTGCAAAGGGATAGTTTTACTTCCTCTTTCCAATTAGTATTCCTTTAATTGGCCTTTTCTTGCTTATTGCCCTGGCCAGTGTTCAAGCACTATATTGAAGAGGAGGTGGCGACAAGGGGCAGCCTTGTCAGTTCCTACCTTTATGGGGAATCCTTCTTAACTTTTCTCCATTTAGGATGATGCTGCTGTGGTTTCTTATATATGGCTTTGATTATGTTGAGGAATGATCCTTCCAGTCCAATTCCCCTATACTTTAATCATGAAGGATGCTGGATTTTGTCAAAGGCCTTTTCTGCATCAATTGAGATGATGGGTGTGGTTTTTGTCCTTTCAGTCCATTTATGTGTTTTATGTATATTTACTGATTTACGTATGTTGAACCATCCCTGCTCTCTGTTAGAATCCAACTTGATCATGGTGAATGATCTTTTTGATGTGGGTCTATATATGGTTTGCAAGTATTTTTTTGAGAATTTTTTGCATCTGAGTTCATTAATGAGATGGGTCTGTATTTCTTTTTGGTTACATCCGTGTCTGGTTTTAATATAGGAGTGATGCTGGCTTCATAGAAGGAATTTGGGAGATTTCCCTCTGCTTGTATCCTTCTGAACAGTTTTAGTAATAATGGTTGTAAGTCCTCTTTAAATGTTTTATAGAATTCTGCTGTGAAACCATCTGGACCTGGGCTTTTTTTAGTTGGGAGGTCTCTTACTACATTTTCAATTTCTTCATATATTATGGGTCTGTTTAAGCTGTCAATCTCCTCTTGGTTTAGCTTCAGCGATTTCCCGGATTGCAGATATTCATCCATTTCTCTGAGGTTTTCAAATTTAGTAGAGTGTAGGTTTTTGAAGTATTCCTGTATGATAGTCTAGATCTTTTCACTGTCTATTGTGATATTTCCCCTTTCATCATGAATTCTATTGATTTGGAGTTGCTCTTTTCTTTCTTTTGGTTAACTGTGTCTATCTTGTTTATTCTCTCAAAGAACCAACTTTTGGATTCGTTGATTGTTTTTTGTATTGTTTTCTTTGTTTCTATTTCATTGATTTCTGCTCTGATCTTTGTTATTTCTTCCTGTCTATTGCATTTAGGGTTTATTTGTTGTTGTCTTTCCAGTGTTTTTAGCTGCATTATTAGCTCATTTATCTGTGTTCTGTTTTTTTTAATATAGGCACCCAGGGCTATAAACTTCCCTCTTAGGACTGCTTTTAAAGTGTCCCATAGGTTTTGTTGTGTTGTAGTGTCATTGTCACTTAGTTCCAGGAATGATTTTATTTCTTTCTTATTTCCTCCTTGACCCATTCATTATTCAGGAGTGTGTTATTTAGTCTCCATGTGTTCATGTAGGTATCAGGGCTTATCCTGCTGTTGATGTTGAGTTTTATTGCACTATGGTCTGATAGAATGCATGAAATTATTTCAATTTTTTTGTATTTGTTTAGGTTTTTTCTGTGTCCAAGTATGTGGTCAATTTTGGAGAATGTTCCATGGGGTGCTGAGTAGAAAGTGTATTCTCTGGTGCTTGGGTGGACTATTCGGAAGATGTCTGTGAGGTCCATTTCCTTTATTGTATTGTTCAGTTCAGATGTCTCTCTGTTTATTATTTGTCTGGTTGATCTGTCCAAAGGACTGAGTGGGGTATTGAGTGTGCTGGGGTTAATCTGTGCCTTGAGGTCCTGTAGCATTGTATTTTCAAAGGTTGGTGCACCAGAGTTTGGTGCATATATATTCAAGTCTTCATGGTTAATTTTCCCTTTGATAAGGATATAATGGCCCTCTTTGTTTCTTCTAATTGCTTCTACTTTGAAGTCTCTTTTGTCTGACATTAAGACAGCAACTCCTGCTTTCTTTTTAGTACCATTTGCTTGGGATATCTTTTTTCCATCCTTTCACTTTAAGTTGATCCCTATCCTTAAGGGTGAGATGGGTTTCTTGTAGACAGCATATAGATGGATTCCGTTTCCTAATCCATTCTCCCAGTCAGTGCCTTTTGATTTAATATTTAAGGTTATAATTGAGAGATATGTGTTGCTTCCTTTCACCTTATTAAACATTTGCATTTTTTGTGTAGGTTTCAACTTCTGCATTTCTGTTTTTATTAAATTTTTCTTTCAAGGTGCCTGGGGGTAGTTGTTCCTCTCCTCTGTCCTTTGAATTGCTTCAAGTATTCTCTGAAGGGTTCGTTTTCCAAACATTGATCTTTCATCTTGTTTATGTCATGGAAGATTTTTCTCTTTCCTTCAACTAGAATTGACATTTTTGCTGGGTATATTAACCTGGGTTGGCATTTATAGTCGTTTAGCACTGGGAATGCTTTGGTCCCTGTTCTTCTTGCTTTCATAGTTTGTGCTGAAAAGTCAGCTGTAATTCTGATAGGTTTTCCCTTATATGTAACTTATTGTTTTTCCTCTTGTGACTTTCAGAATTTTGTCTTTGTTTTGGGTATCTAGCATTTTAACTATGATATGGCTATGTCGGGGGAGTTTCTTTTCTGGTCTAGTCTATTTAGTGTTCTACTTGCTTCTTGTATTTGTATGGGTTTGTCTTTTTTTAATTTGGGGAAATTTTCTTCTATTGTGTTGACAATCTGATCAATACCATTCTCTTGGGATTCTTCTCCTTCCTCTATCCCTATGATGCAGAGGTTTGATCTTTTCATAGTGTCTCACATTTCCTGGTTGTTCCACTCTTGTGTATTTTTAAATTTTTCATAGTCTTTACTTGAACTTTTTAGTTGTTCTGTGTTGTCTTCTAGGTCTGATATTCTTTTTTCTGTTTCCTACATTCTGCTTCTGAGGCTTTTTCCCATTCTTTTCTCTTGATTGGATGACTGTTCGATTTCCTTTTTCATTTCTTCCTGTGTTTTCTTTACTATTTCCATTTCCTTTTGGAGCTTCTCAAACTTTTCTTGTAGCTCATTGGTTTCCTTTTTCATTTCAGCGTGGGAGCTTTTCATTGTTTCCACTTCCTTCCAGAGTTTGTCATTTTGTCCCTCTAGCTCTTTCCAGAATCTGTCATTTTCTCCTTTTAGTTCTTTCCAAAGTTCGTCCTTGTCTTCCTCTACGTCCTTTCTGAGTTTTTCATTCTCTCCCCTTACTTTTATGATTTCTTTGAATATATCTGTGATTGTTATTTTGGGATCTGTATCCTGAGTTACCTCTAGGGAGATCCCATTGTAGGAGTCCTCCACTGGCTCTGTATAGTTTGGTGTGGAGTTATTCTGTGCTTTTCCCATATTGTTCTTTTGTTGTGCTCTCGGCATGTGGTTATCCTTTTGCCTGTATTCTGATGTGAATCATGAATGCCTCTTCACCTTGCTGAAGGATTGCTTTCCTTGATTCCTTCGGGTGTCTTTGTTGTATTCTCCTTATGAATGGAGTGTTGACTTGTCTAGGTTTTAGGCTTTCAATTTTGGTTATATATTGGAAGGTATAGTTCACTTTTCCCTTTCCGTTCTGTAAGAGCTGAGTGGGTAGCAACCTGGATGACACCTTCTGAACACTATATTCCCTCTATTGCCAGCTACTTTCTCCTGAGTTCCAGTTGGGGGGTTCCAGTTGGAACAGGGGCGGGGCTGTGTTGCTTGCTCAGCCCGAGGTGTGCTGGTACCCTATTTGGGCAGCAGTCTGTGTTCAAACCTTAACTCCTAGCTCCCAGAGCCCTCTGGGCCGACCCGCCTGGTCCACAGAGGATATTATTAGTTTGCTAACATTAAACTGATATCAGCAGTAACATTAACCCTTCCCCAATCAATTGCTCTTAGCACCCCTACACATGAGTAAGAGCATAGCCCCCTTGTTCTTAGGAATACTAGATAGCATTTTTAAGCCTCTTAACATTTTATATTTTCTTGCTCACCAGGGCACTTGTCTGAAACCAATACTGTACAGTTTTGTTTTTTTTAAATCAAGACCTGCATGCAGACAGTACATTCATACACATAAAAGAACAAATAAAAATTTTTTTTAAATCAAGAGTTCAAAGCTATTGAAAGCATCAACTTTTAATGTATATTTTATTAAATTTTTGTGCATGTCATACAATAGATATTAATCATATTTAGACCCCTTCCCCCATTGACACTCCCTAAACCACCCCTCAACTGGATTTCATGCATTCTCTCATATATGTTAAGGCCTATCAAGTCAAGCTTTTATACACAGATGTCTCTCAGTGCAAGTCCATCAGTCTGTCTAGAGTCAACTCTCCCTCACCCAACAGGAATCAGTTGCTAATAGTTCTTCAACTAAGATTAGGGCTTGTGGCCCATTTCCCCAGTTCTTTGCTAGGTTTTTGTCTGGTTGAGTTTGCATGGGTCTTGTGCATGCTGACACCATTGCTCAGGTTCATATGAGCAGGTTCCTGGAGGCCTGGAACTCTTATGTTTGTGTTCCAACCCTGGCTCTTCCAGTGTTTCCACCCCCTCTTCCACAATGGTTCCTGAGCCCCGGGTGTGTGAGGTTTAATATATACCCAGCAGACTCTTATTCTCTACATCTTGGCCAATTGTGGACATCTGTTACATGAGGAACCTTTGATGGTGAGTACTGAGGGATGTATTAGTATGCTCTCTACACCCTGTTCCTCTATGAGCCTTAGCTGTAGAGAGGTTCCATTGTAGGTGTGTCACTTAAGGCTGGGAATCTCTCAGACACATAATATCTCTGTTTGTGAGCAGTTGTGGAACTCTGTAATAGTCTCTTATCACTTCAGAAAGAAGCTTCTTTGATGAGTGGTGTATTGTAAATTTAAGGATCCATATTCAGCATATAGCAAGAAATTACATTTGTCCAGGCATATGACAGAGATAGGGTTTTCTTGAAGATCTGTTACCTCTTCAGCCATGTGCATTTGGCTATGTTTACAGTGCCACACATGAGTTTCCTCCCATTGAGAGGGCTTTAAGTCCAACTAGATGGCTGTTGATTATCCCCAAGATAAAAGTGCCGATATTGCACCACTGTACTTTGTTGTACCAGTCATTGTTGTGGTTATTAGACTTTAAAACTGGGGTTGTATCATTGATTGATTTTTTTCTCCCCTAGCAACTTGCATAGTATCCCCTAGAACTAAGAGCTAGTCTTCAGGTCAGTTCCAGCTCCTTTGCTCCAAGTCCTGTACCCACATCTGTCTCCAGTTATCCTCCCTCTCCTGAGCTCCTTCTTCCCTTTACCCCCGTGGTTCATTGTATACCCTTCACTTTTCCATTCCTTGTTCAGTACCCACATTCCCCCCCCCGTAACATCTTTCTCCTACTATCTCCCTCTCTTAGGCTCTTTCCCTTTACTGCCACTTTTCTCAAACCAGTACTGTACAGTGCTATATACAATTATTTAAAATCAGTAATACAAAGCCATTGGAGGTATCACATTAAAAGTTCAATTAGCAAACCACTTTCATTGGGTCTCAGGTTTGTAGTTCTTTTTGGATAATTTACCGTGAAGTGTATTTTTCTTGAGTTCTTTTATAAGCATTTAATATATTATTTGTACTTCTATCTTGTAGACTGTAAAAAAAAAAAGACCTAATGACAGAGCCTTCTTCAATTATGATGATTATCTTCTGTACCCTGTACATTTCATCAAGCAATTGTAATAGTTTGCAATATAGAATTATTTAACACTAAAGATTAACTGGGGTGCATGTAGCTTTAAGGGGCTGGGCTTTGCCTGCACTGGTCCTTGGCCTAGACTTATCTGTTAGGCAAGTTGTACTCTAGGGAAAAACCAGTGGCTGCAGTGTTAGGCTACACTGCTGTGAATATAGAGGACTTTGTGAGTTTTCAGGCCTGGGCAGCATGGACTTCCTTGTGGGTAGTAGCATCAAGACTCAAAGGAATCCTACTTGAGTGTTCTTTCACAAGTTCACTCTGTCACATAGAAAGAAAATCTATCAGAATAGTGTTCTTGTTCTTGTGAATAACTATACTTAAATCAGCAGGCACCTTTTTTTACTGGTCTTATTTTTTTACTGAAGGATCTTCAGATGTCAGCACAACATGTGACTCGCTTACAGAAGAGTGACTGATTCTGCTCTGAAGAAGCTTATAACCTGGTTCATAAATACAGTGTGGACAGTGTGTGTTGTAGCAGTTCAAAAGTGTTGAACATCATTAAAAATTGGAAGATCTTATGGAAAGAAAAGAGTCCCTGGACTTGGTTTAGAATGACATACGTGATCAGGATAAGTTAAGGAATGTGTGAGGTACTTATTTTAATATCTGAACCTCCACTTTTGCTGAGATGGGAAGTAAGATTTCAGGGCTGGAGGACGCCAAGTACACTAGACAAAGCCTTGAAAACAAAGCAGAGAATCTGCAACTTGTGATTCGAAGCTGTTTATCTCTTTATCCTAAGAATGATGTCATTGGAGATTACTTTGTCAGGAAGGAACCTAGAGGTAGTTGAAAGAGGAGATAAAGTTAAGAAACAATCTAAGTTGAGAGATGGCATAAAATAATGAGGAATTAACTGCAACTTAAATGAATAAAGTAATTGAGAACTAGAAGGTGAAAGGTGAATGACGTATCAAGACTGTACTGTGGCAAGAATGAAGGGTCCTTCAGGGGAGTCAGGAAGGAGACCTGACACAGGTCACCAAACCCTTCCTGTGTTCTCAAGCCTGGAAGTTGGTCACATTTATTTTTATTTTGTAAACATGAAAGTTCATCAGATATGGGTTTCCATTTTGATTTACTGCCACTGTGGCATTTTCCTCACCTTTAAATTTTTTTTATTGATTTCTTCTCGACTTCTACATTCTTTCTAAAAGTCATTTTGGTGGATTTCATGGGACCCATATAGAACCTCCCTGTAATGTATAGAATGCTTCTTTCCACCTATAATTTTCTTTTGTTAATAGCACCTCATAAGAAGAACCCTCAAGTCCCTCTCCATATGGTTCTGGGGAACTGCCAATCCTAGTCCCACATACCTCTAGCAATACTAGGCAAAATGCTGTATTTGCCAATACTGGGCAAAAGGTATGTGCATGGCCTAAACTTTGCTGCTGTGACTCACTCAGGAATATGAATCTTGACTAGGTCAGAGAATAGACTCTGATGGAAGTGTTCTAGAAACTCCACATGTAAAGTCCTGAGTCCTGTCCTGCTCTTTAGCCCTCTAAAAGCTGCAGCGCTGAGTTCTCTCTTCGATCCCGTGAGCTCTTTTAAAGTCCTTTTTAAAGCCCCCCCCCCTTTACAGTCTGTTTTTCTTGCCAATAAAAGAGAAGCTTAAAATAATATACATCCATTATTTCTTTGCTTTGCTGTTTGCTTCTTGAGACAGGGTCTCATTCTGAAAACCAGCCCGGTCTTGAACTCAGCATTCTACCTGCCTTGACCCCCCAAGTGCTGGGATCATAGATGTGAGCCACCACACCTTGCTTCTTACTCTTTTTTTCTCTTTCTACTTTTATTTATTGTTGATATTGTGTGGTGTTTTTAGGAGCAAATAATCTACAATACAATTTTTGATGTTTCATTCTTGGTATGGAAAGGGAAAGAAGTCTTTGTTATTAAAAGAGTATTGATGTTGGGGCTGGAGAGATGGCCTAGCGGTTAAGAGCATCGACTGCTCTTGCAGAGGACCCGGGTTCGATCCCCAGCACCCACATGGCGGCTAAGAACTGTCCATAACTCCAATTCCAGGAGAACTCCAGTTCCAGGGGAATCCGAGACCCTCTTCTGACCTCCGTGGCATTGCATGATACGGGTGCACAAACCTGCATGCAGACAGTACACTCATACATATACAAAAAAATAAAATAAAATTTAAAAAAAGTTTAAAAAAATGCTATAAAAAAAAGAGTATTGATGTGTTTTATGGCTATAGAGGTAGGCGTATCTTCTTAGGGATAATTTTAACCTACTTCCATATCTACCATCAATTTTTAATGTTAGAAATGAGAAACACCAATGATATTATTGAATGAAGTACTAATAGAACATGCTTGGAATTTTAAAATTTACACTGCATGTTCCAGCAGTGGCATTTTCATTAGTTTAAAAAAATATTTTATTACTATTATTATTTTAAATTTGGGGTGTATCAATGAGTGCATGTGTATTAAGTATACCCGTGTCCCTGCAGTGCCTGTAGGGGTCAAAAGAGGCCTTTGGATCCCCTGGAACTAGGGTTACAGACGGTTGTTAGCCACCATGTAGGTGCTGGGAATCAAACTTGGGTCCTCTGCAAAAGCAGCCAGTGCTGTTAACTGCTGAGCTATCTCTTTAGCCCCTTCATTAGTTGGGTTTTTTTTTTCCGATTGTCCTTATCAGTTATTAGTATCCTTTTCATTTGCTTCCTTTGTTTTTTGAGATCCCTAGGATATATGTAAGTCAAGGTTGCCTCCAGCTTGTGATTCCCCTACCTCCACCTCCTGAGTGCTGGAATTATAGCCATGTGTCACCACATCTGGCCTCACAGGGGACTTTTACCAGCCACTATGAAGTATTTCAGATAGTCCTTTTTAATATAAAATCATTTCTGTTTGATTTGCTTTAGATAAGGTTCTGATTACTGTTCAAATCTCTTTTTTTCACAGTTTATATTGAATACAAAGATATACTTTATTTATTTATTTATTTATTTATTTATTTATTTATTTATTTGTCTTTTTCGAGACAGGGTCTCCCTGTAGCCCCAGCTGTTCTGGAACTCACTCTGTAGACCAGGCTGGCCTTGAACTCAAAGATATACTTTAACATTATCTTTAAGGCCAGATCCAAATATGAGCTGATATTAGAATTTTCATAGTATGCCTCTTGGTTTTCATTGAGCAAAGGGAACTAGGAGAATGTATATTTCTTCAGAATATTCTAGAAGTTGCATATCAGAAGTGGTATTTATCAAGGGCTGAAGAGATAGCTCAGTGATTAAGAGCACTGCCTGCTTTTGCAGAGCACCTGGGTTCAATTCCCAGCACCACGGCAGATAACAACTGTCTGTAACTCCACTTCCAGGGGAATTTGACACCTTCTGACCTCAGTTTACAACAGAGTTATAATTACATACATGCAGGCAATACACTCCTACACATAAAATAAAAATAATAAATTAAGTGATATTTATCAAATCTTATCACAGTTGACCCTGTGACTCTGTCTTAGCAGGTGCTTTACAGACCTACAAATGTTCATAGCATGAATATTCTCAGCCTTGTTTTGTGGTTCAGAGTTTCAGTAACACTTAGAAGAATAATTTTACATATGGAAGATATATTAGAGTTTAGTACTCAGTTATTTGCTCTGCCTTTTACACCGTGAATATGGATTAACTTTAATTATTGGTTGATGGTTGGTTCATTTTTTTAGCTTTCAGAAATAGTAACAATTTTGATTAAAATTTTAGTTTTATACTATAGGGGGACAGTTGAGAAACTTTGATATAATAATCTTACTTCCATGATACAGTTGTCACGACCAAGTGTTTGTGTATTAAAGTCCATGTTAAGAGAGGCAGCAGGAAGTTGAATTCCCACTGGCCAAGAGAATTGCTTCCAACACGTCCTCCAAGCTCATTTGTTTCACTTTCATGCCTTGGAAAATGTATGTAAGAGGCCTAATTTTCAGATGTTAGATCCATCTTTTGCATTGACAAATTTTAGTATATGCCAAAAGATATATCTTGGTTTTTGTTGTTTTTGTTTTGTGCCTTTTTTGTGTGTTCACTATACTCAGTCGTTTTTTGCAGTGACCCACGAAGATTTTGGTACAGCTATTTATGTTTGCCCTGCAGTGAGAAGTGGATGAGGCCTGTGTGACTAAAACAGCCAGATGGGGACCCTCATTTCACCCACAGATGTTTTAATGTGCTTAACACTCTCATTATCCAGTACTAGCAAAGGAGATGGTCTAAATAACACAGCGGGGTCTGATTACCTTTTTCAGATCACTCCCTTTATTTGCAGTTTGAAAAAAAAGCTTAATCCAGTGCTATAGATCAGGCTTCCTGCTGAGCGCTCTGGTAGCTTTCTCCCTGCTTGGTGTTTACCAGAGATGCTGCCTCCTCCCCCTCCTGAATGAAAGTGCTACAGGAGTTAACCACCAGCAAGTGATGGAAGAGAGGGAAGAAACCCGAAGGAAAAGGGACTGTCCATTCATACTAGGTAGTTTCCTTTTATAAACAAAAGAAAAAGACTTTAATATAAATTCATTTCATATAAGTTCTTGCATGCTGCCCTCAAGATCTCTTCTCATCAGTACACTGCTGTTTAGGTTATAGTTGTGATCAGTTTGCCTGGATAGATGCTGTCCTCTTCATTTTTATCTGACTTAGTACTTAATCCTTTTAAGAGTTGGTAACTGTTTTACTGTTCAGAATTCTGGGGATAAGGGAGAGTGAGCAGGGATAAATTCCAATTTTCTGCATTTCTTTGTGCTTACTCAACAGTGAGGCTTTGAATTCTGTATACTAATTTGAATTCTGTGTATCTTCAGTGAGAATTATGAAACTAGACTTGAGGGTTAACTTTCACTATGTTTGGCAGAAAGAGAATAGATCTCACTTTAGAAATTAATATGACATCACATCTAGAACCTAGCAATTTGTATTTAGTTCAAAAATATTGTCACAAGGCCTACAAGATGTGTCAGTGGATAAAAGTGCTTGCCACTATGCCTGATGACCTGAGTTCCATCCCTGGGACCTATATGATGGAAGGAGAGAGCCAACTCATGGAAGTCCTCCTCTGATCTCCACACCTGTGCAGTGGCACGGGTGCATGAGAACCTGTGCACACTTACACGGAATGATTGAATGAATGAAAGAAAGAAAATGTAATATTTGTATTGTTTCAGACAAATGTTTACTAACATTTTGGAACGACAAACCACTAAAATGTGAAGCTCTCTTTAGGGAAACCATCTAGAGACATGATGATCTATAATTCCATCCTCTTTGCCTTTTCTTTCTGGAATCAAGAAAGGTTGTTCAGGTTTTTTAGTAAGTATAAGGAAGTTTCTGGTGAAATAATTGAAAATGTTAAGCATATAGACTAGATTGTCCCCTTTTTTGTGAACAGAAAAAGCACTGATCTGCATTTGAGTGAGCACACAAAGGGCAAGGCGAGTCCCAAACCAGCGCTCCTTGTCCCCTGTTCTCATGAAGGTCCTACTTGTAACTGCTTTGTGTATAAAAAAGAGAAATTGATTTAAGACTCTTTGGGGTGTTTTATCTAAGTTTTATGTCTTTAGAGTTAAAGGTCATGTGATGTTTTGTTAAAGTCTAGGCTTCACATAAATCGGTCTGTATCAGAAAAATGTATGTTAAGAGCAGTGCTTGGCCTCCACTGGAAGTTGTTGCACTGTAGTGAAAAGTGAGTGTGCATCCATGTCTATTGATTCTGCATCTCACAGGCAGTAGAGCAGCTGGACATCCTCTTCTCCAGTAGGGAACTATGACGATGCCTGATGCTGTCCAATTTGGGTTGAACCTTTTCATTATCATAGTTCACTCATAACCCTTACAGCCTTCAAAAGCAAGTAGTCCATAGGATCAGAATGCTGTAACCTGTAACAAAGAAGTAAATGGGGGGGGGCTTATTTTGCATACTTTCAATGTCCTTCAAATTTATCACAGTATTCTTTTCAGTATTAACATTCTGAACTGAAATTTGAATATAAAAACTTACAAATTCTATGAAATATAAACACCTTTAGCAGGTATGTTATACTTTAAACAAAGATTTTGCTTTTATTTGATTATATGGCTATATGAATTTTACATTGCAATTTAACATAAGTTGATGGGCTGTTCTGATGATTTTAAGTTGAAGTTAGTTTTATTTGAACGTACAGTTTATACTTACTTTCACAAAGTTAGCCCAAATTAATACTTTATCTTGCATTTGTAGTAAACTTAATTTTTAAGATTAGTTCTAATCATAACCTCATAAGCATTTCATTTTGCAATCTTTATTGCCACTCTGCAAGTTTTATTATCTTGTAACACATTAATACTTTAAAAATACAAATTTCCGACTACTGCCAGAAAATAGGTTAATTCTAACCTTTTGTGACCAGTAACTATTAAAAGGAAAAGAGATTACTGCAATAGTTAATTGCTAGTTTGACATACCTCATGTTCTTTATTTTTCAAGAAAAGAGTAGTATATAGCCTCAGCGTTTTTGGAAACATGCAACTTTTACTACTTTAAAATGTAATTGGTTTCTTTGTTTTCATGCATTTTAAAATCAAGGAGGAGAAGCTGAAGTCTGCCCAAGCCAGGTGTTTCTTGTTGGCAGCCTGCTGCCTAATGACTCTGCTCTCGTACAGCAGCTGCCTACTAGTCGGCTTTGTATGGCCTATTGTTGCCGCACACCCCTCGTTAATACACATGCTGCCCGGGGCAGACCCAAGAATGACATCAACTCGCTTATCTTAGAAACCTCCAAACCTGACGCAGAGTGCTGAAGTTGTCTTGCATCTGCCTGACCAACTAATTGTGAGCTTTCTGGCCTATGATTGGTTGTTGTTCCATTCGGTAATAGGTTAAGCAAAGACATTGCCATTCCATCTGTTCAACCACTCATTGTTCTTCTTGCCTGCCTGGAAGTCTGCAGCTAAAAGTGTGTTAAGGAGTTATTGCTGAGGGCTGCTACAGAAACCAATGTCTTTGTATATTCCAGCTAACGTGAGTATCTGTGCTGCTTAGTGCTTTTTGGAAGTTAAACTTTGCTAAACAGAGTATTGATTTAAGCTCTATAAAAGATAGGATACACCTAAAATGAAAACATGCAAATGTATTAGTGCCAGTAAAGCAGAAAATCTGGTTCTTTCTGTGAAACAGATTTTTATGTTTTGAGATTTTGCAGATAATTACTTGTAGATTCATGAATGTTTGTAAGCATTGGGCATTGCATACAATCATCAGAAGCTTAAAGACAAGTTTTAAGAAAGTTCTGACATTTTGCTAAACAACAACTTTAGGTTTTTATTTTGCCATATTCTTACGTTTCTGAAGGTATTGCTGACATAGTGCATACTGTAAGTAATGGTCAAATTCAGTAGGTTTTTCTATTGTGCTAGAAGTCTAGATGACAGAGATGGGTTGATACTGGTAGGTATTTCCAAGAGGCTAGTTTTAAGTGTGATGATTGAGCATCAGTTGTGTTGTCAACAATTTTTACATTCATGGGCAATGCCTCTTTTCTGCTTCTATTAATTTCAGATATTAGATTGAAGATGACATTCCAGTTGCTTTCAAGAGTCCTGTCAGGGGAAAGTGAAGAGTAGACAAAGACTTTCGTCTATCAGTTGGGAGGGAAAGAAAGAATATAAAGGGTTAAAAAGAGGTTTTGATTTCTACCACATGCCCTATTGTCTGAACATATGCATAAGTCTATTGAAAGTTTTCGGAAGATGGGCAGGCCACCAGTTGCTGGTCTCCTGCAGTTCCAGTAGACATCTGTTGCCCCAGAGCATTAGCCAGTCTGTTCAAAGGGACATCCTTCCTTTGTGAGCTAGGGGGCTGCAGACAACAGCACCCACTCAGATACAATGGTAATTAAATACTCAGAGACCATAGCAGGAGGTATTTTTTACATATTCATTATTTTATTTTCATTGTTCTCAGAGTATTACCATTTGGATAACAATCAGCCCACTTTCATGATGTTGTAACTTTATAAACAAATAATTTGATGTAACAAGTTTATGTTCTAATATTCCTGATTAATATGATGCTCATTCGAATGCTAGAAACAAGCTTTACCCAGTTATAGGTGAAATGTCCAAATTATCTAGTGTGAACTTTCAAGTAATAGTTTCACTAAATAGAGGAATTTCAGTATATACAACAGATTTCTGATCAATAGTTTGTGTATCTAAACTTGTGTTTAGCTACTGCAGAGTTCCTTTTGGATAATTAAAAAGACTAGTTACATTTTATCATCGTCTACAAAATTAGCATAATTAGTTCTTTCAACAAATACCGCTATTTGATTTTGGTGAACTAATTCACAAAAAGCGAATTTCTAATGAACTATCTAAAGACTTAAAATCTATAGACCTTAAACCTGTAGAAATCTTATAGATGATGATGATGATGATGATGATGATGATGATGATGATTATTTTGCCCAGTAGTTTTACAATAACTCTGGGAGTACAGACTGGTCTACTTTGTGTATGAAACTTTTACCAATGCTTCTTCATGCACTGATGAAAGTTATAAATATTTATGTAATTGTGGGTAAATTTGAGTAACTACAAAACCTAAAAGTCTAAACCATTTATAATTTAGAAATGAAGGAAAATGTTTTTACTTTATCTGTAATAAGTAACAGTAATAAGTGTTCAGTAATGTTGAAGTCTTTTTCTTTTATAAGTATATTAATCATTTTTAAGGCATAAACAAAAGTAAAGATCATGTATCATTCTTTATTCTATAGAGTTTTTTTGTATTAACTACCTGTAAGTTTATATATTCTACTACGTTAACACATACTATGGGCTCTGAAAATATTTGTATCTTTTTAAATCTTTAGGCCAATACTTAATTTTTATGATTTGAAGATACTGTCAAATTCTGGATTGTTTTTAAATTCCATATTAAATCAGGGTAATTATTTTACAAACTACAAGTTGATAATACACATTCTACAGATTGAAGTTTTAAAAACCATTTAGGTCAATACAAAGCAGGTTATTTCAAATATTAATTTAAAAACTAGGCCATGCTTTCATTCTTAACATTAAAAACTATCCTAATTATTGTAAACTTTTCTTAATATTTTGTTCAAAAGACATGAATTGTCATAGGTTGAAAGTATGTAGTGAATTATATTAATATAGAAAAGTTTTAAGTGGTATAATGTTACAAAAGTAAACAAATGATAAATCCAGTTTTCTCTCTATCTTACCATTATAGCCATATTAAACAGTATATAGAACAGATTTAGGTACTACCATTGATTACCATTTAAAAAAAAATATCGTGGAAGGTGAAATAGAAGGATCGATTTAAATAAATGGTTGCATTTCTGTTTATAATGTTACAGTGTTTGGGTTTGTTTCTTTGACAAGTGAAAATTAAGAAAAATCTACAAGTCATTTGGTCAAAAATATTCATTCTAATCTTCATCACTGTTTGTATTTTCCATAAGATATTCATCATGTCTGATATAAGTCCCCTGACAAAACAAACAAACAAACAAAAACCCTCCTCAATATTAAAATAATATTCCATAGTTCAATTCAGCAATTTGGTCAGCAAGTCATTATCTTGAAAAATTATCTCACAACAGCACTTATATAAAACCCAAACTTTTCAGGGAAGATCAAAAATGTTTCCCATTAAATGCACTTCCTGCAGTCAGAGCAGATTGTGGGGTTTACAGAACAATGATGTCCGAGCTTCCAGATTGGTTTGGCAGCTGCATTGTTCTCCAAGGGTAAACCAGACGCACTTAAGTCCCAGTCTCTTTCATAGGCTTTTGTTCATACCAAATTATTCTTTCACTGTGCTAGCATTCATGATGGCATGTTAAAGGAGTGCAGCTTAGCAACCATCTTCTTGTTGCCAGGCAGCCCCAGTTTCCAATAGGTTTTCCGTATTTAAGATACTTTTGGTGGGAGCTCTACGAAGGCCACAGTGTGGATTCTTCTTTTAACTGTATCCTATTACTAGAATGCTGTTGTGATTTGTTACTTGTATTATGGTGTTAGTATATTACAGTAGTTAATAAATCATGGGATGTACAGATTCACTTTGAAAATCCCTTAATTCAAAATAATTGACCCCATGCATATCCATAGAAATAGAAAAATTGAAATGAATGCAGCTTCATAATGAGGCAGATGTACACAGAATGCTGTTAAAACATGTCTCCTTTTATCAGTGTGTGGCATTCAGGAACTAGAGAAGTTTGGGGTTTCTTTAATGAATGCTATATTAGTAGAATAATGGTAGTAGAGTTATTCTCAAAGAATAAACCCTGAAGCAACTCCTATAGAAATGTGTGGGAGTTCGATACCAAGGGAATTTTGAATCTGTTCCTAAAGATTGCATGTTCTCCAATAGTTATTATAATTAATCAAATCCATTGCACTAGGTAGAAGTATTGGTTCTCTAATGTGTTTGGGTATACTTTCAAACCTTCCATAAAATCCGTGTTTTCTTTCATCATTTGTAATGCCTCTTTTCTAGTGTGTATATTATGTTGAAGAGTTTTAGTTTAGAATAAAATGTTTTCCCAGTGTAGTGTTCTTCATTCAAATATTCAAGTAGGTGTTTTATGACAGCCCCAAGTCGAGCTGCAGTGGCCTGCTGGTGTTACAGCCAGTGGAGGACTAACACTGCCAGGGAAATGCATGACTGGCGTTGGGAGAGTCCTGCCAAGAAAGCACAGGAGAAAACAGCTTTATTTTTCTAACCTATCCATAGTAGAAAAATAAGTTATTTCCAATAGGCTTTAAAGAAAAATAGTATAACAGCAAAAGCATTTTAGACAATAAAAATACCCCTGCAGGGGAAAACAGGAAGAAAGTTGACTTTTTAATAAAATGTGGATACACCGTTCATTAATCTGAAGCAATACAAAAATATTTTCTGCCACAAAAGTTAAGAAGCTGATACCATTTAGTGTACTTCTAATTTCATGTGAAATACTCAATTTCTTTGCTCTCAATAAATACATTTAGATTATATTCTGTTAACATGTTCAGTATTCACAAAGTCATGACTACTAATGAAAAAAAAATTTGTTCATTTCTACAGGGGAGGTAACTAGATGTTTTCTTTTTTCCTAAAATGGGATCACCTCCAGGCTGACCTCCAGCTTGTTTCATAGCCCAGGGGCCTGGGGCTCACTATGCACAGCACAAGCCAGGCTCAAACTTAGGGTCTTCATGCCTCAGTGTCCCAAGTGCTGGATCATAGGCATGCATCAATATGCTTAGCCAAAGGATATGATTAGCTGTCTGGTTATTTATTTCCTTGTTGGCACATGTTAGAACATGTGCCCTTACATTTCAATATCTAAATTATTTTGATACTTCTTTTTAAGAATAATTCTTTGACAATTTCATACTGTGTGTTTTGATCATATCACTCCTTCCCCAACTCCTCCCAAATCAACCTTCAATTTAAACTCTTGCATGTGAAAGCTGTGCTGGAGCATGATTGATCCACCAGGGGTCCTACCTCTAAAGAAAATGGACACTTCCTCTCCCAGGAGCTTTCAAACACCAACAACTGTGCCTCAGCTGGACTTTGTGCCTTCTCCTCCCTATTTGATACTTTAGATTGTTTTTAAATTTCATCCAACTTGGTGACTCGTCAAGTATGATAAGCTAATGTTTTTTTTTTTCTCATAAGGCTTTCTTACTAAAATAATTTTGATAGATTTTTAAAAATCAATCTTGTTAGATAAAATGCATGTTGCTGGCCATGACGTATGTAAGCATAAATGGAAAAGCCTCTTGCATCAAGGTTGAGCTATGTGGTGTAGTGGGAAGAGCATGAGTTTGGAAATCAGACAAAAACCTGAGTTAAAAACAACTATTGTGCCGGGCGTGGTGGCACACGCCTTTAAGTAGCACTTGGGAGGCAGAGGCAGGCAGATCTTTGTGAGTTCAAGGCCAGCCTGGTCTACAGAGTGAGTTCCAGGACAGCTGGGGCTACAGGGAGACCCTGTCTCGAAAAGACACACATACAAAAAAACTATTGTATAGAGAGTCATTTTCTAGACTATTTATCCTGTGTTTGCTTGGGACTTAAACATCATCATCTACACAGGTCAGAAGTGGGCCCTATGTAGTTTTCCTCTGAGCCTTTAGTATTATATTTGTGCAGTGAAACTTTATTATCGCACTGTTCCAGGAATATTAAAGAAACAAGACAGCTAAAAAAAAAAACCCAGTTTGATTTCTGGTTTACTTTGTTACCTTGGAGGAATTCATGTGAAGAAGTCTTGGCAGGGGTGCTGTGCCTGAGGAGAGGCTGCAGACAAAATGCAAAGTAGTGTAGCAATTGTGTCTCACTACTGAGGCAAGAACCAAACAATAAGCATCTTTTGCATTTTTCTCTAGGAATTCGGGGTGCTTTGCATTCAAGAATACAGGAAAAGCAGCAAAGTGGAGTCAAGTACACGGAATAGCTTCATGGGCTTGAAGGATCACCTGGGGCATGACCTTGGCCACCTCTATCTGGAAAGCACTGACCCACAGATAAGTGCAGCTGTACTTTGGCCAGTGGTAGAGAAGCCAACAATGGATGCAGTTAATGTAGAGAAAGAAGAAAAAGAGGTATCTGAAGAGAATGGGAGCTCCGGTGAGTCTGAAGAAAGCACAGATTCTGATCATGAGTCAGAACAATTGAGTAGCATTTCAGTAGACCCATGCCTATTAACCAAGACTCACAGACAGTTATGTAGGTCTCCCTGCTTAGAGCCTCACCTACTCAAATGCAATGAAATTTTGCAAGACTTTAAACCAGAAGAGTCCCACACTCCACCCAAGGAAGTGAAAAAACCCCCTGATGTGGTACGAGAGTACCAAACAAAGCTGGAGTTTGCACTTAAGTTAGGTTATTCTGAAGAACAGGTTCAGCTTGTGCTAAATAAACTTGGTACTGATGCTTTAATCAATGATATCTTGGGAGAACTTGTCAAACTTGGAAATAAAAGTGAAGCTGATCAAACAGTTAGTGCTGTTAACAGTATAATGCGGGAAACCTCATCACTAGAATCTCAGAGGTCTGACTCTCCAATGCAAGAGATTGTCACAGATGATGGTGAGAATCTGAGACCTGTTGTTATTGATGGCAGCAATGTGGCAATGAGGTAAGTTTAAAAGATTCTGTATTGAAAATATTGCTAAATCGTCTTTGAAAGTTATTTTCAGTTTTGAGGCTGTTTCTCTATTCATAGTCATTACAGTCAGCATTATTCTGCATCTAACATTAGCTTTAGAAAATACTAGTTTTCTATCCCTGAGTAGAGGTCCTCTTTTTTTCAAATGTTTCTCTCTTTTTTTTTTTTTTTCTTTTCTCCTTCTGACTAAATTACTATAGGTTAAAAATTAGTGTGTCTTGTTAGTTTTTTGTTATTAGTTTTAAAAAGAACTTCAGCATGGTGGAATTCAACAATTTTGGAATCTTATTCAAATGGCCTATTTCTACATGAAAAAATAATTATTAGGAAAACTCTTAATCTTTCTGGAAAAAAAATAGGGGGGAACAAATGTAGGATAAAGTTTTCAGTTTGTGTTCCATTTAAGAAACCCAGTCCAAAATAATTCTTTGGGAACTAGGGAAAATAAAAGTAAAAAGAAAACATATTTTTTTTCAAATTAATTTAATGACCTAAGCTTTAAAGTGTTCCTGAACTCAGTCAATATGTAGTTAACTCATAAAGTGTGTTCGAGGATAAAAAGATTAAAAAAAACAAAAGATACCAAATCTTCTAGAAGAGATTAGGTTTCATACATTGTGTATCAAAAGGAGATCTTGGAGATACCAGAGAGCTTGTTGAAAATGTGTTATTTTCTAACTGTTGTTCAGTAGAAATACAATGCAAACCACAAGTTATTTTAAATTTCTTAGTATTAGTATTTACATTTAAAAATAACGGGTAACATTGATATGTATGTTTTATGTTTATGTTAATGCATATAAAATATCATCCCAGCATATCATCAATTTTTAAAGTTACTAATGAAATATCTATATCATTGTTCTTGTGATAAGTCTATCAAATGCATTACAGTATATCTGAATTTGCAATAGTTGTATTTTAAGTACTGTGTAGCACATGGGGCTATTGACTACTATATTAGGTAATAATTCTTGATAAAATTTTTTTTTGGTCTTTTCGAGACAGGATCTCCCTGTAGCCCTAGCTGTCCTGGAACTCACTCTAGACTAGGCTGGCCTTGAACTCACAAAAGATCTGCCTGCCTCTGCCTTCAAGTGCTAGGATTAAAGGCATGCACCACCACACCTGGCTTGAGTCAGTTTTTAAAGTTACTAATGAAATATCTGTAGCATTGTTCTTGTGATAAGTCTATAGAATGCATTACAGTATATCTGAATTTGCAATAGTCGTATTTTAAGTACTGTGTAGCACATGGGGCTATTGACTACTATATTAGGTAATAATTCTTGAGTACCACAGAGGACTACCAACTGAAGTCCAGGGCACAGATCGTACATTCATTTGTAGGAACTATTCCTATTTATAATAATGTGTACTGAAGTTTGAGAGCAACTGCTTTTCATAGATAATAGCAAGCTGTTCTACATAAACTATGTAACTCTTCTGAGTAGCCTTTTTAGATGGAGGCAGTATTACCTTTCTTTTATTTAGAAGAAAATTACACTTGCAAAATCTAAATTACTTGCCATGCAGCAGATGATTGATAAGAAAGGGAGATTCAGTTTCATTTATAGATGAGACTCTTAGTATGGTTTATCCAGACTCTAGTGAATGGACCCATACCTAAAGACATTTGGAACACACAACTGACTCCATAGACCTTAACACACACACACACACACACACACTTGTCTATCTGTATGTATATATGTGTAAGAGTATAGAAAAGAGTGCAAAAATTTGATGGAGGGTTAAGAAGATATTTGCATATATGAAAACAGATCTGTGATAAAAATATATTGTATGAAATTTGCAAAAATTAAAAATAAAAATGTGAAATAAAAATTAATGAAAATATGTGATATAATGGGGGAAAAGAAAAAAACTAAAAGAAAAATGAAAAATAATAGAAGACATGAAGTCAGGGGTAGTGGTGGAGGTAGAGATAAAGGAGGTTTGAATGAAATCAAAATATGTTGTATATAATTCTCAAAGAGTCAATAAAATTTTTTAAAGCAATAAATTACTTGCCATGGCTAAACATTATTCACAGCTAAATAGGCCTGTCTTGAAAGGCTGTATTCTTCATCATATAGTAAGAAGGAATGTGCCCAAGCTTCTATCTAGATCTTAAAGGCCTTGAATGTGATGGAGATGTAGCCTAGCAGTAAAGCACTTGCCTAGTGTGCCTAATTACCTGTGCTGAGCTCCAGCTCTGTCACAAGCCCTTAAGTGCTTTGCAGTCCAAAGGTAATTGAAGGGTTTTAAGTAGAGAAATGTCAGGAGCAATGCCTTACACTGACTTGCCAGTAGTGTGAGAAATTAGGAGATAGTAACACATTTTAATGGGGTGAAGGGAACCTTGACAAGTGCCATAGAATTAGACAGTCAGTAAGAAGCTCTCTACTGATCTTTCCCAAACCTGGTGACAGAAAGAGTTTCTTTGCAATAATCTAGAAGTATTGATTGATTAGTGATAATTCATAGGTCCAGAAACTGTGAAATTGTCAGGAGAGTAGTTGAGACTGTCATGGATCCTTGAAGAACACCTGCAGTCCTGAGAATTCTTTAAAGGGACATCTACTAGTATTCTGTTCCCAAAGGCTGATTCAGTGGAGTTATAGGAAAGCCTAAAACCTTTGTGTTGGGCACTGTTTGTGATGCCTAGTCAGTGTTGAGAACCATTTAAAGTTAAAAGTATTGGTATCTAGATATCAGCACATAGAAGAACTAACTTATCAAGAAGAACCTGTGAAAGGCACTAATGTTAGAGAAATCATAATGCTAGAAAAAAAAAAAAGGGGAGACATAAAAATGTCATTAAGCCTAAAGAAGAGGAGGGCTTTAGGGAGGGAATATCCTGTGTTGTACTAAAAAAAGTCACAGGACATGACAGCCAGGAAATCATTGTCTTCAAGAATGCCATATGGCACTGAAGATAGAAGCCCAGATGCTGAATGTTAGAAATGAAGAGATAGATCTAGACCATTACTCTAAAGATTGGCAGAGGAAAGGGAGGACAAGGAAAGAGACTTGGAGTAGGATTTTGTTAAGCTTTATTTTTAGGAATGAAACTAAACTGAGCCGAAGAGGGACAAGAATGAGGATGGTATTGTAAAAGAAGCTTAATTTTTCAAAGCAAAATTATGGAAGAGATAAGAAAGGCACAAATGTCTGCATTTCTTTTTATCAGTCAAGGGAAATACTCTAGGGGATACTCAGCAGCATGAGTCTTACAAAAGAATTTTTTTTTTTTTTTGGNTTTGGCAACAATACTGCAGATACTAAATCTTTTTCTCATTGCCTTATTATTTATTCTGATGCTTAAAATTTCCTAGATTTGTTCCAGCTGCCAAGCTGGTTTCTGTATCTGTTAATTAACTGAGCACTTCCTTACTTTATAGCTTGGTAACATTCTCTCTTCCAGCCCTGACACCAGTCTTTTTTTTTTTTTTTTTTGTCTTTTTGAGACAAGGTCTCCCTGGAGCCTCAGGCTGTCCTGGAACTCACTCTGTAGACCAGGCTGACCTTGAACTCACAAAGATCCGCCTGCCTCTGCCTCCCGAGTGCTAGGATTAAAGGCGTGTGCCACCACGCCCGGCTACAAAAATTATTTTTAAGATGAATATCATTGAAAATAAATCTTGAAACAATTAGCCCAGCCTCCTATTAACTCAGGTGATTGAAACCTAGTTCCTAATAGAAATACGAGAATAACTGATAGTTCATAGATAGCTCTTTTATTAATCTGAAAATTATCTACAGAAAAGCTTTAATGTAAAACACATGGCATAATTAAAGCATTTCAAACAACTGCCTTTATTTAATTATGTAAATAAATCTCTACCTACACATAAGTTTGTACCATTCTGTATCCTTTGCGTTTCTTTTCTCCATTATATATTTTACATCCTGACACTTAAAGCTGAAGTGCTTCAGGTGTTTCAGGAAAGAAAAAAATGACAGCAAATTTTTATTAAAGCAGAATTATTCTGTCAGTTACAATAAAATATTGTACCATGTCCATAATTTGAAAGTACCAGAAGTCTATATTTATAGGGAACTTTGTATTTGGTCATTTATAAATTCTATAGCAGTTACAAAGAGAACTGCATATCTATTTCAGGTTCAGAATCTTTCTGTACCAAAAATACAGAGGATTTCACTCAATCTATGTTGCATACCTTTTTTTTGAAATTAATTTCTACTCATTCTAAGCTTGGCATTCTAATTCTAGCAATAGCAAGCTAAGCTATCACACCTAATGTATTTACACATATAATAATGGATTCTATGTAAGTAGATGTGGAGTTAGCTTAGAATAAACCTATTACCCTTCTTGTTTCCCAGACAGATTCCATAAATAAGATAGATTTCAGTTAAGTGCTAAGCACAGAATTAATATAAACAGTCTTTAGATGTAAATTAAAAGTAGGAGAGCAATACCCCTTTTATTAAAGTTACAAAATAGCCCGAGTTATTTTTTCATGTTCAGAATCAAATACGGGGCCTGATCCATAATAGGCACATAATACCACTGAACTTATGCTCAGCCTGAATGTGTGCTTTTTAAACATACTTAGTTCTCTGTATAATACCTATCTGGGTCTCTTCAAGTTGCTTAAAGTCTTCTGCCTCTGTTTTCAGGTTCTTGAAGGAATTCTTATTTTGCAAGCTTATTTATTAGGATTAGAGATAATTGGTAAGAAATGTTGACATATAATAGACAGTTGATAAGTTATAGATACTCTTACCTTAAAGAACTAATCTCTCAATCCAGAATACAGTAACAAAATGAGAACTTGAACTGGAGCTGTAGTTCTGTGGTAGAGCACTTGCTCCCCAATGCATAAGGGCCTAAGCTCAATTTGTAATACTGCCAAAAGAAATGAAGATGAAACTTAGTTATTATTATCCCAGTTTTTAAAATATTTTTAAATTCATGACCATTTTTTGAGAACTTATACTAATTTACCCCTCCAACTTTTCCTGTGTTCCTCTCTGCCACCTCTCCCTCTCAAATTTATGTCTTTGTCTATATAGTACAATTATATATGTTATTCATATACACACACGTACCAAGAACAAAACATTGTTCCCTGTGTGTACATGGATGTAGGACTGACCATTTAAGCTTGGATGACCTCTCAGCAGAAAACTGATTCTTCCTCTGTCAGCAACCATTGACTAGCTAGAGTTCTTCAACTAGGGCTAGGGCTTTGTGAACTTTTCCCGTCCACATTGGCATGTTGACTAGTGTGGTCTTGTGCAAATCAGAAGTACAGTACTTTAATAGTCCATGTTATTCTTGTGAACTATAAATGGCATAGCTTAATATTTAGTTTGAGTTTGTATCCATGTTTTCCATGACACTTTGTATGGTGTCATAAGGAGACTTACAGGTAGGTGGACTTATAAGGGCTCTTAAAGGTAGGTGGACTCCAAAATTGTCCCCAGAATATACATAACACAATTGTAGAGATTTTTATGTTGCCTTAGGGAACGTGCTGCTTCTTTAAGCTCAGTAGGTTTCTTTGTTTTGTTTTTTAATGTGCTGCAGTGATAGGCATTAAATATGTCTGTTGAACAAATAGTTGGTCAGAATTTGACAAAGACCTAAACTTTAGCCTTTTATAGTTTGTGATAGCTACTTTACTACTAGGTGTAGGATCATCAAGGACATAGTATACAAAACTAGAATAGATAGTCTGATAAATTCAGACACATGGCTGTCACTAATATAAATCTGTTTTTAAAAATCACTTAAGTAGTTTAATAAATCAGTTATTCAGTAAATGTGCCTCTTTCCTTAATAGTAGTACTTCATAAGACTTTCATAGCCATGAAGTTTATATTCCGGATATAAACATGGAAACAAAACATAATATTTATTGTAATTGTGTAAATAAAATTCTTATTGTATGATTCTTATTTCCTCAAAGTCTGTAACTTCATTAAACTTGAAATACTCGCTCAGCATGTACCCAGTAGTTTAAATTCATGTATTTCCTTAAACAAATTTATTTTTGAATTTTTAGTTTTTGATGACTTGCCATGTTGTTAAAAAAGTACCAGCTTCTGAGCTGTCAGGGATGAGGGTGAGTTGGTGGTAGAGCCCCTTGATTTCCAAAGTACTTGATTTCTTCAGTACACGTCTATGACCTTGTCATCTGACATCACTAAAATGAATTACATCTCCATATTCTACTTTAGCTTTTTCCAGGTTTTGAATAAGGAATAAGAAAAACCTAGAACTTTGTCACTACCTCCACATCACACTGCAGCACAAATCCTCTTGTTATATATTGGACACACTTGTCTTCGTCTTCTCTTTTTGATGTGACCAATATATTGAGCCCCACCTGACCCCGTCATTGTCTGTCTTTTCCCTGATAATGAACTCAGGTTTCCTTGTTGAGTTAAATCTCCTAACTAATAGACCAGAAATTCTTGGTGCATGTTTGAGGAGAGTATTAGGATTAATATTTTGTTGGTAGATAATCTCATGTGAACTTCTTTTGGCCAGTAGTATCTGTGCTTACATTACCTTTGGTAGTGTTAGAGAGCCACCAGATAAATTTAATCAAAGGAAGAAAATTATAGTGTTTGCCTTTAAGAAACCTCTCTAGAGAAAGGTCATAATATGAAGATATCATCAACAACTGGAGAGAAAGATACCAATCAAATGGCACAGAACAGAAAAATAACCAACTATTCACTTAACAGTTTACATTCCACCTCCCAGAAAGACTCCTGTTGGAAACAGCTGGTGCTAGAACATATCTGAATGTCATCTGGCTTGTAGAAAAGTACCCCAGGTGAATCATCAAAGTAATTTTCTTAAGGTTTGAACAGATGTCATTTTCAAAGTCAGAATATGAACATAGAATAGCAGTGTGCAGAAATGTGATGACTCTCCTTTATATGAAAAGTGGTGATCTGAGCCCACAGATTTTAAAACTCATGCAGTTTACCAGTATTCAGCCAGGACTGAAGTGTTTGCTTAATCTTTTAAAAAGTACAAAGCCTTTCATGTATCTAATATCTGAACTTGAGAACTCTTCTGAATTTCAATACTGAAAACTGTCTTGCCTAAATTCTACATTTTACTTTCAGTTGGTCAGATAATTCATTCTGTTGCTTGTTTACCGTTTAAATGCAACACTGACTTACAGCTATTAAAATCAACCTGGCTCCTGTGATGCATTGTTTAGAATACAGGATAAACTTAAAATGGCTAGACTTGTTTTAGATTCCTCAAGAAACTTTTATCAAAATCATGTATAGTGAACCAGCCTGAGCCAGTAATGATGACCACTAGTGACTTACGAGATTGAGCTCAAAATTTGTTTAGGTCAGATTGAGACTCCAAAGTTTGAAGCACATACAGACTTTCAGAGCTCATTACAAATAATATACATATTATTTCAATAACTTTCATATTGATTGCATGTTAAAGTAATTATATATTAATAGAAATACATAATAAAATTAGTTTCAAATGATTTTTAATTTTTGTAATGTGTTGTGCTGGGTTACTTAAAATTACATGTGACTGTATGGCAGAGAGCAGGAACTCAGGTGAGGTAGGGGGCATGGGAAGGGAAGTGACTCTAACTTCGATTGAGAAATGATATATGATGTATAGAAAGTTTAATAACAATAAAATTTTAAAAAATTACATGTGACGGGGCTGGAGAGATAGCCTAGTGGTTAGGAGCACTGACCGCTCTTACAGAAGACCCGGGTTCGATCCCCAGCACCCACATGGCGGCTGAGAATTGTCTGAAACTCCAATTCCAGGAGAACTCCAGTTCCAGGGGAATCCAACACCCTCTTCTGACCTCCACGGCATTGCACGACACGGGTGCACAGACCTGTATGCAGACAGTACATTCATACACATACAAAAATAAATAAAATAAAATAAAATAAATTACATGTGACAAAAAAAAGAAAAAAAAAAGAAATTGAGAAGCAAAGGTGATAGTTGAGATCAGTTCATTCTATAAACAGTACTAGTCATAATGAAATTATGACACTTTGTATTAAGCAACTTTGTAAAATTTTTAGTTTGAATTAATTTTTTAATTCATATTTTGTCATTATTTAAATAAAAATATGCCCACATTCAAAAAAAATAAAGTTCAACAAAAACTGAGAAAAAAAATTACATGTGACTCATATTTCTACTAGACAGCCTCCCAATGTTTTTTAAAATATTTTATTTATTTTTAATTTTATGTTTGTTAGTATATTCCCTTCATGTATGCAAACACACTCATATTGTAAAATCCCTGTGGGGGTCAGAAGAGGGCATTGGGTCCCCTGGAACTGGAGTTATAGACAGTTGTTAACAGCCATGTATGTACTAGGAATCAAACCTGGGTCCTCTGCAAAGGCAGCCAATGCCTATAATCACTGAACAATCTCTCCTCCCCCTCAATATAATTTTAGATAGCTTTGACTTGCTACATTAATTAAAGGACAGTTTAATTTCCCTCAGATGAATATCACTGGTATTACCTGCAAGTTAGTAGACAGTGCCACATTTCTGTTTTTCAGGAAATCTATAGAGACTATGAAAAGAATCCAAAGGAGGACTTCTGTTGTTTAACTACACCATTGTAGAATCTGAAGACAAATATTAGTTATACTCCATAGCATCTCCATAGCTCTAAGTACAGGATCCTGATTGTCATCAGTGTCATACATCATAACCACCAGGCAATACCTGATTGTCATCAGTGTCATACATCATAACCACCAGGCAATAACCTTTCCTGTTACGTTAAGTGTGTTTGTTTAAACCATAACCAAAAATAGCAGCCTTAGAAACAAAGTTACCCACAGATCTTCACTTGTCTAGTGTTGCTGATAGTAATAACTATCAAAACACAGAGTTCACATTTTCTACATTTATTAATGAGACATTTTCCAATTTCTTTAGCAGATATGTGTTCTTTGTTGTCTTTACACCCATGACCCTCCTGGACCTAGATTAGCAGGATGTCCTTCCTGTATTAATTTTGCCTCAAATCATAGACTTTCTAAGATGAAGAAAATCTTTCTTCTTTTTCTATATCACTTACTAAGTCTCAGCGCTACCTCATGCTCGTAATCACCTTTAGTGTTGAATATTTTTGTTCTCCTAAATCAGTGATTTTTTTTTTTTAGACCTTCATTTTCCCTAAAAGCAACAGAATATTGAAAAGCTTGCTTTGGAAGCCCAGTTCTTCACAGAAGCAGAGCAGAGTTCTGTTTGGCTTGGGCCATATATGTTGACTTTGCTCTGCACTGCAAAACTTTCCTTGCCCCACTCTTAAAAGGGTGATAAACCCTGATTTAAATGACCTGTAACAAGATGGCTGTCCTGACCTGGTAGTGGTCACTGTCAGCATCCTGCACACTAGATAGAGCTCATAGTACTGTCATTTAGATGATCTGTAACAATATGGCTGTCCTGACCTGGTGGTGGTCACTGTCAGCATCCTGCATACTAGATAGGGCTCATGGTGCTGTCACTGGAAAAGACAGCAATGTCAAGTGGCTGTAAGAGTAACAAAGCAGGCCTACCCCAGCCCTCAGCCCCACAGAGCAAAGTAGATGTGCTTGTGACAACGTGGGATTAATCATATGTCTCAAGTACAGTGTGAAATTTAATCAAACTACAAAAATAGAAAGGGAAATGTTCTCTTCTGTACTTTGATTTTGAAGATGCTAGTTATCTGTGCTTTTCTCTGCTTAAGGTGTGCAACGTAGCTGCAAAACCATTTCCTCCTGCGGTTACTAGACACTGAAGGATGGCTTAGGGAATGTCTCTAAAATTAAACTCTAGGGGCTGGAGAGATAGCTCAGCGATTAAGAGCACTGGGTGCTCTTGCAGAGGACCTGGTTCAAATACTAGCACCCACATGGCAGCTAACAACTGTCTATAACTCCAGTTCTAGAGAATCCAACACCTTGGACAGACAATGCATGTAGATATACATGGAGACAATATACTCATACAGAGAAAGTTTAAAAAATAAGTAAAATTTACCGGGTGTGGTGGCACACGCCTTTAATCCTAGCACTTGGGAGGCAGAGGCAGGCAGATCTTTGTGAGTTCAAGGCCAGCCTGGTCTACAGAGTGAGTTCCAGGACAGCTGGGGCTAAGGGAGACCCTGTCTCAAAAAGACCAAAAAAAAAAAAGTAAAATTTAACTTAAAATCTATTTTGGTGTGTTCATGATGGTTCATGTATAAGGCCTAAAAGTTGAAGAAAAAGGCCAGGTGTGGTGGCATGTGCCCTTAATCCCAGCACTTGGGAGACAGAGGCAGAGGCAGGAGGATCTCTGTGAGTTCAAGGCCAGCCTACTCTACAGAGTGAGTTCCAAGCCAGCTGTGACTAAAGGGAGAAGAAAAAGATAAATGAGTTCATCAAATATTTAGAGAATATATAGGCTTTACCTAAATCATTTAGTGTACATCAGATGTTTATTATTAAATTACTATTAAGTGATCTTTTTGTACTAGAATTTTCTGTAATATAATTAGATCTAAACTTTAACTTCAGTATTAAAGATTCAAGTATATTTTTTAAGCTTTAAAATTACTTTTTATCTTTCCGTTTTCATTCTGTGTACTTTGCTGATGTAGCAGATGTGGTTCTCATGATAGGTTGGGTTAATTTAATGATTGATTCAAATCTTAGAAGATTTATTTATGTACATATTTATTATTTTTGTCATTCACAAGAATATCATCTAAAGGCACAGTTGAGAATATAGCAAATGAATAGGTGAAGTTTTTATTTAAATAATGAAATGGAGGATTACAGAAGAGCAGTTGTTTTGGGTTCTCTAAGTACCTTGATCTCGTTTGTTTGTTTGTTTGTTTGTTTGTTTGTTTTGGAGACACCAGACTCATTGCTCTCAGAATCATTTTATTTTCTATTGAGATTAAACCTATTAAAGGGTTTCCCACCCCCCCCAACTCCAATCCAAGGGTTTATCCATTTTCTAAACACTAGAACTCACAGCATATGAAAAAATGAAGGAACTAATGTTTGTTGAAGCTTTCTATTTGCTGCACTTCGACTTTTTCATGTTTATTACTTATTTTGATTCTCACAATCCTTTGAGGTCTATAGTTCTAAACATCAGAAGTTGAGATTCAGAATAAGAATTTGTTCAAAATCACACAAAAAAAGTGATCAAGAAAAATGACATCTCTAATGATCTAGAGAACGTTACGGTTTTCACCATGTCGGCTTACTCTTGAACATGCCATCCTAGATACAGTTTTTATCATTAAACTACAGATAGTATGCAGAAGATTTTTAAGAATCATGTTCCTTTGATCATATCACTTTGATTTTATGTAACATTTATATCATAAATATTTTTATCATAAATATGTTACATAAAATCAAAGGCACCTATAATTTTCAAGGTTCTTTGCAAACATCATATGCAGACTGTAGTGAAGCCAAATTTCAGGGAAATAAGAAGATAATTGGAAAAATAATCCCTTGACTGCCATATAAATCATTAAGAAGAGTCAGTCTCTCACAGTGGGTATCTTTATTCCAGTTTTAGGTTCTCTGTGGTTTTCATTCACTTCCACTGGCAGATGACAAACACAGTTCTAAAATCAGCTTTCTTTTTTCTTGAGCTAGCCTTGTTACTGCTATAACTAAGGACAAAATGATATGAAGTGCATGTACTAGGTAAGGCAGACAGCAGTTGGTGCAGCACCCCCCTCTTCTAAATCATACAAATTATATTAAAATAAGTGGTTACCTGAAATTTTTCTGTGTTAAAAATGTACCTTTATAATCTGTTAACTCTCATAAGTGGCTAGTTTAATGCCATTAATAAACAAGTATACTTTAATTCTCTACTGGAAGTTATTTATACTATAAAATAAATCACAAATACCAGATTTTGACTTCTTATAGAACTACCTTTCTGTTAAGCACAGAAAAGTAGAATTTATGTGTTTAGGTCTATGAGAAAAAGTAAACTGAGAGAATAAAAGTAGTGAAAATCATTTGAAGAATACATGTATTATTCATGATCATTTTTATCTCTATTATGTCCTGCTGAATTCCAGTATACCAGGCCACAGAGAGTTGCATGTGTCTGAAACTGTGATTTTCTGTGCCTCATAGAAGTAACATGACTCAGGGCTGGAGAAATGGCCTAGTGGTTAAGAGTCGCTCTTACGGAGGACCTGGGTTTGATCCCCAGCACCAACATGGCGGCTGAGAACCGTCTTTAACTCCAGTTCCAGGGGAATCTGATGCCCTCTTCTGACCTCTGCCGCATTGCACGACATGGGTGCACAAACCTACATGCAGACAGTACATTCACACGCATACAAAAATAAATAAAAATTTTAAAAAAAGAAGTAACATGACTCTAGTTAACCAATCCAGCACACAGTAATCTTTGTAACAGCTTTATCTGCAAGTTAATCTCACCTTACCATCTTACACAAGCTCTGTTGCACATTATAGTTTAGGAAGTTGCAATGATTCAATTAGTGTTTAATTTCCCATGTGAAATTTTTGTTACCATTAATGTAGGAAAGCCTCTGTTCTTCAAAATCTGTCCCATAACATAGAATATTTTCAATAAACTGTCTGTATAAATGAGTACATATTCACCAACTCAGATGTCTTCTCTACCAGAAGCTTCATGCTCATCTTGAGTACAGAGTATGGAAAATCTTGCTTGACAACAGCAGTTCTATTTCTCACAGATTAACGGCACTGAGAGACAAGAGAAGCAGGCCCCTCTAACAGAGGACTGTCTACTCAGGAGAAAAGAGTGGACAGAACACTGTCAAGAGAATCTACTAATTGCTTCTCTGGGAATTGCAAAATTTAGGCCTTCAGTATTCACAAGAAACACAAGGGAAGCTGAAGACAGAAAGTACACATAAACTTATGAGCATTTCCTTCTCACACTAAGGCCATTCCATTATACCAGTTCTTTGCTCATTGGCCAGTTGTTCCTGTCCTATTTCCTAAGGGCAAGAGTCTCCCAGAGAAGACAATAAAGCTTCAGAGTAGGATTGCAGCCTTGAGTCTTCAGCATTCCCTTTTCCAGTCCTCAGAGATCCTCCTGCCTCTGCCTCCTTGAATTAAAGGCATGTGCCACCACATCCAACCCTATTGACTTTTTAATTAAGAAGTCTTCTCTTATTCATAGGTGGCCCTAGATAAAGTTTTACTTCTTTGGTTTTGTGGCAGTTAGGGGTGTAGGAGGGGATGCTAGGGATCAATATATAGGGCTTCATCTATGCTGGGCAAGTACTCTACCAGACTAAACTACATCCCCAGTGCCTCCTTGTGCATAATTTTAACTGGTTAGGTAAGGTTGTATATTAAGTTTCTTTTTACCTTCTTTATTTTTCTCCATTTTTTCCCAATAGTGGATTGGTATTATAAATAGCACAGAAACATATCTCTCTTCACTTTCCAAATACTTCTCCTCTTTATGTTTGAATTCCCAGTAACAAGTTTTTCACATAGAGGAGACTATAAGTTGGTTTCAGCTTATTCCTACTCCTTCCTTATTAATTTAAAACAATGCCCCCAGTGGATCTCTGATGAAGTTCAATGAGAGACTCAACAGCAGTACTGCAGCTTCCCCAGATCATCTCCTACAGAAAGATCTCATGGACTGCTGCCCACACAAGGAGCAGCCAGACTTGTTGGAAAGGGTAGCCAGCTTTCTAAGACCATGGTACACTTTAAGGGAGAGGTTATCCTTTACCCCCACCTTGCCTGAGCTGCTCACAGCATCCCACATATGCCTTCATGCATAGTGTTATAAATTGGAAACATACCACAAAGCACCTTGGTAGGTTTTTTCCAGAGAATTGGAAAATCATTTTAAGATGAGTAATCCCCCCCCCAATTCAAGGCCTATGAACTCTTAACAAGCCTGGTGTTCTTTTAGTTCTAGATCCTATATAAAAGACGTTTGAGTCACCAGAGCTGGGGTGGCCATGTAGGGCTGATGTTCTACACATTGAGATGAAAAATGACTTTGGTTTGTTTAGCACTGTGGCTTCAATCTTGTTTTGCTGTACTGACTCCTCTGGGTCCTCTTTTATCCCAGTTACCAGGAAACCACATACCTACCTAAGCCTTTAATTCTAAAACAGTCTATAATACACAGTCTCAAACTCCTCATTCTTTCCTCTTCATTTCTTTTTTTTTTATTTTATTTTTTTTATTTTTTATTTTATTTTATTTTTTTTTGTCTTTTTGAGACAGGGTCTCCCTGTAGCCCCAGCTGTCCTGGAACTCACTCTGTAGACCAGGCTGGCCTTGAACTCACAAAGATCTGCCTGCCTCTGCCTCCCAAGTGCTAGGATTAAAGGCGTGCGCCACCACGCACAGAAATAAAAAAAAAAAATTAAAAAAAATTTTTTTTAATTTCTGTATGTGTATGAACGTACTGTCTGCATGCAGGTCTGTGCACCCGTGTCGTGCAATGCCGCGGAGGTCAGAAGAGGGTGTCGGATTCCCCTGGAACTGGAGTTTCAGACGGTTCTCGGCGCCATGTGGGTGCTGGGGATCGAACAGGGGTCCTCTGTAAGAGAGGTCAACTCTCTTAATCACTAAGCCATCTCTCCAGCCCCTCCTCTTCATTTCTTAATCCTTGCTATGTCTAAAATGTTCGGTTTCAGGGAGTCTTAGAGATTGAATCCATATTACAGTGTTCCAGTAAAGATACACATCTACCATTTTGAGGGGTGCGTTACCCCTAGACTCTTTAGTTGTTCATACCACTTTTTGGTCTCAGACTGATACAACAAAGGGTAATAGAAAGTAGAAGAAGCAAGAGACCCAGTAGAGAGGTCAGAACCTCAGTGCCCTCCTCCGTTTTCTTAATTCATTCTCAGAGCCTGTTATTTCCTAAAAAATAAAATAGTATCCAGAGATACAAACAACCCTTTTATTTTGAATAAAATAATCTAAGAATCTTTGTAAATATACTAATTTGTTCAATTCAATTGATCTCCAACACTACAGAATGAGTTTGTGTAAGGATATCAATTCCAAACACAACAGAGTAGAACAGGCCTTCTTTGTGAGGATGAGGCCTGCTAACAGCATTTTGGGTTTCTCATGCCCTTTACTATCAACAAGTCCCATAGGACCGTCAAGCTCTTATTATCCATTTTGCTCCACAGAAACTCAAAATTTCCAGCAAGTGTTTGAAATTTTCCCTGGAAGAAACTTTATCCCACCGAAATCATTTTTGGGGGGGATGGGGGTAGGGGAGAGGTGGCAGGGATTACTTTTAGCAAACATTCAGGGCTCTTACTTAATCCAGAGGTTCTACAAATCCTCCAACATATTTGCCCAATGTAAGTACTCGGGTAAGGGATGCCAACCATGCTTCTTACTAAGGTATTAAAATTAAAAAAAAAAAAAAACCCTAAAGGAACATGTTAAATCATCAATGCAGAATCAGCTATTATTAAGCAGGAAGGTGCTCTGAATGAATACATGTGGCCCATACAAGTCTACAGAGCTATAGTAAACTTTCTGCTCTCTATGTGTGAAATTAGAAATGTGCTTCTTTAGTAATGTTAGCAAATAATTTGTACCAATAACTGTAGTACAGTTTCAAATCCTGTGTGTCATAATTCCTTATCAGACTTAATTCTGTTCATTCTTTATCAGTATCTCCTATAGTCCCTCCATATAGCATATCTTGCACATATGGTGAATCACATCTTTCAACATGCCTCAGTAAAGGTAGATCAAGTTCTCTTCCTTACACCACTCCCAGATCTACCTCCAACCCTTCACCCCCTTCCAACTTGGTGTCTTTTTTTTTTTTAGTAACCCACCTACTCAAATTTGTGCTGCCCTGTACTTTTGGGTGTGGGTCACCCACTGGTTGAGGTCAACCTATCAGGGACCACACCCTGGAAGAAAACTTACTCTCCCTCCCCAGAAGCCATCAACTCTCAGTGGTTCCTCAGTTAGGAGTAGGATCTCAGAAGCCCTTCCCCACTCTGTGCTAGAATGTTGACTGGCTCCATCTTGTAGAGGTATTATACAAGCAACCAGAGCTGCAGGGAGTTCATGAGTGGCGTGGCCCTATCATATCCAGAAGACACTATTTTGCTCTGGTCCTCCCTAACCTCTGGCTCTTAAAGTCTTTCTGTCTCCTCTTCTGAGTGAAGAGTGAGAGAGATGTCCCATGTGTGGCTGAGCACTCCACTGACAGCCAATTTTTGACCTGATCAGAGGAATTGGACCAGAAAATCTTGGAGACTTACTTGGGCACTTAACAAATCCAACCCCACCTGCCTTTTATTTTTTTTATGACCCTCTACAAAGGTAGGAACATTATAAGCCTATCTGTACATGAAATGTACAGCCCCACATAGGCCTGGACAGAGGGTGAGAGCCAGTGGCTAACTACATTACATTTAGTTCCAGGTTCCTTCAGGGTTTTACTGTACCTGGATGTAGAATTACTGTGTTTTAGAGAAAGCACGCCTTCAGGATTATAAGTATTGCCAAATTGCTCTCCCCAACAGCTACAGCAATTTACAGCCCCCCCACCTATAATGCATGAGTTCCTATTTTCACACATTCTTGGCAACATCTGGTGTTTGCAGATTTTATTTTTGCCAATCTGATGGGTGTGAAGTGGTGTCTTATTTTGGCTTTAATTTGCATTTCTACTATTGAGAGCCTTTTCATAAGTTTATTGGTCATTTGAGTTTCCTCTTCTGAGAATTGACTGTTCATACAGATTGCCTTTAATAATATGGTTACTCTTTTTAATATATGAGTACTTTATATCCTCGAGTATTAATAACCTTTTGACATTCTGTAAGTTACAAATCTTTTCTAAGACTTTTTATTATGGCATCTTATGTAGTTTTACTTGTGCTCAAATCTATTAGTGTTCACGTCTTCTTTCTTTTACAACTTTCACAGTGTTCTTTTCTATTTAAATCTTTGCCTTTCTACTACTTATTTTGTTGTATATAAGATACAAGAATGCAGGGATTTTCCATATAAATACCCAGTTGCTCTAGTACCGTTCATTCATCAAGTACCATTTTCCTCATTGATTATTGTGTTCTATGAAAAATCTGTTGTACTCATCCACTGCTGGTGGGAATATAAACTCATACAGCCACTATGGAAAGCAGTGTGGAGAACCCTTGGAAGACTTGGAATGAACTTGCCACCTGACCCAGCCATACCACTCCTGGGTATGTACCCTCAAGACTCACCCCACCACAGAGATACATGCACGGCCATGTTTATTTCAGCTCTCTTCACAATAGCAAGGAGCTGGAACCAACCCAAATGCCCCTCAACTGGCGAGTGGATAGAGAAAATGTGGTACATCTACACAATGGAGTTCTATGCAGCAGTAAAGAAAGATGACATCACGAGCTTTGCAGGAAAATGGCTGGAGCTAGAGGACATCGTGCTGAGTGAAGTAACACAGTCCCAGAAAAACAAACGACGAATGGTATCCCTCATCTGTGGATGCTAGTGCCAATTACCTAGTTGTAAGTATTTCTTGTGTAGGGCCCCCTGAGCTTTTGTCCAAAGCAGTTGGGCATGATGCATATTGGAAACAACAACAACAACAGAAAGGACTGCATCAAAGAACTGACTGAAACAGTGAACTTCTGCTCAAAACAGTCAACTTCCTCATGGAGAATATTGAGAAAGACTGAGAAAGAGATGAAAAGCATGTTTGGCAGAATGCATGAGCTCTGGCGGAGTGGAGGAATGGGTGGGAACATGGGTCTAGATTTGTTAAAAAAATAAAAATAAATTTATGTGAAAATAAAAAGAAAAATCTGTTGTGAAATCTAATTTAAGTTTTGTTGCACTTACACAGTAATTTGGGAATGGATGCCAACTTCAAGAATTCGTTTTTGTTATTTATGTGTATGTACATACCACATGTGTGCAGGTGCCCATGGTGTCCAGAACAGGGCATTGGACCCTGTAGCTTGAGTCGCAGTAGGTTGTGAGCTTCTCACGTGGACACAGGGAACTGAACACAAGTTCTGAGAAATCAGGACCTGTTTTTAACCAATGAGTCATCTCACCAACCCCCTAATGCCACCTTTATAAATTGCATTGTGCCGTGCATGGGTCCTTTCATTACATTTTCTCACTTGTTCTTCTTAAGTATAGACTTCCAGCTTTCAAAGCTCTTGCAGTGTCTTTTTTTTTTACTTTTACTGTTGAATATGGAATTATTTTAAAAATTTTTATTTACTTTTACTCAAACCTTATATGTATAATGCAATAATAATATTGTGGTCAAAGAATATTTTATGAATTATGTAGATTCCTGAAGTCTGGGGTGTGCATATATACAATTTCATGAGGCATCATGTGTTTTGTTTTGTTTTGTTTTGTTTTTTGAGACAGGATCTCCCTGTAACCCCAGCTGTCTTGGAACTCACTAAGTAGACCAGGCTGGCCTTGAACTCACAGAGATCCTCTTCCCTCTGCCTCCGTAGTGCTGGGATTAAAGACATGCACTACCACACCCAGCTTTACCATATGTTCTTTAAATGTGTGTCCAAAAAAAAAAAAAGTGTGTCCATTAGATCAGCATGTAACAGATTGTTCATCTCTTCTGTGTCCTTGAACATTTCCTACTTTGTCAATTAATATGGTTGTGGATTTGCTTATTTCTTCTAATAATCATATGATCTTTTGCCCTACTGATCCAGAGACAGAGTTCAGAATTACTGTAGCTTCCAGTAAATTACTCCCTTGTGTAGTAGCTTTTTAAATCCATAATGGTGTGTTTACCTACAAGCGCATTTTCTGGAATTATTAGAGTTGTGACAGTTTTCTTCAGTTTACAGTATGCTTAGTAGAAGTTAAGGAATATGTTAAAGTGTAAATAGCAGGCAACTCCATTGTAGTGGTTTAAACAAATGGAGGATTAGTTTTTCTCAGAGAGCAAGATTGGGCATGGAGATGGGTCCATCTGCTCAGAAGTCCAGGCTCTTTATGTGTTTCTGCTTACCATTCACGTAGCCGTCCTCCATCCTCATGCAGAGGATGATGCGGACAATCTTTATTATTGGAATCTGCATTCCAGGATTGTAAATAGTCTACTGTTTACATATGCTATATGTTCTTTACTAAGAGATGTAGTCTTCATTTCTAGAGTGTGACAGTTGCCCTTGCCAAATGAAATCACAGGAAGAAAATCAACAGACCTGTCTTTAGAGCCAGGAACAATTAGATTGTTGACTCTGCTCACCAGATAACTCAGCTTACTAGCAAAGCATAAGATAGTAAACTTCACAACATTCATGGAAAATAAAAATAGTTAAGGTTTTAGCAAGTTGTAGTTAAGAAATTAATGCAAATTGAGTATATTTAGGAATTCTTATGTATTCTCCAAAAGATAACGAGATTTTTTTTTCTAGTTTTTCAGGAGACTGATTAACTCTTAGTATTTTCTATGAAACCTAACATCAGATTGTGTTTGGTAGGCTAGCAAAGAACCCCATCTTACTTAGGAAATGTGGCCTCAAAGTCTGTCTTAGTCCATCCTCTGAAGAAACTTTCAATGCATCCGATTTCACCTCTAATATTTTCCTGGATGCCATTATACAGGTCATAGAGCCATAAACAGTCTCTGCTTGGCGTGTTTAGCTTTTAACATCTGGAAAGTAAGCAGATTTATTTCTGTTTTGTACTAAAACAATTATCATATCCTAGATTATTCTTGTGCTTCCAGGTAAGGACAGTATCTTAATAAGCTTAATGTTTGCCTCCTTAGTCCCAAGAAGGAAAAAGCGTATGAGAAATGGAGCCCACAGCATTCAAACTATTCAAGAAGGCAACAAGTTGTGTTCAAGGAAGGAGACAGGAAACTTTTTCTTTAAAATCACTAAGAATGCATCATCTTTGATCACAAGATTCAAGTGCATAAGCAGGAATGGGGCAGATCAGTGCTTATAGGGTGACTGCAGTGAGCTGGCATGTTTGTTTTCAATGGTCACACTGCTGATACAATTGTGAATGTCCCTTTGTTGTCATTAATCCTTGTCCAACACAGTAGTGTTAAGCAGAACTAGATGCAGGAAGGAAAAGTGTGTGGCAGATTATACATCATGATCATGTTTTTCCCTTCAGTAAGCCTGAGGTGTTATTTTACATCACTCACCTAATAAGCTTTGCCATTACTTAATCATTGGATAACATATATGCTTAGAAGTTTGAAAAGACCAAGATTTTATAAAACGATAGTCTGTTGCACTAGTTTTTACTGGTTGTGGGCTTGTGACTTCTCCATATTTGACTGAAATACTTCCTGTTGAAACATTTTCCTTTTACCCTATCACAATCAAAATGAGGATGCATCTTTTTAACTGTTAACCTTTTCAACTTTACATTTTAAAGCTCACTTTTCTGTATTTCCTATATTATTTCAATTTTATTTTTTCTCACAGATTCTGATTTTCAGCTAAGTTGCTATAATTTTTCTCTGAGTTGTGCAACTTTACATAATTTCAAGTTTCTTATTATTAGTATAATTGTGTGAGTATTTCTGTTTATAAACTTGAATTTAGGTTTTGTTGTGCTTTAAGTGTTCTAAAATTATCTTTCAGCCATGGAAACAAAGAAGTATTTTCCTGCCGAGGAATCAAACTGGCAGTTGATTGGTTTTTGGAAAGAGGCCACAAAGATATTACTGTTTTTGTTCCTGCTTGGAGAAAAGAGCAGTCCCGACCTGACGCTCTCATCACAGGTAAGCTTGCCCCAGGCGCTGCTCCTGCCTGGCTCCTGGGAAATGCCCACATGAGTGCCGGGCCCTCTAGCTGTTCTCAGTCGGGTTCTGTTTACTCGAGCTATGTGGCCACCATTGTCTTGAGACACTTGTCATTTTCTAGTTTGAAAATGCTCTAATTTTATTAACTAAACACTGATCTTTGCTATGCAAGTCAGGTATTTTTCATTTATCTGGAAACATTGACTTCAGATTTTATAAAGTTCTGACTTTTACAGACACGTTGAGCTGGTAGACCTGTTTTTGGTTTAGATGTTCATTCTGTAGTACTTTGAACAACACACTGAAGTTCTCCAGACCCCACTCTTATCATATACTGTCTGAAGTAGTCTAGAAAGCTGTCAAGTTCTAATAAAGAGAACTCTAAGACCCTGAAATATGTGATCCAGTCAAGAAGAAGGAAATGAGCAGGTCCCAGAAATATGTTTATAGTTTGTATTATTTCATCATTTTTAAACGTACTGCTTTGGGACAAAGCTGTCTTCTTTAACTATTAATTATTGTTGAACACTTTATTTCAGTTTTGGTAACTCACACTCAACATTCAACCTTTCCTCTCTATCTTCAATATTAGCAAGGAAACTAGTTGTGACTTTCAGAGAGAGGGGAGAGAGGGATTGGAAGAAAAAGAGACAGAGACAGAACAAGAGAGAAAACATCACATTTGCAGTGTGAAAGATTATTTTAAGGCTTTTAAATTTTTGTATTTTTCATGAGTGTTTTACCTGCATGTATGTAAGTGTAATTATGTATGCAGTGCCTGTGGAGGTGAGAAAAAGGTGTCAGATCCCCTGGAATTGGAGCTACAGGTGGTTGTTAGCTGCCATCTGGATGCTGGGAACTAAGCCATGTCCTCTGCAAGATCAGCCAGTGCTTTTAACTGCTGAACCACCTCTCCAGCCCCAGTGCTTTCCCTTTCTCTAAACTTAAGTCATTCCTAAAATAGGATGAGATGAGTGGTCGAGTAGTAATGGAGGCCAGATCCATGGACTCTGTGCTGCTGTATAAAAGTAAAGAACTAGGGACTGGAGAGATGGCCTAGTGGTTAAGAGCACTGACTGCTCTTGCAGAGGACCCGGGTTTGATCCCCAGCACCCACATGGCAGCTGAGAACCGTCTGTAGCTCCAATTCCAGGAGAACTCCAGTTCCAGGGGAATCTGACACCCTCTTCTGAACTCCACGGCATTGCACAACACGGGTGCACAAACCTACATGCAGACAGTACATTCATATACATACAGAAATTAATTAATTAATTAATTAATTAATTAAAAATTTAATAAAAAGAACTGACATGATCCAATGAATAGGATGAGATGAGTGGTCAAGTAGTAATGGAGGCCAGATCCATGGACGCTGTGCTGTTGTATAAAAGTAAAGTAAGGAACTGACATGATCCAACGAAAAATACCAAATATTGGAGTAACTCTAGGAAAAAAGTACTTTTTAAGATTCTTATCTTATATCCCAAAACAACAAATTTTAGATAGTTGACTCTATTGTCAAAAATTAAACCATCTAAGATTATAGTCTTTGAGTTGGGTGGCAGTCTAAGTTTACAAATTTTAGAAGTAATATAAAGGGAAAAAATTGACGTAATTAAATAAAAAATAATCACTTTCTGCTTTTTGTGTGAGTTTCTTAAAAATAAGTACTCACTAATTGCACTTTTAAAATGTACCAAGAATTTAGGTCTTTAAAGAACTCATACAAACTGGTAAACACAAAGCTGTTTCTGATATATAAAAGATAAAATTATGGGAATAAATAACATACAAGGACCAAATAAGGGGGAAAAGTCCAACCTCATTAGTAGTTAGAAACATGCAAATCTAAACAACTATTCTTTTTCATCCATCAAATTAAAATTAAACTAATAATGTTCAGTGCTGTGAGGGAGCTACTCTTACACTGCTGAGGAAATGCAAGTTCCTACTACAACCTTCTTGGAAAACAATTTATCTTAAAATGTTGGCAGAGTAGCTCCTCCATTCAAAGTTTCTCTTTCTGTTGGTTGAGACAGCCAAAGTCTACTGTAATCCAAAAATACTAAATGAAAACTTCCAGAAATAAACAGGTCATAAGTTTGAATTGCACCACTTTCTGGACCTTGTGATAAAATACTGTGCAGTCAGTCCTACCCTGTCCTAGCCAGAAAAGGAATTTCCCCTTTGTCCAGCATATCTACCCTATAGGTGCTGCCTCCCCACCCCCAACATATACCCGCATTCCCTTGGTAGCCTTCGTAGACTAGGATGTTGTCTCTGGCAGTGCCTCTGCTCAGTAATTCTTATTTCACTTGATAGTAGCCCCAAAGCTGAAGAGTTACGTAGGCAATTTGGATGTTGGCAAAGAAGAGCTATAAGGTACTTCCTTGAAATTAAAAGGTAGAAATTCTCAACAAAATACTTCAAAACTACATACAGGCACAAATCAAAAAGGTCATCCACCATCATCAAGTCAGACTTATTCCAGAGATGCAGGGATGGTTCAACATACATAAATCAATAAATGTCATAAATCATAGAAATGGACTCAAAGACAAAAACCATATGATCATCTCAATTGATGCAGAAAAGGCTTTTGATAAAATTGAGTATGCCTTTACATTTAAAGTCCTAGAGGGAACTGGGCTAGAGGGAACATACCTCAATATAATTAAAGCTATATACAACAAACCCACAGCCAACATCTTTCTAAATGGAGAAAAATTAGAAGCATTCTCCTTAAAGTTAGGAACCTAGCAGGCTGGCCACTATCCCCACTCCTTTTCAACACAGTGCTTGAAACACTTGCTAGAACAATAGAACCAGAGAAGGAAATTAAAAGGGTACTAATTGGGGGACTGGAGAGATAGCCTAGCGGATAAGAGCACCAACTGCTTTTGCAGAGGACCCGGGTTTGATCCCCAGCACCCACATGGTGGCTAAGAACCGTCTGTAACTCCAATTCCAGGAGAACTCCAGTTCCAGGGGAATCAGAGACCCTCTTCTGACCTCCGCAGCATTGCACGACATGGGTGCACAAACCTACATGCAGACAGTACATTCATACACATACAAAAATAAATAAAAAATTTTTTAAAAAAGGATACTAATTGGAATAAAGGAAGTAAAACTATCCCTTTTTGCAGATGACATGATATTATACCTAAGGGGTGCCAAACATTCTACCAGAAAACTCCTAGAAATGATTAACAGTTTCACTAAAGTGGCAGGTTACAAAATTAATCTATAAAAATTGTAGCCTTCCTATATGCCAATAACAAGCAATTAGAGAAGGAGTACATGGAAACCCATTCTCAATAGCCTCAAAAAAACATATCTCAGAACAAACTTGACAAAAGATATTAAAGATCTCTATATTGAAAATTTTAAATCTTTGAAGGAGATTGAAGAAGACACCAGATGATGGAAGGACCTCCCATGTTCATGGATTGGAAGAATTAAAAATGGCCATTCTGCCCAAAGTAATATTCAATGTAATCCCAATCAAAATCCCATGACTTTCTTCACAGAATTAGAAAAAAAATCATAAAATTCATATGGAAATACAAAAGACCCCAGATAGCCAAAGCAACCCTGAACACAAAGAGTAATGCAGAGGGGATTACTGTACCAGAATTCAAACTACATTACAGACCTATAGTCATAAAAACAGCATGATACTGTCACAAAAAAATAGACCATAGATCAATGGAACAAAATTCAAGACCCAAACTTCAGTACCTGCAATTTCAGCCATCTGATATTTGACAAAGAGGCCAAGAACATTCAATGAAGGAAAGGCAGTATCTTCATCAAATGTTGCTGGCAAAACTGGATCACCACTGGTAGAAGAATAAAATTGAACCCCTACCTTTCACCTTGCACAAAAGTCAACTCTAAATGGATCAAAGACCTCAATGTTAAACCTGAAACTCTGGAAATGTTATAGGAAAACATTGGCATTAACATACAAGATATAGGTATAGGAAAAGACTTTCCAATTTAGACAGTAGTTGCTCAGGAAATAAGGTCAACAATCTGCAAATAGGACCTCATTAAACTAAAAAGCTTCTGTACTGCAAAAGAAAAAAATCAAAGAGGTGAAGAGAAAAACCACAGAGTGGGAGGAAACCTTCAACAGTGACATATATGATGGAGATAAAACATCCAGAGTATATAAATTACTCAAGAAAACAAAAGACCAAGAAAACAGATGACCCTATTAAAAGATGGGCTAAATATCTGAACAGAGAGTTCTCAAGAGGAAAAGTAAAGATGGCTTAAATCTTTTTATTTTATTTTTATTGAGCTCATTTCATACAATATTTCTTAATCAAATTTAGACTCATTCCTCCATCCATGCCCACCCCTCATGCCCACCCCGCGCCCCCACCAGAGCTCATGGATTCTGTCGTACATGTTAAGTCCTGTCTTGCATCTTTTTCTCAGTCTTTTATAAACTTTTTGATGCACAAGTTTACTGTTTTGGTCAGTTCTTTGAATAGGTTTTTCTCTCTCTTTTTTTGTTCCCTGTGATTTTATATTCCAAAATATGCATATATACACTCCACAAATAAATCAAAATTACAAAATCTAAAAATAAACTAAGATGGCTTAAATCTTAAAGAGTGCTCAATATCATTAGTAATTAAGGAAATTCAAATTAAAACCACTTTAAGATTTTGTCTTACCCCAATAAGACTGGCCATGATCAAGAAAACAAATGATACTAAATACCGGAGAGGTTGTGGAGAAAGGGGACACTGATTCACTGCTGGTGATTGCAAACTTGTGCAACCCTTATGGAAGGTAGTGTGGAGAACTCTTAAAAGACTAAAAATGAACCTACCATTTAACCCAGTCACACCGCCCCTGGGTCCATCCCCAAAGGCTTCATCCCGTTGCAGAGATAGGTGCACATCTATGTTTATTGCTGCTCTTTTCACAATAGCAAAGAGCTGGAAGCAACCTCAACTGATGAGTGGATAATGAACATGTGGTACATTCACACAATGGAGTTCTATGCAGCAGTAAAGAAAGACAGTATCATGAAATTTGCAGGCAAATGTATGGAACTAGAACCTGTTATGCTAAATGAAGTAACACAGAGTCAGGAAAACAAACGACATATATTGTTCCTCATTTGTGGCTACTAGCCCCAAATCCATATATGTAAGTATATACCCTGATGTAGCTGCAGGAAACAGGTAAATGAAAAGGAACCAAGAAGATAAAGGGAAAGAGGGAACCTGAGACAGAAGGCTGGTAGGAGACAGGTGTTAATTAGTAAGAGAGGAATGGATAAAATCAGGGTATACTAATGGTAAGGGAGTGGAAGGGTTATAGAAGGAAAGGGGGGAAAAGGGAGCCTAAGAGAAGTGGGGGCCCTAGGAGACTGGCAGTATCAAGGGAGAAGTGGGGACTCTGTAAATGGAGAAGACATGGAGGGAGGGCTAGAAAGGTAAAGAGGAGACATAACTAATGCCTTGCTAGGGTAAAAAAAAAAAATCACTGAGACAATCATATGAGTCTAACAGTCTATTGACAAAATACACACATGAGTCTATGTGGAAAGATAAAGGCTGCATATCAAGAAACAGTACCAGACAGGAGAAACCTTCCTTTAGTTGTTGGCCAGGGTAGTTCAAGAAACTCCTAAAATTACACAGACTATTGCCACAGCCCTTGATTGCCTCCCAGAACCTGAAGGTTAGACCCTATTGCTGAAGACAGGACATACTTCAGAGGCTGGATCTGACCTGGAAGCCACCTCCCCTGAAGGCTAGCTCTCATAGGCGTGGAGAGCACTATGCAAGCCACTAAGGGAGATTATCAGTAAATGGTCCAACATCAGCCTCAAGACCAAATATCCACCTCGATGACCAGAACAGCATATAACATTGGTGTTAATACCTCCTCTTCTGTCTAGGGGGAAATCAATTGCTAACCAATTGGACCCAAAGCCCACTCTGTGGAAGGAACCTCAAGTATGGTATTGTTAACATAGCCAGATGCACACATCTGGAGGAGTCATAGATCTTAGACAACTCCACAAGGTAGACACATCCCTAGGCTAAGGTAACAGTTTACTAACTACAAAAGAAGTATCCTTATATTTACAGTCAAATATTCTAGACACCACTCAAAAAGAAGCTTTTTTTTCTCCAGATCAGAATAGTACACAACTGGACACACACAGACATGGTCTATGAATTTCTCATGCCTAGGTGACACATCTACAATGCAGCCTCTACACACAAGATTCAGGCATCATAAAATAAGGATCCAAGAAGCATTAACCTCTTTTTTTTTTTTTTTTTTTGGGTCTTTAGAGACAGTGGTCTCCCTTAGGCCCCAGCTGGTCCGGAATTTCACTATTGGTATCAGAGGCTGGCCTGTGAATACTACCAAAGATCCTCCTGGCCTCTGCCCTCCGGAGCTGCCTAGAATTAAGGTGTTGTGTTACCAACGCACGCCTGGCTAAAGTGCATTAACTAGCCTCTTAACTCTCCTTTAAGGAAGCTCCTCCATGCACAGGAGCACCTAGAGAATCCCAAAAGGCGCTGAATGGCCAAACATAGTGAAGATTAGGAGTCTACAGATAGTGGTCAGGTAGAGGCTGCTTATATTCAGCTTCACCACCAGTCCTCAAGGAACATTGCCAGAGAAGGGTATTATGATTGCAAGAGCCAGGGGGGTGATGCAAGACGAAATGGAAATGAATCCTACAAGCTTCTGGGACCCTGTTCATATGAACCTACAGCATTGGTGTCAACATGCACAAGACCCATGCAAGCTCAGCTGGACAAAAACCCAGCACAGAACTGTAGAAATGGGTAGCAGAGCCCAACTTTGGGTGAGGAAATATTGGCAGCAGGTGGTGGTCAGGTGAGGAAGACCTAGGCTTCTTTAGAAATGAGACTCTGGATTGGCTGACTAGAGCTCAAGGGAGGTGATAACACTGAGTGAGTGAGCGAGCGAGCGAGTGAGTGAGTGAGTGAGTGAGTGGAGTAATTTTGCACAGTGGACTCTAGCAGGAATGACAGAAGGTGTGAACTTCCAGGGTAGGACTTGAGGGGAGAGTGACAAGGGAGAAGCAGGTATAATGGCGATTAAGACTGAAAAATTATGTATGATACATATAAAAAATCAATAAAAATTAAGGTGGGAAAAAATGTAAGGGAATATTCATTACTGAATTCCAGATCCTGGTTACCTACTAAGGAGGAAAAAAGGAATAAGATCTCGGACAGGGATATGCAGGACTTCCCAGGATATGCAGAGTCTTTAAATGAATGATCATTATGTTATTCCTTATACCTCATATGTTATTTGGGTCCTTTACATGCCAAATTTCAGCATAAAGTTTTGGCACTAAAATAATCAAATACAAAAAAAAAGTCTAGAAAGAGACCATATGCATGCTTGGAAAGCTAAGAATCTCTTACCTGTTCCACCAGAAAGCAAGATGCCTCAGCAGTTGGCATATAGTACTTACCTGAAGGACTTCAGGATTTTTCGTGAGTCTGTGGAGTACAGTTAGTATTGGAGGGCTGTAGCAGTTGGAGTCTGTTGTCCCAAAAAGATGGTCGCAGCAGTGGCATGAGCTGCAGCCTCAGGAATGGATGCATTTACCAGCAAGAGGTTAAAACCAGTAGGAAAGTAATGTTTTTCTTTGGATACCATTATATCTGGGCTATCAAATGGAGGATGCCACCAAATAATGGGTAATCTTCTTCCTATAGTTAGTTAATCTGAAAATGTCCTCAGAGATCTTCTAGTCACTGCCTCTTAGCTAATTCCAGATACTCGCACTGACTTCATTGCTTGTCAGTATGACACTTAACCACATCTCCTTCTGTCACGCTTGGTTTTTCCATGAAGACAACAAAGTCCTAATCCCCCCATAATGTACAACTCAATATGCACTAATTTTTTTCTCAGTAATAGATGGCCAAGTTACTTCTGAAATGCTTTTTCTTTTAATGTCTATTATCTTAAATATAATTTGAAGTTTTAATTTTTATTTGTGTGTATAGGTGTGCCTGCATGAGTTTTTATGTGCCATGTATGTGCAGGTTTCCACAGAGGTAAGAATCGGCTATGAGTACTCATGGAACTGGGTTTAAAAGCAGTTGTGAGCCACATAATATGGGTGCTCAGAGAAAGCCCAGGTCTTCTTCTAAAGCAAAAATATCCTTAACCACGAGTTATCTTTGCAGTCCCAAATATGATCATATAAATAAAACCACAATAAATTACCCATTTACAAAAAGAATGTTTCCTTGCTTCTTCATTTCCTACCACTTTTCAGATTCCCTCACCACTGCATCTTCTATTTAGAAAAAAAAATAGCTATAAAATACAAGAGGAGACGTAAAGGAAAGTGCCTATTGCTCACACCTGAACCAACACACAGCTTGGTTGAGTGCTGCTCTGGCTGCCGTGCATAAGAAGCCATGTCTCATGCAGTGCTGCTGGTACCAGGTCTGAACCAGAAGTTTCAGGCACTGGAAACCAGACTGTCCTCAATACAAAATAAAGGGCTTTGCATTTTACTATTTTAAAGCTTTTATTGAAATTTCTCAAAGTCTTATTGGGAGTCATAGTTTCTTGTATCTGTAATTCCAATTATATTACATATATTCCAGCTCCTGTAAAAGCTCCCATTGTGTGAAAGTCACCGCATATTTATCTGTGTGTTTAGTCCTGAAATTCTCCTGTTATCCTCACAGATCAGGAAATTTTGCGTAAACTAGAGAAGGAGAAAATCCTGGTTTTCACCCCATCCCGGCGAGTCCAGGGCAGGCGCGTGGTCTGCTACGATGACAGGTTCATCGTGAAGCTGGCTTTTGAGTCTGATGGAATCATCGTGTCCAATGATAACTACAGGGATTTGGCTAATGAAAAACCAGAATGGAAGAAGTTCATCGATGAACGGTTATTGATGTATTCTTTTGTCAATGACAAGTAAGTTAGCCAGCTGGCCTGGCAGCTGTTGAATCCATTTCTTCTTTTCACTGACCTCAGACAAGCTTCTTCCAATTGCCCATTTCCCATTAATCCTCATAGGGGCTGGAAACCACACACTCGATATTTAGGAGAGCTTGGTGCCCTTCCCTGGGCCAGCAACACAGCTCCTGAGGCAGAGGAAGTAGCTTGGACTCTGAGGGACCAGCTAACAAAACCATCCTTGCTGGAAAGAGCTGCCTCTCAGAATCAACTTTAGAGCATGATAGTTTACTAAGCATAGGAAGTTTCAAAGTTGTTTTACCAAGGAAAGACTCTAGTCTTGATTTTCTTCAAGTTGATGACTGGGCAGTGACCTTTAAGTGTGAATTGCAGGAAGTAAACATATCTACAAATAGAAAAGGTTTGCCTGTTCTTAATCTATAACTTGCTCACCTGGTTAATTTCCCAAAATATGAATGTGCTATTAAAGATGCATGAAAAACTGTTGTATAGTTTAGCAGAAGTTTCCAAAATGTATTTAATCTAATTTTTTGTAATATATTAGTAAGGAAAAAAGAAAGACCAAATATGTTCATTTCTCCATTATTTAGAATTGTACAAATTCCAAGGCGATTAAATTTACATTAGAAAAACCAACCAAGTTGCGGTGTTCACACCTGCAGTGTTCACACCTGCAGTGTTCACACCTGCAGTGTTCAGCCATTGGCTTATTCTGAAGGCTGTTGAGATGTGGGGCAAGTGCATGTGGCGGCATACAGCTCAGCTCTGTAGGCTGAGACAGGAGGTCCAGCCTGGACTACATAGTGAGACTTCGTCAAAAGCAGAGGGAAAAAAAGGAGGGAAGAAGCATGGAAAATAGCTTTATGTTTAAAAGACAGTGAGTGCATAAAACACATTTCATAGTCATGGGACTGAATGACTACTTTTGTCATTTATTTATTTATTTAAGTGGATGGAGGAGGGCTTCACTCATCCTAGACAGGGATGCTACTACTGAACTACATCCCCATCCCCTATTTTTTTTTCACTATCAACATTGCCATTTTGCTTTTGAAATAACATTGTATTTGCTAAGTATTATCTTTGGCTATCTTGATGGTTCTCATCCAGTTTTTCTGTTGCTTACATTATTCTCATTTTGTAGGCAGACTCGAGCTAGAACGAGTATGTAAAAAGTGTGATCATTCTTTTCATGCTGTGAGTTCTTCCCTCCATCGGATGGTCAGTGCAGAATAATAAGCTTATGTACTTCAGTTGAGCTTCTTCCTTCCTTTTTCCCCAGTAGTGGAGATTAAAGCCAGGACCTCACACTCTCACACTGAACTACCAACCCAACACTTTTTTGAGACTATAACTTTTCAGGCTAACCTTGAACTCATTTTGTAACCCAGAAAAGCCTGTAACTGCAATCCTGTCTCTGCCCTCCCAACCTCCAACCTCTCCCCCAAACTGAAGGAACTGGAATACAGATCTGTGATACCACATCTGGCTTTAAAGAAACAACTTTTTAAGGCCAGATGTGGTGTCACAGATCTCTAATCCTAGCTCCTGGCCTCAACTTCATGATCCTCCTACCTCCATCTCTCAAATAGCTCTGACTACAAGTCTGCACCACCATGGCCAGCTTCCTTAAGGTGTTTTTACAGTTATGGGAAGAAGACAGACTTAAGAGACGTACGTAACTTGGAATCTTTACTGTGCCATTGAATGCTATATTAAAAATCACTTAGTTCAACTCAGCCTAATTTAGAAAGGTTTATTGATCTGTAAAATGGAACTTATACTTGGGAATGACACGTGTGCAATGCATCTGACATACAGTGGTGTTGAGTCTGCCCCTGCACCTTCCCCCCTCTTTCTGCTCCCCATCCACTCCAGAATGTTTCACAAGACTGATGTTTACAAAGCTCTCCCAAAATGTCCTTGAAATCATTTTTTTTAATTTTTTTATTAATTTTATTTATTTCTGTATGTGTATGAATGTACTGTCTGCATGCAAGTCTGTGCACCTGTGTCGTGCAATGCCGCGGAGGTCAGAAGAGGGTGTCGGATTCCCCTGGAACTGGAGTTCTCCTGGAATTGGAGTTTCAGACAGTTCTCAGCCGCCATGTGGGTGCTGGGGATTGAACCCGGGTCCTCTGTAAGAGCGGTCGGCGCTCTCAACCGCTAGGCCATCTCTCCAGCCCCCAAAATCATTTTTTTAAGATCCCTACAAAATCCCAAGACTGAGAGGAAAGAAATTTAATTAGAACATGTTAGTCTCAATATCTAAATTGAAACAAATATAAGTTCAAGTTAAAATTTTATTTTAAGGGGGATGGATGGAGAGATGACCTAGTGGTTAAGAGCGTCAACTGCTCTTGCAGAGGACCCGGGTTCGATCCCCAGCACCCACATGGCGGCTGAGAACCATCTTTGACTCCAGTTCCAGGGGAATCTGATGCCCTCTTCTGACCTCCGCAGCACTGCACAACACGGGTGCACAAACCTACATGCAGACAGTACATTCATAAACATAAAAAAAATTATTTTACTAAGAAAACAGCTTATATATTGTATACCAGTTCCAGGGGAACTGACGCCCTCTTCTGAATTCCGCAGACATTGCACACAGAGGTGCACTTACATACCTGCATCCAAAACACTCATAAACATAAAATAAGAGTAAATGAACAAAAAAATTGGGGTTAAAATTTCATAAGAACACAGAACAAGGGAACACTTAACCTCCTACTCAGGGACCATTTGCTGCTCTTGTGTTGTCTGTGACAGGTTCATGCCTCCTGATGACCCTCTTGGCAGACATGGCCCAAGTCTGGATAATTTTCTGAGGAAGAAACCCATCGTTCCTGAACACAAAAAGCAGCCTTGTCCATATGGTAACTTTCTCTATGAATACTTAATATGTGGTGACATACTGTGAGATTCTTCTGATTATAATTAAATTTAAGAAAATATGTTAGTCTTGAAAAAAATAGGTATTTGGGCTCAATACCTAAGAATGTCCCTGAATGAAAATATAGTTTGAAAACTCAGTGCTAATTCTCCCTGAAGTAAGTTTGAATGAAAAGTAGGAATTCTTTTATCTAGATACAAATCATATAAGCTTGGTTTTATGGTATTTAGCAGTACAGTTACTCTTCATAACAAGTTTCATTTAGTATCCTATTTTAAAGTCCTGGAAGAGAGGGAGATAGGATTTGAAATAGGAATTGCGAACCTCCTGAGTGATCTTCATAGAAGACTGGAGAGTGAGAAACAGAGAAGCACTCAGCCTGCCTCTCATTTCTGCCCGTTTCTTTCACGAGTTCAGATAGTGCCTCCCTGACTTTGCAGCGTCCCGATGTGTTCTTTTGCTTGACTAATCTTACTTTTCATAGGAAAGAAGTGTACCTATGGTCACAAGTGCAAATATTACCATCCAGAAAGGGGCAGTCAGCCTCAGCGGTCAGTGGCTGATGAACTTCGTGCCATGTCTAGAAACACAGTAGCCAAAACTACGAATGACGGAGGACTGGTGAAAAGCAACAGTGTTCCTTGTAGCACCAAGGCAGATAGCACTTCGGACGTTAAGCGAGGAGCTCCAAAGAGGCAATCGGACCCAAGCATAAGGACACAAGTCTACCAAGACCTAGAAGAAAAGCTTCCCACCAAAAACAAATTGGAAACCAGGTCTGTCCCTTCCTTAGTTAGTATACCGGCCACTTCTGCTGCAAAACCCCAAAGCACTGCATCTTCAAGCAATGGCCTTCCATCTGGAGTTCACTTCCCACCTCAGGATCAAAGACCACAGGGACAATATCCTCCAATGATCATGGCAACCAAAAATCATGGAACGCCAATGCCTTATGAACAGTATCCAAAATGTGACTCACCTGTTGACATTGGATATTACTCCATGTTGAATGCATATTCAAATCTGAGTATCTCAGGCCCACGAAGTCCTGAAAGGCGTTTCTCATTAGACACAGATTATAGAGTAAGCTCTGTAGCTTCAGACTGCAGCAGTGAAGGGAGCATGAGCTGTGGGAGCAGCGACTCCTACGTGGGGTACAATGACCGGTCCTATGTCAGCTCACCCGACCCACAGCTGGAAGAGAATCTGAAGTGTCAACACCTGCACCCTCACAGCCGCCTTAACTCCCAGCCCTTCCTGCAGAATTTCCACGACCCCTTAACCAGAGTGCAAAGTTACAGTCATGAAGAACCAAAGTTCCATCCCAAGCCTCCTCTTCCACACTTGGCTATGCATCTGCAGCACCCCGCAGTGGGGGCCCGGTCCAGCTGTCCTGGTGATTACCCCTCCCCACCAAGCTCAGCACACTCTAAGGCACCACATCTAGGAAGGTCCTTAGTGGCTACGAGAATAGACAGCATTTCTGATTCTCGACTGTATGATAGTTCTCCTTCAAGACAAAGAAAGCCTTACTCCCGCCAGGAAGGGCTGGGTAGCTGGGATAGGCCAAGTTATGGAATGGATACATATGGGTATCGGCAGACTTACTCCTTACCAGATAACTCCACACCCCCATGTTATGAGCAGTTCACCTTCCAGAGCCTACCTGAGCAGCAAGAGCCCACCTGGCGAATCCCATACTGTGGAATGCCACAAGATCCCCCAAGGTACCAGGACAACCGAGAGAAGATTTATATCAACTTGTGCAACATCTTCCCACCTGACCTCGTGAGAATCGTCATGAAAAGGAATCCCCACATGACAGATGCCCAGCAGCTTGCCGCGGCCATCTTAGTGGAGAAATCCCAGCTGGGTTATTGAAAAGATGATGCATCTTTGTGGTGTTTAGTAGTTTTTGTTCAGCTCAAATGCTGAGGGAGGTTTGCTACAATAGCATATGTGATCTCCTTCTCAGCAAGGAGGTTCTATAGTATCCATTTATGTGAAGTACTGTATCATGGAATCTGTATGTACAGCCCCACTTGGTGAAGTATCACGGGATTGCTTTACATTCAAACTTTTTTTAACATTTCCTTTTTAAAGCGATATCCTTGGCTGGAAATTTCTCCAGTTTGATTTAATAGATGTATCTGTGATCTTTCATAATAATCTTTGGTGCATCAGGGGTTTATATGCAGCACTTTTTATCCTTGTTTCATGTTTTATTAACTTGGTGTTTTGTCTATCAATTGCAAGCAATTACAATACCTTCAGAATGTGGAAAAATCTGACTAGACCCAGCAAACTATTTTTTCAAGCCAAGCTTAACTAGAATCTTTTACAGCTTTTTAAGTTATTTTTATTTGGGGGAAGTGGGCTTCTTTGTGCTATAATCATTATTTATAGAAACAAAGATATACTACAGCACTGACTTTATGTTTTAAACAAAATGTAAGTTACCAGTTATGTTAAAATGGGTAACAGTATATATTAGAATGATTTCCAGTATGGCACTTTTTATTATTTTGTTTTTGTTTGGATTTTCCCTGTTAAGAAATTAGTTAATTTAATATGATCAGTTTAAGAGAAAGCAGATGCAATCAATGGAAAAAAAAAGTTTCCATTTTCTTTTTTATGAATAAGGCAAAAGCCGTAACTGTTACAGGTTAAAGCTTCATTTTCCAGCTAAAATGTGTGTCTAGACAGTAGAAATGGAATTGAACTCCTAGATTTCCATTAACTTGTATTTTTAATGTCTGTCTTTTTTGTGGGGGGGCATAACACTACTGGATAAATAACCCTCTCACAGTACTTGCCTGTTTTTAATGAATCTAATTATTCTCAATGCAACTTTTATATTTAATACACTCTAGCTTTCCTGCTACTTATCAAGGCTGGCCTGAGGTGGTTTGATGTGTTGAGGATATGCAACATTTATTGATACTGCACTATGGAAATAGCGATGGAGGAGTTGTAAATGGTAACTTAAAATTTTTGTAAGATATTGTATATTTTCCTGGAGGTAGTTTTTTTTTTGGGGGGGGCTGTTATATTATTAAGGCCAGACTCTTGCCACAAATAGTGTAGTTTTAGATACAGACTAAAGTCTGTTCTAGTATTAGTAAGGGATATTTCTGGTTTCAAAGTCATGAGTTTTGCTTGCTGTTGGGACATTTCTGAGGATTGGAAAATGGATCAGTGGCAGACAGTGGTGTGATGGGCACCTGCCATTTCCCTCCAGACTCTAAATTCACTTAGAGTAAAAGATACATTCTGATCTGTTTCTGTAGTCTGCCTGGATGGTCTGGTCACTGAGATTATTCTGCAGTCTGAAGCAAAGCCCTGAAAAACCAGAAAGTACCTTTTACTGTTGATACAAATTGTATCTTTTTAACAATAAGAACTATTTTGATTTGTAGATCTAGTTAAAAACACAAATGTGTAACTATAATTAGACTTTTGGGCAACATTTTATCCCTTATTTAAATACAAAATTTTCAAGTAAAATTGAGATCTAGAATAGGGTAGAAAATAAAAGTAACAATTAAGGTTAATAAAAATGTCTGTCTTAGTTTTATATATTAAAATATATTAAATAAATTTATTGGCATTTTCTTTCTCCTAAAACTTACCTAGCGTGAACTTAAAATAAAGGTAAAATGCTGCCTGAAAATAACGTCCAAGCATCTTTGACTAGGATAACATTTTCACTACTTGTGTGACACTGTGTGTTGCATGGAGTAGGATTTGGGTATACAGTAAATGCTTCTAAAAGGCATTGTGCATATTAGCATATCCAATAATCTGAACCATGTTCAGCAAACCTAATTCAGGAAAGTGATGTTCTACACAGTTACTGCTGTTGTGTTTGAGTGAAGGTGGCATGCATCTTTATCTAGAGTAACACAGAACACGGGGTGGCACACCAACTATTCTGAGTGGTGTCCATCTGAAAGTGACACTGCTGACTTGTGAAATTGTCCTTGACTTTGTCAGTCGCTATCTAAGAGGCAAGTTTCTATGCAGAGGCTAAATGAGTGCCAAACAGGGCTGCAGACGTGTGGTTCCTTTTGTGCAGTCACAATCTAAGACTGGAGCAGGAAGTAACTTTTCAACTGAACATAGAACTTTTGCTTTGTTTTAACACTGTGATGGTTTGAAAACTGGCAAGCTTTATTAAGTGTTTTAAGTGAGATCTTAGGTAAAATGAAATGAAAAATTGAAAAATAACTTTTTCAATTTGACCATTTTAAAGATTTTAGCTGGCAATTTGCCCTCTTTTTTTTTTATTTCATATGCCCTGGCAACATGCATGTGGAGTGAATAGCTCTGAAAGCCACCTCCACCAAAAGGAGCTGGGGAAAATCAGTTTTCTTATATCAAGAGGGCAGCTTCTCCCCTTTTTTTTGGACCATCAGTGTTGCTTTCAGAGCTTAAGAATGAGATAATTGGCAGACATCAGATTCAGCAAATTCTTATTTATCTGAAGCAATAAAGAGTCCATTATTAAATTCATAAACCTTCATTTTAGCTAAATTTTTCTTCCTAATTGCTAATCCCTATTTATCAGATGTGTTTTAAAAAATAGCCCCAAAGTAGTGTATTAATAAGTAGTGGAATTGCCAGAATTGGTCAGCTGATGAATGGCAAAGAACTCAGACTGGAATATTCTGCCCCTGAATAATTGACAGTTGACTGTACACATTAATTAGCAGTCCATTGTCTCTGTGTCTTAGTTCAGAGGGAATAGTACTTAACTGGGCAAATACTGGCCCTCGGAATTCCCTCTGTTCTTGCATGTGATACAGACATTTTCTGTCTCATTTATAATCTGTATATCCTAATAGCTTGTCATTGGAGCTAAACATTGGAAGAAATGATCACCAGTATAAAGTATTTGACACTGGTGGAAACTTGAATTTTGTGTTTTTATGAAAATGCATTTATGAGAATATGTAATGTAACTAAAGAAAGTGTTTTCTATATACACATCCATGTTTATTATGAAGTATTAATAACGGGGAGGGCTCTTTTGGTGGCTAGCATTCCCTGCCTGAACTATGTTTCTTTGAGTTGTTAATGACCAAATATAGGGTCTGGATGACCAGTGATGAGATTCAGAACCACTTATTTGGACAGAACTTGTTGGTTTTATTCCTGGTATTTTAAAAGATTATTTTGATAATTTTAAAAGAATGTGTAATTTTTAAATACACACACAAAAACTTAAAGTAATATTGATTACACAAATGATTATTTAACATGTCTTTTATGGATGTATCTATATGTATATAGACAGTAATATATTTATAAAACAAATATACTTTTGTTGTATTTTTTAGTTTGTAATAACTATGAGAATGGCTCAGAGAGAGAGAGAGAGAGAGAGAGAGAGAGAGAGAGTGTTTTATCTGTCTTTCTGTGTTTTGAACACTGACTACCCCCCAACTCCTCACCTTACTGGTATATACTCAAAATGTATGTTTTTGTTACTCCTTTTGTGATCCAACATCCTTATTCAGGATAAAATAAGATGTACAGTCTTCTGGCCATTCTCTGGACATTTTATTAATCTCTAATTCTTAGAGAATGTTTGAAATCAAGCAGATTATGGCTAGAGATGATTATATTCCGAATATATTAAAAACAAAAACTCAGCTGTAATCTTAAAGTTTCAAGATACACACCAACAAATGAAGCCCAGAAGATGGTGTACACACATGCATTAGAGTGACCTGGAGCCGGGGACCACTGGGAGTAAAGGAGGAGGCATGGTTTTTAGTGGGTCTAGGAAAATGCTGGGTTAATCTGTGGGCAGACTTTTTCTGTAAAGAATCTGGTAGTAAATAATTCAGGCTTCTCAGAGAATCAGAGTCTCTTATAAACTGCTCACCTTTGCCTTTACAACATAAAAGCCACAGGAACATGAGGATAGAATGTGGCTTTTTAAAAGTAAAACTTTATTTACAAATAAAGAAACAACAGCAGGCAAGATTTAGCCTGTAGGCCATCCCTGAGCCCTGCCCTAGAGGGAACAAGCCAGGCATATTAAGCAGTAAATTTTCATATTTGTTAATATAGTAAATAATACTTGTATCTCAGCAAACATCTAGAGGTAGTCTGATAGTTACTGATGACCTCCAAAAGATGATTGAGATAATCATAGCAAGACCCTTGTTTAGATATTTAAAAGTCCAAAAAATATATTTTAATAACTTGAACATTTTCCTTGAACTTTGTGTGTGTGTGTGTGTGTGTGTGTGTGTGTGTGTGTGTGTGTGAATGGGAATCCTCTTTTATCTTAATGACCTCATGGACCAAAAAACAGTGTGTTGTCTTTTGAAATGCAGCCTATAATTAGCCACAAATTTTTCAAAGATTGCATTTATCAGTTACATTTTTCTGTTGGTTTTGTCTTCTGTTGTGCAACAGATTTGCCTGCCTTCATAAATGGTTTTAAAGATTAACATACTATAATTTCACAGCTTAGCTTTGTTCTGCATTATTAAGAACTATAGCCAGGTGTGTTGGTGCACAACTTTTATCCCAGCCCTGGGGAGGCAGAGACAGGTGAATCTCTGTGTGTTCAAGGCCTTCCAGGCCAGTTGAGGCTACAGGGAGACTTGTCTCAAAAAAAGAAAAAAAACAAAAAAACAACTATGACTCGTCTAATAGCTATGACTAGTTTAATAGCTATGAGTATATTTCTTAAACCTGTCTGTTTTCTTTGTCAAGTGTTTACTGTGGAGTTTTGAGTACCTTAGGACTGTCTCTGGTGAGTAATGTTCTCATCATGATCATGTGTGATTCTGAACTTACTTGAGGTACACACCACTGTGCATGCTCATTCCTATGCTTCATGGTTTCACAGCAATAATACAACCTTCATAGGATCGTTAAACAGTTACAAAATTACCACCCACTTAGTTACACTTTCTTTCCAAACTGGAGTCTAACTCTTTGAGCTGTAACGGTGTTTGTTGTTTTCCATGCCTGACTTTGCTGTTGTTATTGCTGCTGCTGCTGCTGCTGCTGCTGCTGCTGCTGCTGCCGCCGCCGCCGCTGCATTCTCTTACCCTTCCTGTTATAATTATACTGTTTTATATTACACATGGCTTTTTCCCTAGGATCCCTAATCTTTCAGATTTAAACACAATGGCAGGTTTGACCATTTGATGGTAGAAATGTCTAGAGGCATGTTTTCAGTTTGTCTCATAAAACTTGTACAGTTTTATTTTTTAAGCCATGTACTAATTTTTCTGTCCAGGTATTTCAGGTGAACAACAAAATGTTGACCATCAAAGCTTTTGCCACCTTTCTTTCTAAAACAGTTTGTCTAAAAGGAAAAGGAAGAACAATGGTTTGTTTTTATAAAGAATACATTTTAGATTTCCTCTGGGTTTTTTAAATTATAAATTTTCTCCTCATGTTGAATACCAGCAAAAGGAAAATTTCTACAGATAGAGGCTTTCTTGCAAGTGTACTGACATCACCCTTTCCTTTTAGGTCTTTTCCTCCCTCTTTGTAGTTGTATGCTAATAGTAGAATTCCCTTCTTGATCCTGCAAGCCTTTCCTACAGAAAAAGCAAGGCAAAGAATATGTTTAGAGCCACCATCTGATAAACTGATATTCTATTTATCTCTGCCTGTTCTGTGTGTTTCTGTAACAGAATTTTTGTGATTCCAAAAGCAGTATTTTAGACTTACATATTGAAACAGCCATATCATTCTACCAGGGAGGGGAAAATATTAAAATATTCATTTTTCCTGTGGTAATTTTGTTTTATGAAGAAACTGATCTAATGTGGAAGCATAGATGCTCAATGAATATAAGCATTCTCTTCTCTGGCTTCCTTACATTTGGCGGTTAGTAACTTTGGGGGAATTTCTGTAGATTGTGCACATGTTCAGCATTGATGTAAATGTCAGAAACACAGTTAACTCCTATTAAACTGAAATTAAATGTCAGTGACACTAGTCATGACTTAAAACATGGTGAGAGTGTTTTCTTTCTGTCACTAAGGTGTTTGTTTCCAATGATGTGTAAGTGTCTTCAGTTGGGACCTTGACCACCCAGTTTGTAGAAATGCTGGATGGTCTTTGGTGGCCTTGTTCTGATGAAGGCCAGCAAAGATTTCAGAGATATTCAGAAGACCACACTTGGTGGGATGGTGCATGGACTGGGACCATGTGCAAGCTTGGGGCACTGGTGTGCATGAACCCTAGACAGGCACTGGGGTTGGAGAACATGTCTCCTTCAAGGTCTCTTTCTTGTAGTTGAGCTGGAGACTACAGGGCAACATAGTCAGGATGAGTAAGGATTAAAAAAAACTGAACAAAAGTTAGAGATGAGAGATATTTTTGATAGTTGAGGCTCAAAAATTTTGGATCACCATAGAGAAATGTTTTGTTTCTTAAAAATTCTCCAGATATTGGGAGAGACTGCAGACCGAGGTCAGTGCTTAGTTGTGGTTGAAGGTATCCTGTACACATCATGTGATGATAGAGACAACACACAGGATGGAGAACCCGGCAAAATCATCTTTCCCAAAAGTCCCCTGTCTCGAAAAGACACACACACACACACACACACACACACACAAAAAAAAAAAAAAAAAAAAAAACATCAATGCCCAGCTGAGCTTCATGTCTCCAGTACCTGGGGGCGGGGGAGGGGGAGTACAAAGCAGCATGGCCCCATTTTATGCGACTTGAAACAGGAACCTTAGCATTATCCCTACTGATCTAGAGCAGTGTCTTCCAGAATGGTTGGTTACTCTGATGATTTTCTCTCAACGGAAGCAGTCTATTTCAACAAGATGTTCTAAGAATCTTCGTGATTAAAACACTTGTTTCTCTGCCAGCCAGTATGATACCCAGGTAGGAGGGTTCCTGCCACATCACTTTGCAGACCTTCGCCTCTACACAGGTGCTTTCCCAGCCATTGCCAGCTTTGCTTTTGCCTTCCACTTAACTGAGCTCCAGCCGAGATCTCACTTAGTCTGCATCTTTTGGCTCCAGCTGCGTGTGCAGGTTGAGTATTGGTGCTCTTTTAGTTATTTCGGCATGTCCAAAAGCAGCATCCCAGTGGGAGAGGCTCCCACCATTTCCCAGGACTACCAGGAACTCCAGAGGAGCATGAGACGAACTTGCGCTAACGAGACATAGTCCTTTATCCCTCCAAGGCCTAGTCTTGTCTAGAGAGGAAAGGTTATGCACAGGGTGAGTTAAAGCACACCTGGGAAGAGGGTGTTATTAAAAACCAAACTATAATGGTGAACTTATTCACAACAAAATACCTGGGCCCAGTTAACTATCGAGTATTCCTTAGAATTTCTACCAGCAATTTAGTGTTTGAAAGCTATTTCATTTATTTTATTTTAATTTAACTTAGTGTTTTTAGTTAGGGTCTCCCTGTAGCCCCAGCTGGCCTGGAACTGGCTCTGTAGACCAGGCTGGCCTTGAACTCAACAGAGATCCTCCTCCCACTGCCTCCCAAGTGCTGGGATTAAAGGTGAGCACCACCACACTTGGCTGAAAGCTATTTTAAAGGGTTTTGTTTTTTTTTTAATCTTCTATCGTTTTAAAGGTTTCTCTTACGATTTTTAAATTATTGTTTGAAAAAATAAATTCCTTTCAAGGCAAAGTCATCAGACTCAGCATTCAGAGTAGGAACCCCTGTTCCAAAGATTCCTGGGTGTGGATAGTGACACCAACCTCCCTGCCACCCCCGAGTCTCAAGACAGACAGTTGAAAGAGTAAAGACCTTTTGGACCGGCAGACCTACAGGATGTTCAGAGTGTGACTACCATTAGTACGAACATGGCAAGAGTGTCCACGTGCACTGTGCTGTTCAGACATTCTCTGCAGTTGTAAGTGGACATGAATTGCTGTGATGTAATGTGATATATTCAGGTAAGGCCATTTCTAGAGTGCCATTTTAACCTTCAAGAAGTTCTAGGAAGCCATCTCCTTGCTACCTCTATCACCAGCCTATTCATGACTCAGAGGTCCTGTGTATCATAGGAAAAGGAGTTATTGCAGGTTGTTCCTGTTAGGTAGTGCCTGGACTATATTAATAACAGTCCTCAGAATTCCACATTTATTCCTCAAGGTGTCCACAGCAGACCTCCTGTGCATTCCCACCATACACCATGTCAAAATTGCCAAAATGTAAAATGAAAAAAAAGAAAAAAAGGTAAGGGCCTAGGAGATGTCTCAGAGGGTAACAGTGCTTGCCACCAAGCCTGACTGGGTTTGATCTTCAGATCCCCATGTTGGAAGGAGAGAAGCAGCTCTACCAGCTGTCCTCTGCTGTCCATATGGACATCGTAGCATGCCCCCTCCAATAATTAGGTTTTTTAAGGGCATGTCAATTCCTTACCATGAGAATGTACAGAGCCAGTCTGTGTCCTTTTATAGAATTTAAAATCCTGTGAGTTATGTATTATCCTTAGTTTACGAATGCAGAAGAGTTAAAGCACTTGTTCAAGGGCATCTCCATGCTTGGAATCCCTTCCACATGTTTAGAATTTCCTTCCCCACAGTGCTATCCTGTAAGTACACAGACCTGACCAGTCTTGGCATGGGCTATTCTAGAAAAGCATCGAGCTAAGGAACCAACTCCAGTTATATTGCAACCACACATATTTAAACTACTGGGGGCAAGGCAGCAAATGTGAAGCTGGGCCTTTTCTTTCCTACAGGAGGCCATACCGTCCACATTGTACATGTGTGAATAGTCATGACAGGTGCATCTTGTCACCCGACATCTATCTTCCTATCCTGTGATGCTGGCCAGCCCTCCAGCCTTCAGGGCTCAGAGCCCCTGGGAAAGCCAGGCCCACCCCACTTGTCACCTCCTGCCTCTTCAAGACTTTCTTGTACTTCCAGAGAAGGGAGGGCAGTACATGGATTTCCTCTGCCCTGCTCGGGTTTTTGTTGGGGGTGGGGTGGATTTTAGACCCATTAAGCTTTCAGTCTTCTGAAAATGCCCACTGCAAAGTCCAGCATTTGTCATAAAGCGGCTGCCAGTGGCACCAATCCAGCCTGAGATCCAGGAATACGAGTGCGGTGGCCAAGTAGACTCCCTTCCCAGCTCCCAGCAGAACTCCAGAAACGCCAGACATGGAAATCCCTGGAAGTCTAAGGTTGAAATGGGCCTCCCACTCCTGTCTGAGCCCCATTCAGCCCTTGGGGGCCACCAGGGCCGTGGCTTTTGCTGTCACGGCCTTCACAGCTCGCTGCTGCTGCTTTCGGTCACTGTTCTTGTGAATTATTGCCTCAAATATGCATGTGTGACGACCGAGGGAGATGGCAGGTCTCATCAGCGGACTGGGCAATGCTGTTTAGTAAAGTCTAGTGGCAATTCTCGGGCTTTGAGTGTTATCGAGAGCGAAGTGCAGTGTGGCATAGTTGTGCAGCCATGCTGAAGTGCTGCACACCATGCACGGACTGGATGAGCAAGACACAGCCCAAGCATCGAGTGAAAGCAGTGAGGCTCGTGCGGAGAATGGAGAGACCTGCGGCCCTGAGATGGAGAGGGACGTCCGGGTGCATCAGGGCAAAGTTGTTATAAGCCCCGGAACTTCCAGCCCTGGTCCTCTCTTCCTGCCTTCCCACGCCCATCGTCTCCTGGTTCTAAGGCATCTGCAAAGCTGAGCATCTTTAACTCTGCCTCAGAGAGAGAATCCAGCCAAGGTCAGGGACACTGAGATCAGCCAGTTGCCAGGACCTGTAGGAGGACAGAGGGGAAGACAGCAAAGACTGAAAGATTCTCCTCCATCTCTCTCAGAAGAACTTGATGCACCTGTGTCTCATAAGGTGCACACAGCCACACCCCAAGTCTGTATCCTGCACCTCCACCATGCTCACATTCATCATCACCTGTCCCATCTGTGCTGATGCCTCTGGCCATGTGTGCACAGCCCCATTCCATTTTGCCAGGCTCCTGAATCATTTGGGTTGGGGGATGACCTGTACACAGGGACTACTGGGCCTTCTGGATCTTTCCTCAGCATCTGTTATTCCCTACCTGGTCTTATCCCTGCTGGTGCCTCATAAGTCAGGTCCCTCTGTTCCAACATCACCTTAGTGAAGCTTCCTGACCTTTGCACAGTCATACTCCCAGCACTCCCTCTCTGATGTGCCTGTTCCCTTCTACATTGTCTCCTCAGCGTGTGTCACCATCTGATAGGTTTGTTCATCACTCATCTCGCTGCCCTGAAATACTGCTCAGTATATTTGTGATAAATGAATAGACAGCTCTTTGGTTGACACTTGGAATGTGTCTGATCTGCCTGGGTGAGGAGAGAGGCACATACCTGCAACCTACATGCACACACACACACACATACACACACACACACACACACACACACACACACACACACACACCATGGCTCAGACCTGTGGCTCTAACAGTCCTTCCAGGTCCCAAGTTACTGGGAGTTGGCTCTTTCCTTGGGTCCCCACTGCCCTATGTTCCAGGGAAGATGGGCAGAAAGCAGAGGTAAATTTGAGTAGTGGGACCTCAGGCCTCAAGTGGAAGTGGGCTATATCCCTGAGTGTTGATTCTATGATGTTGGATTTAAAGAGTACTTCCAGAGATGACAATAAGTCAAGGCCTGGCTGGTATGTAGTCCAGATGAGAGCAACCAACTCCTACAAATCAAGGAGAGAGATGCATCCAAGGCCAGTCTGTAATGTGTCAAGGTGAGCTTTGCTGGCATGGTTATAAACCAGCTTCACCATTCCCAGCAGCAGACTGTGAGTTACCAGGACCTGATCCCTGTACTGGCTGGTATAAAAGGCAGGTCAGGCGGCCCCTGAAGACTGGGGTGTAAGTGCTGCATTCCACGGCATTTCGACATCGCTCCCTGTCCTGGTCCTGCCCAGCCTGCCATCCTGCCCAGCCTGCCATCTGCCTTGAGGCTGCATTCCATGACATTGGGCCAAGCATAGGAGAGGGCAGAGGTGGAGAGAACACACAGCAGCTAGGCCCACTCATCTAGCAGCTTTCTTGGGGAAGAAAAAGGCAACTTTCAGTCAGTTCTGCCCTCCTCCCTGGAATCATTGTCCAGGGAAGAATCTAAGACCTTGTGGTCCTTGCCCCCAGCATTGGGTGTAGTAGCAGGAAATGCCTGGGAAAGGCAGGGTCCCCAAACCACTCCTCCTGCTGGCTGGGGCTGAAAGCAGGGATTACCACAGTGTGGCTGTAAATGGTTACTGAGTGACTAGATAGGGCCACACTGTACCTCCTGCCTGCATTGTTGTTTTGCAGAATATATCATGTGTGCCTTTAAAGCACTCTCCAATAACTAACTATCCATCAGAACGGAGTGAGCAGGCTGACCCAGGATAGCAGGACAGGTGAATAGCTTCATGTGCTCAATTCAACCAAAAGGAATTGAAAATGAGTTCTGGGTTCCTATGGATGTTATTTAGGGAGAAGAATTTTTAAAAATCAACATGTATATTATAGAGGTAATGCATTCTCTTACAAGTATAGACATTAAAGCCCAGAGAGGTTAAATGGCTTGCCAAAAGTTACACAGCAGAAACATAGGAGGGTGAGACTTAGTGTGTGCCTCACTTCAGAGCAATGCTGGGCATGACCTGCAGGCCATCAAAGCCAGCCCCATGAGAACAGTGGCAAGCAAGGGCTCGGACCTGCTAACTGTACTTCTGTTTGCCTTGGCTCAACCCTAAGCAGAAACACATAGTGACAGTGGAGTGCGTGGAGCTCAGGCTTCGAGAGCCTTGTATGTATGTTCCTCTCAGAGGCATGCGCTAAGCCCATGTGGAGGGAGGACGCCGGCGTGAAAAGCCCCATCCACATGCTGTCTTCTATAGTTCTGAGGCTCAAGTGTTGAGACTGTCACACAGACCTCTGCTTTTTCTCTAACCTGGTCACTTCTGTACTTCAGTCCTGCTAGTCACTGGGTCACTGAAAAGGCCAGAGATGTAGGCCACAGCTGACTGTCCATCCAGGCCTTAGTGTGCCTTGCTATTTCAACCTATGAGGAGCAATGGCAGCACTGTGCATGGGGCCACAGTCCATGGACGAGGGGCTGGCAGCCATGTTGTGTGGACATTCAGTACTGTGGAAGTCCCTTGTGCATTAGAGGATGCTTTGTGGGACTCCTAGCTTTGCCTCCTGGGTGTCAAGGCTACCCAATCCTAACAGTCAATGATGTTTCCAGACACATCTGCTGGTGCCCAGGGCTATATAGAATACACACACCAGAAGAATGGGAGGGGCAAGAACACAGGGTGTCCACTGGCAGAGGTACAAGTGAGATCTTCATGACCCTCAGAGATGTTCAACCTATGGGTTGGCTATGGTTTGAATTTCTTCCGAGAAGCTTGGTCCCCAAAGTGGTAGTGTGAAGACCTTTAAGATGAGGGTCCTAGGGGAAAGGCTTGATGCAATTCTCACAGGAGCACAAAAGTCGTAAAGTGAGTCTTCCCTCACTCCACCCCTTCCTCACTTGGCCAGGTCCCTGCTAGGCTTGCGATGGAAACCTTGGGCCTCACCAGGACCCACAGCCATCAGAAACATAAGTTAAACTTCCCTTTTAAAGTATCATGCCCAGGGGCTGGAGAGATGGCCTAGCGGTTAAGAGCGCAGACTGCTCTTGCAGAGGACCCGGGTTCGATCCCCAGCACCCACATGGCGGCTGAGAACCGTTTGAAACTCCAATTCCAGGAGAACTCCAGTTCCAGGGGAATCCGACACCCTCCTCTGACCTCCGCGGCATTGCACAACACGGGTGCACAAACCTACATGCAGACAGTACACTCATACACATAAATAAAAATAATAATAATAAAAAAAATAAAGTATCATGCCCAGTAGTCTGTGTTCCAGTGTGGTTGCTGCTGCTGAGATAAACACCATAACCAAAAGCAAGTTGGGGAGGAGAGAGCTACTTCACGTTGCAGTTCCCAGGTCACAATCCATCGCTGATGGAAGTCAGGGCAGGAGCTGGGGCAGAGACCATGGCCGAGCACACTGCTGGCTGGCTTGCTTCTTCTGACTTGCTCAGCTTATGCAGCCCAGGACCACCTGCCTGCCTGCCCAGGGATATCACCGACAACAGTGGACTGGGCCCTCACAACCAGCTAACAATTAAGGAACCGCTTCCCAGACAGGGATGGAGGAGATCCCTCAGTCGATATTCCTTCTTCCCAGAAGCTGCTGCTTTTTGTCCAGTTAACCAAAACTAATCAGCACAATCCTATAATACAGAGTAGACTAATGGGCTTACCACCTATTCCCTGTGCTCCCTCTTTCCCTACTTGCCTATCCCTTAAAAAGGTCATGTGACTAGTTCTAAGTATGACACTTAACAGGAGGGGAAAGCATTGCTCTGATGGAAACCGGAGAGGGCCACAATCCTCTGGGAAAAGTGCCCAGCAGGAAGGTCCTCTGAGGTGGTGGTATTGCAGTCACCAGGTGAAGACTCGCTTGCTTTTTGCTTGTTTGTTTGGTTTTTAGTTTTTTTGAGACAGGATCTCCCTGTAGCTCCAGCTGTCCTGGAACTCACTCTGTAGACCAGGCTGGCCTTGAACTCACCGAGATCTGCCTGCCTCTGCCTCTGCCTCCCAAGTGCTAGGATTAAAGATGTGCACCACCATGCCCGGCTACCCACCTATTTTAACAGAAATGGGGAGCAAGATTAGGAAGGCATTTCCACTGGGGTAGACCAGCTTTCAGTTCCTCCCAGTGTGGAAGTCCATGTGTGGACAAGTACAGAGGACCTGCTGGGACCACCATTCTGGGCTGCAATGTTGGAGGCTTTGACAGTCTTGATGGTAAAGTTTGAAGAAAGGTATGGTATGTCACAAAGGCCAATGGGGTGAACGGAATTTGGGGGAGTTGTTGTTTTCCAGGAAAAGATACTGGACACTGCTGAAAGACTCTATTTGCACAAAATTACAAGCCAAACAATACCACCTAGCACATCGGAATTCAGGCTGGTACTGACTGTCCTTTGGGATACAAGGTTCAGGATCCCAGAATTATCCCCGCAGGGCATTCTCTCTGGCTGGTCTTCTGCTGATTCTGAAGATGCATTTGGTTTGTGAGGACTTAGCATTCTGTGCCTTATCATCAAATGTTTGACTTTTATAGTTCCATGAAAAGCTTTAAAATCGCTTTGTTCCGGGGCTGGAGGGATGGCCTAGTGGTTAAGAGCGCTGACCACTCTTGCAGAGGACCCGGGTTCAGTCCCCAGCACCCACATGGCGGCTAAAAACCGTCTGTAACTCCAATTCCAGGAGAACTCCAGTTCCAGGGGAATCCGAGACCCTCTTCTGACCTCCGCAGCATTGCACGACATGGGTACGCAGACCTGCGTGCAGACAATACATTCATACACATAAAAAATAAATAATAAATAAATAATCACTTTGTTCCATCCTTGTTTAAAAACCTGGCCAGATGTTTATCTGTGCACAGTGCTCTCTACAGTTTTACTGGAGGGGAACCAGATTGTATTCTTGAATGTCCATTTCAGGACTGATATACAGCTGGCACTGATTTATCTTGTGTTCTACTCAGAATGAAATGAGTGTAATCCATCACTACATGTTTGTCCCCAAGGCAGTAGGCTAGAAGAGGATATTGATTTGTAAGAGTTACTCATACTGACCGAGGAATGTTTGTTGGCCCCGGCTAAGGAAAAGCCGCCCAGTCTGACTCAGCCTTGAGAACATTTGGTTCTTTGGTGTCTGAGGGGAACAATAAATACAACTCCTCCTCTCAAATAAGTCATTGGGGTCGTAAGTATGGTCCCCAGTGAAGTGGCCTTGGGCACCACAGAACCTACTACAATTCAGGTGCTTGAGCCAGGTCTAGGACCTTCTCCTTCAGAAATGCTGAGAAAGGAGTCCAGCATGTTTCTTAGCAAACCTAAGATTAATCAGGTGGAGATTGTAAGGTCACCTGGAGCCTTGCTGAATCCTATTCTGGGGGATCTGGACATATCTTGGGCAGCTGGGCTTTCTGGCAGCTACTGAATCCCAAGAAGGCAGACCCGCTCTCCCTGTGTATCCCGTCAGTGAGGGCAAGCTGTGGGGAGCTGCGGGCCTCTGCAGACAGCCAGCTCGCCAAAAGAAAACCCTAGAGGTGGGTCCTCTGCAGACTCACCAGTCACAGCCTCCTTCTCCCGGGAAAGGGATGCAGAATGCTGATCACAGGTGTGGGACAGATGTCAGATGTGCAAGGAGGGCACCCTCCCCCCCCCACCCGTGTGCTCCATCAAGGTGATTAGAAGTGATCAGCTTCCTCTGCTCCGCTGCTCACACCACAGGCTTTGCTCTTGCACAGCTGGGCAAGAGATCAGGATCAGGAAGGAAGCTGGGGGTAGACACTTCATTCCTACTACATTTGCATCATTTCTACTCTTTCTCCTCCTCCAAATCCTCCCATTTCCCACACTCTCAATTTTGACTTTTCTTTAATTATGTACATACAACCTACTATGTTCATTTAGTGTTGCTCATATGTACATGTGTTTAGGGCTGCCTGTAGCTCTTAATCCAGGGGTGGGGCCTTGTAAAATGACCCCCATCCATGCTGACAGCTGATGTAGTCATTATGCAAGCCTTGTTCAGGCCACCATGTTGAGATGTCCTGGGTGCAGCTTCCCTATCATGTCTAGAAGTCACTCTCCGGCAGCAGGCGTCCTGGTCCTTGGTCACTATCTAGCAGCAGGTGATATCCTGGTCCTCGGTCACTATCTAGCAGCAGGTGGCGTCCTGGTCCTCGGTCACTATGCAGCAGCAGGCGTCCTGGTCCTCGGTCACTATGCAGCAGCAGGCGTCCTGGTCCTCGGTCACTATGCAGCAGCAGGCGTCCTGGTCCTCGGTCACTTATCTAGCAGCAGGTGGCGTCCTGATCCTCGGTCACTATCCAGCAGCAGGCGTCCTGGTCCTTGGTCACTATGCGGCAGCAGGCGTCCTGGTCCTCGGTCACTATCCAGCAGAAGGGGTCCTGGTCCTCGGTCACTATCCGGCAGCAGGGGTCCTGGTCCTCGGTCACTATCCGGCAGCAGGCGTCCTGGTCCTCGGTCACTATCCGGCAGCAGGGGTCCTGGTCCTCGGTCACTATCTGGCAGCAGGCGTCCTGGTCCTCGGTCACTATCCGACAGCAGGCGTCCTGGTCCTCGGTCACTATCCAGCAGCAGGTGGCATCCTGGTCCTCGGTCACTATCCGGCAGCAGGTGGCATCCTGGTCCTCGGTCACTATCTGGCAGCAGGTGTCCTGGTTCTCGGTCACTATCTGCAGCAGGTGGCATCCTGGTCCTCGGTCACTATCTAGCAGCAGGCATCTTGGTCCTCAGTCACTATCTGGCAGCAGGTGCCGCCCTGGTCCTCAGTCACTATCTAGCAGCAGGGGTCTGGTCCTCAGCCTCTTGCAGTCTACTTTCCCTCTCCAGGATGTTCTCTCTTAGATGTAGAGGTTGTGTTGTATCAATCGGGGCTGGGCATCCTGTGGTCATTTATTTCATTGCATTTTGACTATTTGTGGGTTTCTGTTATAGTTTCCATCTCCTGAAAAAAAAAAAAAAAGCTTCTTTGATGAGGAGTGAGAATTACACTTATCTTTGTATATAAAGTTAAGTATTAAGAATACAGTTAGCAATTGTATTGGTTCAGGAAATTGGCAGTAGTAGGTGTGCTTGTAGGCCATCTCCTCTTAGCCATGGATATTTAGTTTATAGTACCGGTCATGAGTTCCTTCCCATTGCATGAGACTTAAGTCCGATTAGACAGCTGTTGGTTACCCCCAAGGAGCAATGCCACTACTACAGCACTGGGATATCTTGCTGGGCCAGTCATCCTTAGGTTTCTAGGCTTTCCTCCTGGGTAGCACCATTGATTGCTTTCGCCCTTAGCAGCTTGCATGGCACCTTCAGACCTGTAAGCCAGTCTTCAGGGAGGGGCTTCTAGGCCAGTTCCAGCTCAGTTCCTCCAAGTCCTGTGACCCGAGTGTGTGGTGTCCTCAACAATAAGGTCCTACCTTCAAGTTCTTTTACATTGTACAGAAGAGCCAGGAGCAAAACAGCCCAGAGGGCAGGACCAGTGAGAGCCAAGTGTGTTCTGTCTCTGCAGGACTTGGGCCTGGTGGGCTCTCACTTGTCATTTACAGTACACATTTCTTAGCATCTGAACGTGAATGATCTTCAGTACCTCTGCCTCTCATCTGCTCATCTATGCCACTTGGACATCTTTTATGTGATATTAAATGCAACTATTTCTTTTTTCCAAGGACAGATTTTACAAACAGAAAGTAAAGTTGGAAATTTATATGTAGGAGCACCCCCCCCAAGCCCTCCTTTTACAGCAGAGGACTCAAAGAAGTCCCAGGCTGGAGTGCTTCATACAAGGTCTAACCACTAATTCCTAGTAGAACCCAGGTATTACCACCTTCTGAGGAAATCCTATTACACCATAGCCAGAAACAACTGATAATGTATCTCATCTCTGATATAATGGCTTCTGCCTGTATCACTCATTAGTTCCTGAAAGATCTGTTTGGAAAAGTAGTGTTGCAAGGATGTGCTGTGGACAGCAGCCTCTCTCTCTCTCTCTCAAGCTGGAGACTCTGGTTCTCTAATGGAGAGGTGAGAACAGATGTCTCCCTGCCATTGAGTCATCTGCTGCTCGTGGTTCAGAGGGCTCAACCTCAGGACTTTAAGTCCCCTTTCACTTCTTTTAAAAAATATTTTATTAATTTATTTTGCTTAAATGCACAGCTTAAAGAGACTTTAGTATTATATTTGGTTCTGGATAGAAAATAATCCTGGGCTGGAGAGATAGCCTAGCGGTTAAGAGCACTGACTGCTCTTGCAGAGGACCCAGGTTCGATCCCCAGCACGCACATGGTGGCTGAGAACCATCTGTAACTCCAATTCCAGGAGAACTCCAGTTCCAGGGGAATCCAAGACCCTCTTCTGACCTCTGCGGCATTGCACGACACAGGTGCACAGACCTACATGCAGACAGTACATTCATACACATACAAAAAGTAAATAAAATTTAAAAAAGAATATTTAAAAAAAGAAAATAATCCTTTTTACAGTTCCTATGTCTATTAGTCAATTAAAGAAAGCAGTTTTACCAGTTTTATAAGAGATTACCTCTGTAACAGTCAGCTCTAATTTACAGTTAGAGAATGACTTCATTATCATCATATTTTTCTTTGTTCTATGAAAAGGAGGTTAAAAAGTCTCTCATATTAGAACTTTGCAGCACTTAGAAGGTAAGGTTCATCCTGGACAAACCATCAGCCCATGAAAGGAAACAGCCAGAACTGATCAGAGTCCAAAACGACATCTCCAGAAAAAGTAGACTGTTTTGCTTCTCGTCCACCTGTGCCCCTTTTCGAAGCCTAGGGAACAATCTGTGGAAGAGGGGGTGTGGTAGAATGTAAGGGCTGAGATTGTGGTGAATGGTGAAACTACAGCAACATAGACTGGACACTTATTTGATCAACATGATTGTACATACAAGCCCCTCCAGCTGGATTGTGGGAGCCTTGGACTGTGTGGGTTTGGGCACAACTGCTTGAAAATTGGTTTTACATGAAGGATGCTTGTACTCACAACTTATTACTTATTGTTAAAAAATGAAATAAAAGAAAGTATAAAAATACTTTATTTTCTTTTATTTGATATGTATGAGTGTATTACTTGCATGTGTGTAAGTGCACTCATATTCTACAATTCCTGAAGAGGCCAGAAAAGGGCATCAGATTCCCCTGGAACTGGAGTTGCAGATGGTTGTTAGCCAGCTTGTGGGCACTGGAAATCAAATCTGGGTCTTCTGGAAGAACAGCCAGCACTGAGCCATCACTCCTTCTCTCCAGCAGCCCTCCATTCTTTCTTTTTTTTAACACACAAATAGCTTTTCAAGTGCTCCAAACCTGTAGGTATTCTTTTAGCAGAAGCACTTAAGAACAGTTACTGAACAGCCAAAGCCTTGACCCCTGCTGTTATTTCCACAGACCTGTGAAGCCTGGGCTGTCTTTTGATCTCTCAGGAAAGAACTTTGATCTGGAATATAGCCTGAAGCTCCCTTGTCCCAATTACCTGCCCCAGCCCCCAATTGTGTGTATGTGTTCTGGCCCATGCCTGGGTTAGTATAAAATCCTTGAATTCCAACATTAAACTTGAGTCTATCTCTCAGACTTTCTCTGAGTCTGTTTTCTTTATTATTCTGCGGGTAACCTCCCACAGCCCCCTCCCCTCTCCTCGCCAGGAGCTCATCTTAGGAACTTCTAGCCTGCTGGCAAGAAACAGCTCCAAAAGCCTTCAGTCTTGTGGATTGCCAAGCCTGATTCTAGGAGGGAAGACTATCGTGTGGATTGCCGCTGTGCGTGACTAAAGGACCATCAGACGATTAGAAATGACCACAACTGGCACCCAGAATGTGGGGCTTAGACTATCCACTGAAAAAAAGAAAGAAGAAGAGCACCGGGTTGTGTGCGCACACCTTTAATCCTAGCACTTGGGAGGCAGAGGCAGGGATCTTTGTGAGTTCAAGGCCAGCCTGGTCTACAGAGTGAGTTCCCAGGACAGCTGTGACTACAGGGAGACCCTGTCTTGAAAAAACCAAAAATAAAAAAAAAAAAAAAAAAAAAGAAGAAGAAAAAAGGTATTTCCTCATGCTGTCTCTCTCAGTCTTTTTTTCTCCCACGAGAGAGGAAAATCTTAGAGGATTTTACTGTGAAAAGAGGACGTGTACCCCCCTCTGATAGGGAGGAGCCAGGCTTGGGCCTATCTCCGTGGAAAATTCTTTCTTCCACGTGAGCTTAATCTTTCAATCTGTCTCTCAATCTGTCTTTCAGTATTTCTCCTCTATACGGCCAGGCTTTGGCCTATCTCCATGGAAAAATTCTCCTTTCCACGAGACATTAATTTTTGAACAGTCTTTTTCCCTAACCACTAGCATTTCCTACTTTTATCATGGGTAACAAGCAGACATGCCAGAGAGACACACAGGCTACGAAAATGAAGACACTCCTCAAGAGTCTGGCAGTTAAAATTTCTGCACGGGAAGCTACCTCCTTTTGGAGCGAGACACATAATATCACCCCGTGGATGTCCCCTGTGGACTTATGGAATTACATGTGTGGCACAGAATGCCAGGCAGAGAGAAAGTGCTCTGGCATCTCTCAAGTTCTTGCCACTCTTAGCCACAGTGAGGCAATGTCTAGTCCCCTCCCACCAGGCCACACAAGGAAGGAAAACTAACAAAATAACAGAACAAATCGATCAGAACATCCAAAAGGCTGTGGAGGCGGCTCCCACTGCAGTCTGGGCGGCTGGGAGAGGGGCAGGCGGCATGCCCCAGGCACATGGAGGGGCCAGAGCACTGGGATGGGGGCTGGTGGGGCCCGCAAGGGGCTGTGTGGGGACCCAGATGAGCATAGACCAGAGCCTGGCACAGCCAGCAGCCCTCACTCAAGCCCCACTCTGCCAGGACTCTGCCACCCCCACCATTGACCTTGCTGCTCATTCACTAGCCTGCCGTACTCCCAACAACTCTTTCTTAAAGGCCCAGGACTTTAACTACTTCCCTGTCTGCTACACAAAAACTATATCAGATCAGTAATAATCAAGACCTTCTTTTGCAGGTGTTTCCCGTTAATATAGCCCCAACTCGGAGCCACAAAAAAATTATACCATTTCTCAGGAAAGGAAAATGTAGTGTCAGTTGCCTGCATCTAGCTCATGCCAGGTTTGAGTGCAGGACTACATTTCCCAGAATTCCTTAGGCCTCTCCTGGACACGGTAACCTCCTGTCATGGGCATTTTTCATTTCCTTTCCTTCCAGGCCAAAAGACTACATTTCCCAGGGTGCTTCACATCTATCACCAGACATAAATTTAGTGTCATTCCAGGTTTTATTTCAGGTTTTTCAAAAAATATACAGAGAAAATGTAGCTTTGAACTTTATTGTATTCTTTCTCATGATACTTGTCCAGAATTGAGGTAATTGTTCTGTTCCTTGCACATCAATTTTTATCTCGAGATACTATTTGATATGGCCATTTAAAAAGCTGTTAAATTCCATCTCAAGCATGCTTCTCTAAATTTGATACATGGGTACCCCAAAACATCTTTAAACCAGTTGTGCACAACTGATCAATTAATAAGTCATAGGCATTTCAAAATCAATCAATTAAGAATCCTAAACTATTCTAAAATTAATAAAAAGGTTCTTAAATAATTTGAGACTTTTAGATTTGTTTTTACCATTTTTAAAATTCACAGGCCCCCAGACCATATGGTTCTGTAACCTACCACCAAGCAGAAATAACAAGTCATCTTAATTCATGTCTGTCTGAGTTTAATACCAGCTTTGTATGAAGATTTTCAAGCCAGCTTGGTCTAACAAAAATTAAAACTAATTAATGTTCTTTAACAACTATTTGTCATTTTTAGGTTTTGGTTAAAAAAATTAATTTCTGTGATTTTTCTATTTACATAAATTTAGTAAAGGCTAACTCTAAAACCAAAACTGATTTTTCCCTAACTCAGGTCTGCCAGTATATTTAAACAGATAATAAATTAATTGATTTATGAAGGGAAGATATTAATTTTCACAGGGAAGATATAAATTTGCACACTTAATAAACAAAGTTTTATTAAGTATGTACTGTCATCTACTGGAAGTGACCCACCAGAGCCCAGTAGGATCTGTAAAACCCATTCTATAAAATTTATACCTTAAAGTTATACATCTAAAACTGTAATATATATAAAGGTTAAAATTATATATGTATAAACCTTATTTCTACAGGATCCAGTCTTAATCAGGTAACTTAAAAATCACAATGTATGTTTAAATGAGATTCCTCCAACTTATTTTTACTTGTGTTCAAAATCTATTCACATATTGGATAATGGTAAACTAAATTACTTACGTTGTTTAAAAATTGGTCACACTCAAATTTATGTAAACTACAAGTTACTTATTATTCTAATCCATACTAAATTTCCAGGTAACAGCCTTGACACTAATGTATATTCAATATCCTTTTATAATGTTATCTGTAACATCCCCTTTTATCTACAAGGTAATTTAGTTCTAAAAGACAGTATTTCATCTCTTCATCAACAATGGACCTCGGGACATCAGTTCCTGTATGTATGTGGTACTATGGTTTAAAAAAAAAAAACCTCAGGAGGCTGGCTTTCTGGTTTGTCAAAAGCCAGTTTGGGGTTACAGCTCAAATATCTTTTTTTAAAATTTTTTAAATTTTTATTTATTTTTGTACGTGTATAAATGTACTGTCTGCATGCAAGTCTGTGCACCCGTGTCGTGCAATGCCGCAGAGGTCAGAAGAGGGTGTCGGACTCCCCTGGAACTGGAGTTCTCCTGGAATTGGAGTTTCAGACAGTTCTCGGCCGCCATGTAGGTGCTGGGGATCGAACCCGGGTCCTCTGTAAGAGCAGTCCGCACTCTTAACCACTAGGCCATCTCTCCAGCCCATAGCTCAAATATCTTTAGCCCAACATCAAGCCATGTCTAACGATCCCCTGGTACACAGTGACAACTTTGCTCCATTTTAATTAATGATAATGGGAACTAGCTGTAGGAATGGGACTTTGCCTCGCTCTAGGTAAGGAGCTGCAGAATCTGCCCCAGGGTTTCTCCATGAGGTCAGGGTAGGCAGCATTTCCTGCTTCGCCTATCTCTGCAAAGTTCCAGACCCTGACAGCGCTTCCTTTGATGTATTGAGCAAAATGTCACACCTCTAGCTTACTGTTTACACAAACAGGAGCTCTGCTGCCCCCAGCAGAAGCCAAAATGCCCACGATACACACACTCAGGTTCTGTTGTCCCCAGTGGGAGCCTTGTTGGGCCACACTATTCCGGAGTATACCCAATAGATAAAATATTAACAGTTTGTGACAACTAAGCCTTTTTAAATAAGTAAAAATGGGGAGATTTAGGTATTCTTTTAGCAGAAGCACTTAAGAACAGTTACTGAACAGCCAAAGCCTTGACCCCTGCTGTTATTTCCACAGACCTGTGAAGCCTGGGCTGTCTTTTGATCTCTCAGGAAAGAACTTTGATCTGGAATATAGCCTGAGGTTCCCTTGTCCCAATTACCTGTCCCAGTCCCCAATTGTGTGTATGTGTCCTGGCCTATGCATGGGTTAGTATAAAAGCCTTGAGTTCTGGGGGCTGGAGAGATGGCCTAGCGGTTAAGAGTGCCGACCGCTCTTACAGAGGACCCGGGCTCAATCCCCAGCACCCACATGGCGGCCGAGAACCGTCTGAAACTCCAATTCCAGGAGAACTCCAGTTCCAGGGGAATACAACACCCTCTTCTGACCTCCGTGGCATTGTAAGACACGGGTGCATAAACTTGCATGCAGACAGTACATTCATACACATATGGAAATAAATAAAATTAATAATAAAAAAAAGCCTTGAGTTCCAACATTAAACTTGAGTCTATCTCTCAGACTTTCTCTGAGTCTGTTTTCTTTATTATTCTGCAGGTAACCTCCCACAGCCCCCTTCCCTCTCCTTGCCAGGAGCTCAGCTTAGGAACTGTTAGCCTGCTGGCAGGAAACAGCTCCAAGAGCCTTCAGTCTTGTGGAATTGCCAAGCCTGATTCTAGGAGGGAAGACTATTGTGTGGATTGTGGCCACGCATGACTAAAGGACCATCAGACAATTAGAAACGACCACGCAAACACTTGTCTTTAAAATATTTCAACTTTCGGTTCCACTGCATTCCTGTCTGCTGCCTGAATGATTATATACCAATTTCTATTTATGGTTAAGGCTAGGCCTATTAAGAAACCTCAGCAGCGCAATTTGAAAAGATAACACACTAAGCACATGGTTATCTTTTAAGTTATAAAAAGTGCTGATAATAAAAGATTTTAAATGCATGACGAAAGGCCAGTTAGAATAAATATTCCTTGTTTGTCAAAAAATACTATTGTATTTGGGAAATAAGGAGCTATTTGCTTATGTGCCTTCCATATGCAGAGACTGTTTTCAAAACTAGACCTACAGGCCAGGCACAATGGCACATTCCTTTAGTCCCAGCAATCAGGAGGCAGAGGAAGGCAGATCTCTGTGACTTCAAGACCAGCCTTGTCTACATAGCAAGTTCTAGGCAGCTGGGGCTACAGGGAGACCCTCTCTCAAAAATAAAAAAAAAAAACAAAAAACCAAAACAAAACAAAAAACCCTAGACCTACATAGCACCCTTGTAAACTATTAATTACCAGTGAAAATTCTTGCTATGGCATCTTTTGCATTTTTATGACACCCTATGACACCCTTTAAAGCCTACCTTTGTGCAAGCACCTATCACATTTGCAACAAAACAGATCCTTAACATAGCACATTCTTAAGAGGATGTTGGGGCTGGAGAGATGGCCTAGCGGTTAAGAGCGCCGACTGCTCTTACAGAGGACCCGGGTTCGATCCCCAGCACCCACATGGCGGCCGAGAGCCGTCTGAAACTCCAATTCCAGGAGAACTCCAGTTCCAGGGGAATCCGAGAGACCAACTTCTGACTTCCGCGGCATTGCACGACACGGGTGCACAAACCTGCATGCAGACAGTACATTCATACACATACCGAAATAAATAAAAATAAAACTAAAAATAAATAATAATAAAAAAAGAGGATGTTAGTGTGATGAGATAGCTGAGTTATGTCACAAACTGTCACCCAATGCTTCAGTCCTCAGACATTCAAACCTCCTGTAGCACCACAACCTATGCCATCACATGAATTACTAATGCCACTTGGCATCCCAGCTCTGCCACTGAACCCTCTTCACCCTTTCTCCAAATACTGACGAGCTTCAAACTCAAATTCATTCAATGAAATCAGAGAAGAGAAGAAACTGAGCTGGCTTGGGAAGTCCCCTCCCATGGTCAGCAGGACCACTCCATGAGCTGGATGGGGCAGTTCTATAAAAGTGTGATAGCCACTGTAGATAACCAGGCATTGGATGACGTTAGAATATATTTATTGCTACATTTATATACAATTATACAAACAGCCCAGACAGGAGCAAGTATGTCATATCTGCAGGTTCCATGGAAACAGACACACAAAGAGCTGTGCACCATTGAGTGTGCTCTCAGACCAAAGCCAAAGATAAGTCACATATACTTTTTTTAAGTGGAAAATTCTTGAACGTTCTCTCCACAGATTCCACCTTATGAGCTAGTCATGCAGGAAAAAAAAAAAAGTGGACTTCTAGAAGCTGATTCCTTTCACCATCTATTTGGATGAATGGTATCTTGAACATGGGTACAGGGGTTCTGACTCAGGACTACAAGGTGCAATGCAGACATCCCAAGTTCTGGTCCATAGTCCTAAGGTCTGTTCCTAGGAAAGGGAATGGAGGGGGGTTCAGAGAGAGGGACTAACAAGAAAGGGAAAGCAACAGTAAACAGAGATGAGGACAGGACCATCAGCAAAGGCCCTTGTGGAAGGAGGCCTGGTCCATACAGTTCCCAGGGAGATCCGACTTTAGGGGAGCGTATGGTCAGGATACAGGGCTGTCTTGATATGTTCTTATTCGAAAGCTCACCATGTGTCAGCCATCAGGGGCCTGCATGAAGACATAGAAAGTCGACAGGAAAATCAGGCGAGAAAGATAAAACCTCACCAGAAACATTAGCAGAACAGTTTGCAAAAGACATGACCCTGAACACTTCTTCCATATGCTGAGTAGATTAGGAGCTGTAGAGCGAACAAAATACTGCCCAGAAAAATGCCACCAGGCCCAGACTGTGCCGCACACAGGGCAGTCCACAAACTGCTCCAATCTCACAACAGTCAGAATTGTTTAGAGCTTAAATAGCAATCTAGGACAGTAGGTTTCAGAATGATCTGACCCCAGAATTATGTTGTGGATTTAAGGCTGCAGTATAAACACTCTCCCATTCATGTCAGTCACGGACTCCTGCTGTGAAGGAGGGAGGAAAGAAGGGAGGGGGGAGAGTGGCCTGTATACATACAAACCCAAGAAATGAGTTTACCTTACTTAACACTTGCTCTACCTGGCACACCCCGGGCCACTTCACGTTTCAGGGACCCAGGAGACAGAAACCTGAGGTCAGATCTAGCCCAGCCTCTTAAGCTAAAATCAGCCTAGAGCCACACAGAGAAGTCAAGACCTGAAGGTTGAAAGCAAGAAGTTTGTGATCTGCACACAGCCAGATTGTGCCCCTCTGAGCCCATCAGTCATTTGGATATTGTCTGGTCTTGAGATCATAGGGAGTTTCACCACTAAATTAACCAGCTAGCTATATCCTGTCTATGGCTTTGGATGTTACCTCTAATTTCTTGTCATTAGAATCCCATGGGCAGTCAGGATAACATTGCTGGGGAGAAGCCCTACAGATGGCAAGAAAAAGGACTCAAAGAGCACTAAGTCCTTGGCCAATGACATAACTGTGGAGGGGCCCCACAGTTCCTCCAAGGCTGGGACTACATGACATTTCAGACTGAAAGATGTGGTGACTGTCAGCTCCCTTGCTGCCTTCATAAATTCATCTCTGGGTAATTTAAAATCTGTCATTTGAGCTTGACTTTTCTGGTGAGTCACACGCACTTTCTTTTTCTGATTCTGACAATAGCTTGGAGTCAGCCTCCCCCAAAAGAGTTGCTCTAAAGAGCATAAGCATCAACAGATGAAACCAGTGAAGAAAAAAAAAATCAAGCAGATTTTAAGCTGGGGATTTTTACTAATCACAAAAATGGGATGAATCAATTTCTGCATTGGAAGACAGGGTTTAAAGATGACCAACTAAGAAGGATATTGTTTGTAGCAATTTGTGGAACATTTAGGATATGTTTCAAGCAGAGATTAAGAATTACCAGAAATAAGAATATCTGAATTCTATGAATTCATAGTCATCTGTACCCCTTCAAAATGAATGAGAATAGGTACAAATGGGGCCTGTTGCAGCCTTCTGGTTCACTTTTAAACAATGACCATTTTGATAGTGGCAAGAGGTATCAGAGTCTAGTATGACCTTAACCTCATTTTAGAACAGTCTAAAATTCAAGGCTAAAAAAGCAAGTCATTTCTAAAATGCCCCACCCTAGGTGAGCACATATCTCTTGTTCTGTCTCATGAAATCTAAACAGTAGATTGCTATGATGGGTGCCACCTAGTCCATACCTTAAAGTGACATCTCAAATACATCTATATTTAACTAGAGGTAGGTGTAGAGAACTTTGGGAGGCTTCCCCAGTAAGCTGGGACTTCAACCTGTACCTTCACAATCTCTAAGACAACTGTAGTGCTATGGTTTTACTTAGAATTGGGGTCAAAATAATCTCTGCCAGAGAGAATTAAGTAATCTCCAAACAATTTGTTATCATGGCAAGCATGTTCAAATGGTTTTAAAATGTTACCAAATTAAGGAAGATGCACAATCCTTTATTAATATGACTTATGAACCAGTTCTTAGGTTTTGTGGTTCAACATGGATCTATAACATGTCACTGTTAGCTATAGCTGGGCTATTTTTTAAGAATCCCCATTCCCACAAGAACTCGAGTATCAAGTGTACAGTCACTCCTAGACTCCATTCTTTTCCCGATCAAGAGGGACTTTCTCAAACGCAAGAACATGCTACCTAATGTAGCACTTCCAATCAGCTCACCAAGATTACCAGAACCTCATTTCCAGAAGCTTTAGCTGACCTCGAAGTGATCACATTGGAGGATAGTGTCCTTGCCTGCTGTAGGGCCTGGGAGATGCAGACTATTGAGGAGGAGATGGGGCAAATGAGACGCTGTAATGTACTCTGGCTCGGTTCCTTCAGCTGGACAGTCACTAAAGGGTGTGGCCAGTGGGCGGACAGAGAGTCTAAGAAGTCCCCAAGGTTCTAGGTAGATCTCCTGGGAGCATGGGCTCACCCCAGCAGCAGCTACCAGTGATACTTACCTCGGGAGGGAGGGAAACTTTGTCCTGTTACATCTGTTTTATGCTGCTTTGGCAGGAGCGCATTTGGAACAGTGCATACAGTTTGGGTCCCCACCTTTCAAAAGAGACAGCAAGAGTTAGAAGATGGGAGTCCAGGAGGGCACAGAGGAGCCTGAAGCGAGCAGGCAGCATGTTCACCAGTCTAGAACACTAGGAAATCCTGGTTGCTTATTCTGGATAATTGTAGGGTAACTACAATTGGGTAACTCAACTGCTAGACTGATTCTCTTTTAATTTCTCCTTTTAAAATTCACCTCTGGAACTTCACTAGTAAAATGTAGACATAAGTCACTCTCTAAAACATTTGCCATAGAATTCGCTAGGAGTTGCAGCCATGCTTCAAATACTAAACAGTTTCATAAGAATGATAAGTCTGAAGTCATAAACGCCAGAACTTTATGAATCTTGGATGCAGCCAATACTTCTTGGCTCATCGTCCCATCTTCCCCTCCTGAGTGCTGAAATTCCAAGCATGGACCACTCCAGTGGGGAGGACGGAACCCAGGGCTCCCTGCATGTTAGACAAGCACTCTAACAACTGAGCTATATCCCCAGCCCAGATTTTCTGGATTATTTCAAGTTCCCTCTTGTTTCATATAGGCACTGGTAGTATCTTCTGGGTGACAACCAACCTAACAGGTCCCAAAGACTTTGTGGTGCCTACTAGCTTTGAGTACACAAGAATTCTAAATGTACTACCACTGTCCATCCGCAGGCTGGGTGGGTGAAGACAAGCAATGAAGAGATGGCCCCACAGCCTCCTCCGAGTTGCAGTAGCTATAGAAATCAGTCTCAGCCCCACTTTTTCTGCACTGCCTTCCCTATCAGACTCAACTGCCATTCTCGGTACATACCCAAAGCAAAATGAAGATCAACTCAAAGCGAAGATCAACTCAACAAAGAAATCACTGGCCAACCTTACTCAGGGGTCAGCTCCCAAACTGGGAGACTCCACACTCTTGGTGTTCTCTGCACTAGAGAGTTAAGCAATTAGAATCAGAGTTCAGTTACTGGCAGTCTCTCTCTCTTAAGTGAGCTGTGCACCAGCAGGGCATATGCAGCAGACCTTTCCCAGCAAACTGTTGTGGATGGTGACTCTGTATCCAGATCTTTGAACTCATAATGAAAAACTGGGTCTTTGCAATCCAGTACAGTTGAAGTCCTAAAATTGTCAAAATGAAAGCATAGAAATAATGGGACTTATGTACAGTTTAATACTTGAGCTTGTTAAACTGGGCAGCATTAACTAGAAAATGATTAAGCAATACTAGAAACTTCAGGACATTTTAAACAGGACTTTAAACACTTTGAGGGATGTTAAAGGTTAACTGAGCTGGTACTTTGTGGTATCAAGTATTTTGCATTTCAAAATGTACAGTTTCTTTAGTGGCTAGGTCTGTTCTTCTCATTATTAACCAGGATTTAAGGAGATTTAGACTTGTAAAGAGACAGAGGGGGGAAAGAGCCAAGCATGGGGAAGAATGATTCTCATGAATATTGGGGAAAATTCAGAATGAGATTAAGGAGGATGGGAACTAAAGTTCGATAAAGGTAAGAAAGAAGCAAGAGTGGACAGCTTGGAAAACTGACCCGCCCTCCTCCTCCCAACCCCCAGAAACGAAGGTAGCCTGGGAGAGAGAAGGCGGAAATTTCCAAAGTATGCCACCAGGTGGTGCTATTAAAGTACTTTGAAGACTCCTCTGACCAGGAGGAGAGAGACAGGCATATTGACCACATGGGCAGGACAGTCACAGTACAGCTGACTCAGGGTTTGTGGAGTACCAGGCCACAAGCTAGGACATATGTATATGTATATCATGTTATTTCAAGAACATAGATTTGTTTTAGCATTATAGTATCTATCTAGTTCAAGATATTAACAAAAAATAATTTAACACACAGTTACCTCAATATACACATGAATTGCATCAGGTAAGTCTGAAACTGTCTTTTTATTCTGAAAGCAAAATATAGACATGCTCATAAAAGGAAGCTTCATTAATCTGATAAATGTCATGTCCCCAATCCTAGCACATACCAAGTGCTGTATGTGGCATGTTTCGGTGCTGTTAAATCAGAAATGGGACCTACTGATGCTCAGCCTTGAATCTGAAGATCTATACAATAAAAAAGAAAGGTGAGGAATGGGAGGACTGGCTGAAAACTCTTCGCTGCAGATGACGACTGGGCAGAAAGCCAAGGTGAATTCACAAATTACTAGAAACAATAGGAATTCAGCAAAGCTCTTCGGGCCGGAAGACAAAATTCAGTATCATTTCTCTACCTCAGCCTCAAATATTTTTACGTGTAACTTTTCCAAATGATTGTAAAGTCAAAATATTAATAATAAATCCACCAAAGGAGGTAAGTGCTCACAATAAAAATCTAACTTTAATGAAAGGAATTATAGAAGAAGCCAATCTATTGATATGGTACAATTGTTATTAGAAGTGTTTAATACCTTTACAGATTAATTTTCTTTCCAAACTAATCTATTAAAAATATTCCCACCAAAAAAACACAACAACATTTAGAAACTGAAAACATCTGATTCTTGCTTGGATTAATCTTTACCTAAGAAATCTAGAACAATAAATAAAGAATATTTCCTTCCTAGCACTTGGGAGGCAGAGGCAAGTGGATCTTTGTGAGTTCAAGGCCAGTCTGGTCTACAGAGCAAGTTCCAGGACAGCTGGGGCTACAGGGAAACCCTGTCTTGAAAAGACTAAAAAAAATAATAATATTTTTTGAAAAAAATTCCTACAAAAAATATCCAATACTTATTTTCCCATAAATTTAAACTAATTCTGAGATTTATATAGAACAAAAGAGTCTAAAATGGAAATTTCTTTTTTTTTTTGAGACAGGGTCTCCCTATAGCTCCAGCTGGCCTGGAACTCACTCTGTAGACCAGGTGGCCTTGAACTTTCAGAGATCTGCCTGCTTCTGCCTCCTGAGTACAAGGATTAAAGATGTGTGTCACCATGCCTGGCACAAGAGCTGCCATGTGGGTGCTGGGAATAGAACCCAGGTCCTCTGCAAGAGCAGTCAGTGCTCTTAACCACTGAGCCATCTCTCTAGCCTGAAAATAGGAATTTCTTAAAAAAATTAAATGGAGAAACCAAAGATAAGTTAAACCAGGTATTAAGACCCATTGTAAAGCTAAGGCTAATTAAGACATTGTACTGATCCACTGTAGAAATGGTGACCAATGGAACAAAACAGTGACATATGAAGGAAGTGGTGATAGTAACAGGAAGTGATAGAATGAACCATTAACATATTAAGACCTCTTCCCACACCAGGAGCCCAGCCCACACAGCCTCTTGCAGCAGAGGACCAGGCTTCCTATTAGGTCCACCCACACCACTTGGAGCAGAGGACCAGGCTTCCTATTAGGTCCACCCAAACCACTTGCAGCAGAGGACCAGGCTTCCTATTAGGCCCACCCACGCAGCCTCTTGCAGCAGAGGACCAGGCTTCCTATTAGGTCCACCTATACCACTTGCAGCAGAGGACCAGGTTTCCTATTAGGTCCACCTACACCACTTGCAGCAGAGGACCAGGCTTCCTATTAGGTCCACCCACACAGCCTCTTGCAGCAGAGGACCAGGCTTCCTATTAGGCCCACCCGTAACACTCTGGACCTCCTAGACTAACCCCACAGAAGAACAGGTATCTCAATCTTGCTATGAATTAGTTCTCTCCTGAGTGTAAACACCTCTACTGAAAGAGAAAGCCAAGTTGAAGAAGGAAGGAAGAAAAGAAGGGAGGGAGGGAGGGAGAGAGGGAGATGAAAGAAGAGAAAACCTCAACTACTCCAGATGCAGAAGCCCTACATCCCAGCGCCCAGCACCCACATGGTGGCTAGCAATTGTCTATAACTGCAGTTCCAGGGGATCCAACATGCTCTTCTGACCTCTGCAGACATTGTACAACACGGGTGCACACTTAGACACATGCAGGTGATACACTCATACACATAAAAATAATAAAATATTGAAAGATCAAGAAAATGTCTCCTCCACAACTAGCACTCAAATGAAATGACCTGTAAGAATTTCCAGGCAAAAACCTCAAAAGAATGATTAAAACATGTTCAAATAAACAATTCAAAATCAATATAAACATACTCCAAGAGAACAAAAACAGATGAATGAAATAAGGAAGTGAACATAAGATATGAAAATAGACTTTAACAGAGAGAAAAATCTATGAGGAAAATCCAAACTGAAATGATGCTAGAACTGAAACCTCAGTGGAAAGCCTCACGAATATAGTGGGTCATATAGAAAACAGAGACTCTGGTGGAAAACAGTAGAGGAATCAAATCAGTGAGGGTCAATGACATATTTAAAAATTATATCTGTATAGAATGGGAGGGCAGAGTAAAGGAGGGAGTATGGGGAGGGAGAATTAACACTAAAGACCTTTGAAAATGCCATATGGACATTTACTATTGTAGAAGCTTTCTATACAGGCACATGTATAAAAGTTTAGATGGAGTTACCCTACAACAGGGAGACAATGCCTATCCTAGACACCACAGGCTATCAAATAAAGAACCCAGTGCCAGGTATGGTTTACCTCTTTTTGAGTTGTTGGTCAGTGGGATCCCATAAACCCATCCCCAAATATTACAGGCTGTTGTCAATGCTCTTGCATACCCCCTGGAACTTAACGGTAAGATCCTACTGCTGATGACACCACATACTTGAGTCGTAGGACATGAAGAAATCAACTGTATTGATTCAGAAACTTCACCCCTGCTGTCTAGCTTTCATAATGCTGGAAGGTTCTATGCACACTACCAGGAAAAAAGTAATCAACAGTCTTACCCAGCTGTGAATCCTGCAAGTTATAGTCTGAACTGGCCTGGTGAGAGATACCCCAGGGCAATGATGGCATGGATGTTATGGGAGTGACCAACCACGTTCCAATTGGATTTAAGGTCCTCTCCACAAGACAGAACTCAGGCCAGGTGCCATTAACCGATCTAACAACCCATGGCTGGCTAGGTCATAGACCCTAGGAAAAAACTAATAGTATTAGTCTATTAATTGGATATAGTACTAAATTTTCCCCCAAGTTTTTATCTTTATAGATTAGTACATCTCTCAACCCATACCGGAGAAGCTTCTTCTGTGGTATACGGTAATTACTACCAAGAACCACAACTGGTCAATGGGGAGAGAATAAGCAACTGTGGATTTGTTAGCTCTAAATCCTTATCACACTTCCTCCCCTCATGTTTCAGGGATCATTGCAGAGGAGAGGGCAGAGAGATAATAAGAGCAAAACATAGTGGGCATCTGCAGCAAAACAGTATTTCTAACACAACAGAGTGGTTGCACACAGGAACTCACAGTGGATGTGACTGTACAATGCCTACACATCATCAAGTCAGGCAAAATCCTAACATGGGTGGGAGAGAGACTCATGAAGTTCCACTTCAGCAGAGGAGCTAATAGCAACTGATGGCTTCTGGGGGGGGGCAGTCACTTTAATTCAGGGATGTGGCCCCTGAAAGACTACTCATGCTCAGATGGTCCTACACATCTGCACATACAGGCGGCACTAAGTGGACTCGGTTGGTTAAGAAAGAGAAAGAGGGGGTGAAGAGATGGCCTAGCGGTTAAGAGCACTGACTGCTCTTGCAGAGGACCTAGGTTCCATACCCAGCACCCACATGGTAGCTGAGAACTGTCAGTAACTCCAGTTCCAGGGAAATCCGACACCCTCTTCTGACCTCCGCGGCATTGCAGGACACGGGTGCACAAACCTACATGCAGACAGTACATTCATACACATAAAAAAAATAAAATAAAAAAAGAGCTGTAAGACTCTGCTGTAGAAATGCTATTGCTCATATTCGCTATAGGTATGAATGGAACACAAGAGCATTTATAGACAGACTTCAACACTTACAAATACCAAAACATCATGAGGGGTGCAGGTAACCTCCAGTACAGAGGGTACAGCAGAACAGTGAAGCCACTGCCACCTTCTTCGTAAAAATGTGTAGGTGGGGAAACTAAGCAGGGGTCCTATGTGTGCAAGGCCAGAGATGACACTGGTTGCAGGCACAAATGCAGGAAAATCAAGATGTGGTTGAGGAGGAATATGGAACGCTGGTGGTAGAGTATTCTGTATACTGATACATTGGTATCTTTCACATAAATATTCTTTTTAATTCTCCTAAGTATAATTCCCCTAACATTGTGGTCAAGCAATCTCTAGTTTTTGTTTTTTGTTTTTTTTTTTTTTTTTTTTTTTGGTCTTTTCGAGACAGGGTCTCCCTGTAGCCCCAGCTGTCCTGGAACTCACTCTGTAGACCAGGCTGGCCTTGAACTCACAAAGATCTGCCTGCCTCTGCCTCCCAAGTGCTAGGATTAAAGGCGTGCGCCACCACACCCGGCTTGCAATCTCTAGTTTTTAAAATGAAATGTCAGAAGAAAATTCTGGGGCTGGAGAGATGGCTCAGTTGTTAAGAGCACTGACTACTCTTGCAGAGGACCCAGGTTCGATTCCCAGCACCCACATGGCAGCTAAGAACTGTCTTTAACTCCAGTTCCAGGGGAATATGACACCCTCTTCTGACCTCCACAGCATTGCACGACATGGGTGCATCTACCTACATGCAAGCAGTACACTCATACACATAAGAAGTAAAAAAAAAAAATTCTTACATGAGTTGGTTCCAATTTGCTTTGATCTTAAGAAACTGTATTTGTATAAAAGTCAATATTTAGGCTAAGAACCCAGAGTAAAACAAGCAGATGCTAATAGCCTCAGATGCTCTAAATCAGAGAATCTCAAACTGTGGCCCCAACACATCAGCATCAGCCTTACCTCTCTGGAATACAAAGTCATGGGTTTCACATAAACTTCCAGGATGAGAAAATGGATCCAGTATCTACACTCTGCATTTGAAAAGGCCTCCAGGTGGATTCAGGAGGCATGCTGGTTTGAATCTCTGCTAAAGGATTTTCAAAGGACAAGAATTGCTCTTTATTACAACAAAATAAAAGACTACAATGATCACACCAAACTTCCAGACAGCTGAGAAAGCTACACCACTGGCTGTTTCTGTGTTTGTTTTTGAGACAGGGTCTCAATAGATATCCTTGGCTAGTCTGGAATTCACTATGTAAAGCAGACTAGTCTTAAATTTAGGAAGAGCTTCTGCTTCTGCCACTCAAGAGTGGAGATAACAGGTGTTGTGCTATCCACCTGGCTATGGATTCTTAAATCCTTTAATTCAGCAAACTAGCTTGTAGACTAGATCAACCTAACTTCCTGCCTGTATTAGTACTGATGATGATTCAAATGCTTTTGGGTGTTATTGTACATTTTCTCAGGTTGCTTGCAAATCTAAAGCCTTCCTAACAATGTAAAGTATATGAAATCTGGAAGCAAATGTCTATAAATGAAGCCATGCTAGGGATTCATTCCCTCACACACACACACACACACACACACACACACACACGTGTACTTGCTTTTGCACTGTAGCTATGGTGTGACCATTGGGCTCGGGAAGGCAAAAACCTACAGTACCTTGTCTTTATATAAATAATTTGCCAAGCCAGATATGATTGGTTCATGCATGTAATCCCAGCAGTCAGAAGGCCAAGATAAGAGAATCAGGAGTTCAAGTCTAGCCTGGAGTACATAGCAAGACCTTGTCTCAAACAAAAAATCATTTGTCAATCTTTGCTCTAATTTGATAGTAACATCTACAAATCTAAATGCAATTACAGTGAATTTCTCTTAATAATGTAGTTTTCATTCATTTCCATCAGCAAAGATGCTATAAAGAACTATAAGTTAAATTAAGCCCATATGTATCACTCCCACTCTATTCAATTTAAACTGAGATTTAATGTATTCATTTTGGCCTCTAAATTAATGGATATGTTCTCTTGGGGGTATGCAGACAAGACAGGCCTACAAGAACCTGTAAACATGTCTCAGTTAGCCTTAAAGTAGAAAGGTCATGATACATACAGAGATTATATACATATGGACATGCACAGGTCCCACTTCAACCAAAGTCCATATACAGCCTCTGCCAGATGGTTCTTTCCACAAGGCAATACAACATGGAATGACACACCTACCTTGAAGGCTACAGGTAGCCTTCATGGCATATTTATTAGTCAAAGGGGCCCCTTCCTCCGGCCAGATGCATCCCTATGCATGGTTCATTAAGAACCTGATAAACTAAACTCATACCTGTGTCCCAATCTACCTGTACCTTCTGTCCCTCAAACTTCTATTAAAATGCTATTTTGGCCTAACTGGGAATAATATGGTGGTCTCCAAAGCAAACTACTCAGTGGACATTTGGGCTAAGCCTTGTGGGCTCAGAAAGGTGTGGTTTGGCCCCTCTCCAACTCACCTCACACTACTCTCCTCTGGGTTTATTCAGCAATTGGTCAGAACCCCTTCATCTCTTTGCCTGAAATGAGTCCAGTCCTTTCTTGCCTAGTCTTTCACATGTCATTATCTGCCTGGAATACTTTGCAGCAAAGACTGCACATGGCTGCCCAGAGGGGTCTCTTCTGACCAGCAGGTATATCTTGGGCTTGACAGATTTCACAAAAACTTATATTTAAACTTCTATCTATTGAGTATTTTATTAATCACATAGTTCTGAGAACTAATTTAGTATTCTTCTGGAGAGACATACACTTCAATTCCCAGAAACTATGAGCCTGTCTTGAGCTCTGTGGGTTGACCTCACTTCTCAAACTCCCCTGAGGCTTCCTACCTCCCTTTCTTTTCTCTGATCCCAAATGCTTTTCTTGGGAAACTGTTTTCTGACTCATCTTGGGGGATCTGATGGTTCAGCCACACTGGGCCTCCTGTCTGAGGAGTTATGTACTTCCCCTTTCAGACAGGACACAACATTCCTAAACATACATGGTTCCAGCAAAGCCAGGGCACCCACCATCCCGATCTGAGTGAAAGAAAGGGAGCTAGCTTTCTGTCCTTTCAAGTGGCCACCTCTTCTACTCCCTGATTAGCAAACCCACATTTTTCCTAATTCAGTCCTGTGTGTGCATAAAGTGGAAATGCATTACTTTTATAGATTAAGGGTGGTAGACATTGGCCGTTTCACACAATTCAACCTAGTAGCACTAGAATGTGCAACATTTTAAATTTGCTTAACTGAAGGTTTTTCTTTTCTTTTTTCCTACAGATAGTTCATCAGAGCCTGGGCTTGGTTGGTCACTATGGAATCCTCAAAGGCTAGTACAGTGCTTGGAAGGTACTGAGTGCTGATATTTGAATGAACACATACATGGACTCTTCCCACTAAAATTCTTCAGCAGTTCCAGATTAGATCCATCTTAAATTCTCCCACAGCTGTGCACCAAGGCTCTGCAAATAGCCCCAAGTTCTAACTTTACCAACCTCAGCCCAACACAGTCTGACCACTACTCAGTACTGCCCTATACTCAGCTTTGAAGCTGTCTTGAGACCCCTGACCTCTGCTCACACATGGCTGATGCCTTTGGTTTCAGCACTGGACATCACTTTGAGGGTGTCACATATCCATCCTGAAGCTTCTGTGAAAGAGAGACCATTTTGAAATGTTGCTTGTCCCCAGAGAGAGCCAGTGACAATTATACTGGCACCTGCAATCTTGCTGACAGTAACAGATTAGTTGCTCCCTAGCTCTTTCCATATATCCATTTACTTATTTGTTGACTCATCTGCTTCCTCCTTAGACTGTGGTTGTTTTAACTTATGAACCCCAGAGCTTCAAAGCAATTAAGTAATTCAAGTCCCATGTGGAGAACATTTATCCCAGAAGGTCAATATCACTTTATGAAGCATAAGCCTGTGACCTTGAGTAGGGGTGTTGGGTGTGGTTCATGCCTGGGTGTTGACTTTAGGCACCTGGAGATCCCAGAGGACTCTGCTAGAAAGAGCATCTTGCTATTCTTTGGGGTACAGGAATCACATGGAGGATGTGAGAAGCATCCTCCAGGAGACAGGGCGCACCTGAGCAGGTGCTAGCTTTCCATCACATGGGAGGCTGTGAGAAGCATCGTCCAGAAGACAGTGAGCACTCAAGCAGGTGCTAGCTTTCCATCACATGGAGGCTGTGAGAAGCATCCTCCAGGAGACAGTGCACACTTGAGCAGGTGCTACTTTTCCATCATATGGAGGCTGTGAGAAGCATCCTCCAGGAGACAGTGTGCACTGGAGCAGGTGCTAGCTTTCCATCACGTGGAGGCTGTGAGAAGCACCCTCCAGGAGACAGTGCACACTCGAGCAGGTGCTAGCTTTCCATCACGTGGAGGCTGTGAGAAGCATCCTCCAGGAGACAGTGTGCACTTGAGCAGGCGCTAGCTTTCCATCACATGGAGGCTGTGAGAAGCATCCTCCAGGAGACAGTGTGCACTTGAGCAGGCGCTAGCTTTCCATCCCATGGAGGCTGTGAGAAGCATCCTCCAGGAGACAGTGTGCACTTGAGCAGGCGCTAGCTTTCCATCCCATGGAGGCTGTGAGAAGCATCCTCCAGGAGACAGTGTGCACTCGAGCAGGTGCTAGCTTTCCATCATATGGAGGCTGTGAGAAGCATGCTCCAGGAGACAGTGTGCACTCGAGCAGGTGCTAGCTTTCCACGCTCTTTTCAATGGCTTTCTCACACCAGTGTGATTGTAACTGTCATGTTGGTGTCCTCTGCCACAAGGCCCTGGAGCTGCATGTCTGGCCGCCCTCTGGGCAGGGTCTCTCTTGCCCCCTCAAGGCTCTGCTGCTCTGCAGTACTGCCCTCCTGGTGCACTCCAAGGTTCTGGAATAAACCCAGTTTCTCTTCTTGCATTTTCCCCAGGAGAAATTTCATCCACTGGCATCACAATCCCAAATTGTCTAAGACTGCGATCACAGGCACATCCAGACCTACTTCCTCTCAGGACTTTCCTGTATGTCATGGCACCACCTTCTGAATCTAAAGCTTTGAGTGTTTCCATATGAATGCAGTGCGGCACAGTCCAGGATTATGCATACCGGTGACTTAGCTGCAGGTGGAGTTGCTTCTACTTGATAGCTTTGTTCTTTGACTGAACTGAGAATAATTCATTCTCGAAGCCTTGACTTAGGGGCATTCTATTCTTCAAAGTCAAGTTCCTTCCTTGTGAGCTTCCACAATTTATCCATCGTGCATTTCACAAGTGGTTAGTCATCCAGGTTGTATCCAACCCTGATGTAGGCAGAATACCTATCAGTGTGCAAACAATTAAGATACCTGCCCTTGCTGGCTGGGAGGCAAAGACAAGCAAATCTCTGGGAGTTCAAAGCCAGCCAGGTCTACATATTGAGTTCCAGGCCAACTGGGACCACATAGTAAGATCCTGCCTAAAAAAAACAACGACGACCAAAAAAACCCCACAAAACAACAAAAAACAAAATAAAAACAAAACAACCCTGCCCTCCTGGAGCTTACATTCTAGTCACCTGGAGGTGACAAAGTTGCCTGGGAAGGAGCACTCCAGGCTGAGTCAATGGAGCTGAGTGGGCTGCATGGACACACAGCAAGGAAGCTAGTGTGACTATCAAGGAGAGGGGAAATCATTAGATGGCATCCAGGAGTTGAGAGGGGACCAAGTCCATTGAGCTGTAAACATCCATTGAGAAAGAAAGACTGGAAATCGAGAAGATTTTAAGTAAAAGTTATTCAATCTGGCTTACCTGTGAAAGGCTTTAAAAAGGACTATACCAAGAATTAATTTAAAAAATGCAAAAGAAGGCTCTTGGGCTAATCCAACCATGCTATGGGCAGAGCCACAGGACAGCTGAGGCAGTTGTGGAGCTCACCAAGTGTTTAGTCTTCTGGGTTATCGCACCATTTGAATGGTGGGCCAAGAGACCTATAACTGGTCTGCATGTGAGTTCTAAGTCATGGACACTGACTAAGTTCAAGCACCATTAGCTGGAAGCATGAACTCAGCCCTCATCGACTGAGAAAAGGCTGCAGAAGCCAAGTTCAAGGAGGGGCATCTTGAGTTCAGTTTCTGAGTCCCAACCACTTTAACGTCAAAGTGGGCGTGAATGTCATGGACAGAGGCAAAGACGTTGGAAATTCAGGAAATTTAAAAACACAGGTGGCATTTAAGCCAAAGTCACTGGATATAGTGAGTCAAGAAAGTCAATAATAGATGGAGAAGGACTAAGCATCGGGCACTCTAAAGTGATGAGAATGCACAAGGGAATCTTACTGATAACATGAAAACAAGCTGTTGTGTCTGCTTTGGGTGAACCATATATGCTTCGTTGCTGAGGGAAGACAATGTCTTTTTATCTCTACAAGCCTGGCACACACTCAGTACACACATGCTGGGCAGCACTTCTGAACGAGAATCAAAAGTGAAGCCCTTAAAGGTAAAATCTTTAAAGGTAAACGACATCAAAAATGGAACCCAAAGGGCTTGGTACAGATACCAATACCCACAAAACTAGCAGATGAGCCAAAATATAAAAAAACAAAGTAACCAAAGTTAACATTTACTAATGTCTTCCATATGGCATGATTTTAAACATAACATTCCATATTTATTATTACAATCCATGCTCACACGATGGTGTTATTCTCATTTAACAGATGAGGAAACAGGCTCAAATGGAGAGCAGAATCTAGGATCACAGAAATATAAGTGGCCAGGCCTGGATTCAACCTGCTATGGAAACCTAAAACCCATTCAATTATCTTGGTGTTACACGGTGTCAGGAACCCTGAATGCAAATCAGACTGCCTGTGTATCTAATGTGCTTTGAACTGATAAAGCCCAGACCTAAATGTCTTCAGTAGGAAAAAAAAATGCCGAGAAGGCAGATAAATCTGGGAAAGGGCTGCTGTCCCTACGCTGGGGATTAACTTGCACTCAAGTCCGTAATTTGACTACCAAGATTTCCTAAGAATGCTCACAAAAATGACATGAGCGAGGGGAGCGGGCAGCACTGAGAGAAAGGAAAAGCAATGCAAAGATGCCGACCACCACAGGCTGCAGCTCTGGAAGACTCTGACACTAACTTCAGATTTCGGGAGACTCTTGGGGAAAGTGAGGGACAAGCCACCAAGACTCGTGTTCTGAAACAGGAACTACTGTTAGCAATGTCTAAACAAGTCCGCTATAACCCAAAAATCATTTATGCCTCAAGAAAAACATTTAAGAACTAAGGCTGGGGCTGGAGAGATGGTTCAGTGGTTAAGAGCACCAACTGACTTGATTCCCAGCACCCACATGGTGGCTGAGAACTGTCTTTAAGCTGGGCATGGTGGGGCACACCTTTAATCCTAGCACTCAGGAGGCAGAGGCAGGCGGATCTCTGTGAGTTCCAGGCCAGCTGGAGCTATAAGGGAGACCCCCGTCTCAAAAACAACAACAACAAAAAACTAAGCACAAGAGAAAAAACATGTTCTAAAGCATAAATCAAAAGATGGTTTAAACACTAAAGACAGATCACATTCATAATGAAGTAAAATGATTTAAAGTTCAACTAAGTGACTTAATCATTTTTGAATGCCTGTGGATGTTTATGTATTTCATGCTTTGCCTTCCATTAGAAATTCATATCACCATTAAATTAAAAACCTTAGAGATTTAAGAATGAAAGCAGGACTCAGAAGTGCGTGCCATGGACCACCTTTTCTTCTTGACATCATATCAGAAATCCGGATGACACTCTTGCTTGCTTGCAATCTTCCTACTACTGGAGAGCAGCACAACATGCTTCATAACAACAACCTCCCCTAGAGATGCAAAGCTACTTTTCCAATAGATACACTACATGCAAAACCTTTGATAGAGCCTATGACCCCCAAATTCACTAAAAGTGTCCTTAAAACATCAGCAGATACTGAAATGCAACGCAGGCCAACCCTCAGACCATATTCAGAGGCTTGGGTCCTGAATTCTTATTCCAAGTCTTATATTGTCTGAGACAAATTTCTGCAAAGTTGTTCTTGTTGGTTTTGCTGCTACAGATTGAACCCAGGGCCACTGAGCTATATAATACCACAAACCCAACTTAAAAGTTACTTTAAGAATGCATTTAAATCGCCAAATGATTTTATATTATACCCATCCACAAAAACACATTTTTTCTATTTATGATCAATTACTTTTAAAAGACATTAATATTTTCTGAGCATTTGAAATACCAGCCTAAAGGTTAAAAGAAACCCGATCATCATTTACTTTTGCATATATTGAAAGATTGTACCTTTGAATAGAAATTTTCAAGCTGGGAGTGGTGGCGCATGCCTTTAATCCCAGCACGTGGGAGGCAGAGGCAGGTGGATCTCTATGAGTTCAAGGCCAGCCTGCTCTACATAGTGAGTTCCAGGAGAGAACCCTGTCAGAAAGAAGAAAGAAGAAAAAGAAAAGAGAAAGAGAGAGGGGGGTGGAAAGAAAGGAGGAGGAAAGAGAGAGAGAAGAGGGAAAGGAGAGGGGAAAGAGAGAGGGAGGAAAGAGAAGAAAGGAAGGAGAGGAGGAGGAAGGGAGGAAGATTTCAAAGCAAGCACACACCTAAAAAGCTAAAACTTCTCTAACTCATCTATATTCTAATAGTAAGGCATTATATTTCAAAATTAAGTGGGGAGAAGCCACCCATTTACAATGTAGGTTACCCCCCAAGCTTACATCCAGTTATACTCAAAATCCTCTCTAGTTTAACGTTTGAGAACTAGATTGTATTAGGAAGTATCCAGAGGAAATGAACAAAAATAAGGAAAAACTGGATCTCATTTGGACCCAGCCAGAGGAATCAAGTTGTACCTTTAAGCAAAAAACTAAACTGGGAAGCATAATCAAATAGTTTTTGACTTTTAAAAATTCTACAGAATGGCTTGTCCCAAGGTGCTGTGGCCAGTGAATAACTGTGAGTGTTTGAGATAATCACCTCTGAACTGTGCTGGAGTTTGTAACCCCTTCATTATGACCTGAAGGAGATGATGCCTTGCTGGCCCCTAAAACCCTGTTTGATGAAAACCTTCCAATTTCTTGCAGTTATGACATCATTATGGTCATCCGAGAGCACAGGCCAACAGGACTACTATAATGTGCACCATCCTGAGGTAACAGCTCTTCAACCACAAGAATAACTGAGAAGCTTGCTTGATTTCATATACTGGGGTTGCTATAATAACATACCATAAGAAGGGGTATGAGAAGAACATGGGCATTAGCCACAGACAGGCACTGAAGCTTTGCAAACACATCTGAGATCAAAGTATCCATACTGAGTCCAGAAAAATGCTGACAGGAAACTTGATTCAAAACTATAAGCTCAGTAGTCAAAATTAGAATACTCTACAGTCTTGGAATTAAAACCCAGAATCAAACTCATTTGGTCCTGGTTCTTTAATTCTAGTTCATTAGAAAGGCCATCTTCAAAAGGTCATGGATAGATAGGTCTTAAGAGTCCCCAGAAAGATTATTTAAGAAAATGAGCAGCAGAAAAACAAAAAACAAACAAAAAAACTACTACATTCAGCAAAGCTAAGAACAAGGTACATCTAGGTACGCCCCAAAGCTCTCCATAGGTAATGGTACTTCTCTGGCCACAGCCTTCCATTAGCTAATTTTGCTTTTTCCTCCCCACATTTTACTATGGATTACACTGCAACATGAAATTTTTTTAAAAGATTTATTTTTATTATTTATTTTAATAGGATTTTTGCAAATTTCATAATTTTTATATTTAGACTTCCTCTCCTTCTGAACCCTCTTACTACCATCACCCAATTTCATGTGTGCGCGCACATACGTGTGTGTGTGTGTGTGTGTGTGTGTGTAGGCTTTAAGGCCTAACAAGTCAAATTTGTGTCCCCAAATGCCTTTAGGTATGGGCGTATCTACTGGAACCTGGGTAATACACAAAGAGTCACGCCCTTAAGACTGACAGCCAAGCTGGGCGGGGTGGCGCATGCCTTTAATCCCAGCACTTAGGAGGCAGAGGCAGAGGCAGGAGGATCTTTGTGAGTTCAAGGCCAGCCTGGTCTACAGAGTGAGTTCCAGGACAGTTGGGGCTACAGGGAGATCCTGTCTCGAAAAGACCCCCCCCCAAAACAACAACAACAACAAAAAAACTAAAAGGACTGACAGCCAGGCATGGTGTACGTCCTTAACTCCAGCAGAGGCAGGCAGATCTCTGTGAGTTCCAGGCAGGCTGAAGCTAAAGGGAGACCCTAAAAAGACCAAAAATGGGGCTGGAGAGATGGCCTAGCGGTTAAGAGCTCCGACCGCTCTTGCAGAGGACCCGGGTTCGATCCCCAGCACCCACATGGCGACTGAGAACCGTCTGAAACTCCAATTCCAGGAGAACTCCAGTTCCAGGGGAATCCGAGACCCTCTTCTGACCGCGGCATTGCACGACACAGGTGCACAGACCTACATGCAGACAGTACATTCATACACATACAGAAATAAAATGAATAAAAAAAAAAAGACCAAAAATGAATGAATGAATGAATGAATGAATGAATGTTTATTCCAATAGCTATCCATTGCAAGTAGTTCCTTAGCTAGGGATTTTTCTTTCTTAAAAAAGATACTATTATTTTATGTGTATGAGTATATTGACTACATGTAAGTGTACCTGTGTTATGCAATGCCCACAGAAGTTAGAAGAGGGTGTCAGATCCCCTGGAACTGGAGTTACAGTTGTTAGCCGCCACATTTGTGCTGGGAACCAAACCGGGGTCCTCTGCAAGAGCAGCCACTGCTCTTAACCACTGAGCCATCTCTCTAGCCCTGGGATTTTTCTTAATATTAAGATTTATTGGTTCCTTCCAGCTATGCCTTCTCGAACCATTGGACACTACTCATGTTTTGCAGCTCCACAAATTCTTGCAGCGTCCTCGTCTGTATCCTTGAGTCAGTGCACAGTGACTCTCATTTTCTGCTCTATTTACTTTTTCATGTCTACAGATAGCTGCTGTATGTAACGCTCCTTCCACTTTGCCTCTCTTTAGTAATACCTTCATCAAAACCTGTTTTTCCTAAGCCAGGCACAGCTGTGGTAGGATGACTGTGACAGGTTCAAGGCCAGCCTGGGTTAGAGAGTGAGAACCTGCCTCAACAATCAACAAGAAAACATGACGGCCAGGCATGGAGTGTAGCAGCAGGTACCCAGGACGCTGACGACAGAGGACAGCTCATTACCAGGGCTTTAAGGCTAAACCCCAAAACTCTGGCAACAACCGCCACCAAAGAATACACTGAACTTCATCAAAGTTAAAAACTTTTTTTTGTACATCAAATGACATTATCAAAAGTGGAAAAGAAATCCACAGATAGAAATAACTGCAATTTATATTTGATAAGAGATTAACTGTCCAAATCCTCAGATTAAGGGTTATCTTTGAAACCTGAATATAAAAAAAACTATAATTCAGGAAAAGAACTATAATCCAACAAAAATAAATAAGGGTAAATTCAAATGAATATTCCTCTAATGAGGAGATGTTCAACCTCTTTTCTGTTTTAGAAAATGTATGGAAATCTCAATCAGAACTATAATGAGTTTTGAACCTACCATCAGGCTGGCTAGTATTACACACACACAACACACACACACACACACACACACACACACACACACACACAGGGGGGCTGGAGAGATGGCCTAGCGGTTAAGCTCTTGCAGAGGACCCGGGTTCAATCCCCAGCACCCACATGGCAGCTGAGAACTGTCTTTAACTCCACTTCCAGGGGAATCCAACACCCTCTTCTGACCTCCGTCCGCAGCATTGCACGATACAGGTGCACAAACCTACATGTAGAGAGTACATTCGTACACATAAAATAAAAAAATCAGAAAATAAAAGCAGTTAGCAAGGACACAGAGACTTAGAACTTGTATATGTTCAGGGAATATAAAATAAACAGCTACTACAGAAGACAGCATGATGGTGTTCTTTAACACCTTAACCATAGGATTAGCATACAATCCAGACATACATTTCTGGGTATTTACCTGAAAACTGAAAGCATGGAATCTAGCACATTCTCACACCAATGTCCAGGACACCATTAGTCACAATAATAAAAGTCCATGGAAACCAACCTAATGACCACTGGCTAATGGATGGATAAAATGTGATATAAACAAACAATGGAACATTTATTCAACCTCAACAGGAAATAAAATTCTGATACATGTTACTGGGATACTAAGTGAAAAATGCTATACATAAAAGGACAAATACTGTATGAGTTCACTGAGACGAGGTGCCTAGAAACCTCAAACTGATAAGACCCAGGAAGCACCAACAATGGTTACCAGGGCCAGGGAGCAGGTCCAGCTTCATACAGGATGATAAACGTGTTCAGAAGGTGGATGGTACTGATGGCTGCACAGCTGCACAACAGGGTGAATGGACAGGGTCACACTGTAGCCTTGAAAACGGACATAGTAAGTTTTATCTCACACAAATTTTGCCACAAAACTAAGCCATATGCTAGTAAACTTAACACTGACATTGCTAATTATTCTCATTTGACTGGTTTAGCAGTTGGGTTTAAAATAAACCTTATAGATAGAAAAATTTTTTTAATTTGAAGCTTTATCTCAGGATATCTTTATTTGTCAGTGTTTCAAGTTTGACTCAAGAAACAGAAATATTGTAAACGATCAGAAAACAAACAAACTGAGAAAGCTATCCTGGATTTGACATTCTCTGTGTCATTAATTTTCCTGTAGTTTCTTTTGCCATGCAACTCTTATGTAAGTTTTAATTAAAGCAGTTACAACTTAAAAATTATTCTATAAATGGAGCTCTGACCTAAAAGATTAAATGCTAGCGTTGAGTCTCATACACTTTAGTATAAATTTAAAAAAAATGGTAAGGAGACACTGCCTTGTGAGTCTAGGTCTAAAAGAAGATGAAACATGGAGCTGAAGAAACATATACATTATAACAGTGCAAGAGCAATGTCACATAATCTGTACCCAAACAGAGAAACTGCTAGGGATAGTCACACAAATATCTTCAGAAATTCTGATGGCATGTTGGCTACTAGACATTTATCTACATTGACTTAGTAAAAAGCAACTTAAAACCAGTATTACCATTTTTAGGATCAAATTCAATGGCATGCATAAATATAAAACGAACCCCAACTTTTTAAATAATGATTAAATAAAAGTGAAGAATGGATAGGGCAGAGAAACAAATAAAGTTCACAGTTGGAAGTGACCAGCTGTAAGCATGGAGGACTCTGGGCATACAACACAGTATGAATCAACATGGCAGAAGCATTTTAAAAGTAATCTGAGATTGTAACGGATAAATGCAAATTACCTAAGAGCAAGGATAATTATAAGTCAGAGTCATTCTAACCTTGCTTCAAGTTTGAAAATACAGCAGGCTCCTAATTCAAGGTTATTAACTGAGAACATGGGTCTTTTGAGCCCTAGGGAGCTCTATAGGCAGAGAGCTCAATCGAGAAGAGGGGTTTCTTAACTATGGTCTCTAATGATAAAATTCTACATGAAATGAAGGAAACACTACAATGCTTAAAGCTGTCTATGCAACCTCAAATCAGAAAACTTGATTCACGGAGCTAAAGAGGTTAAAGTCCTGGTGAGACAAAGCAGGAATCATCACTTTTTCTAGAGGGAAATGGCAGCTCTTAAATTGTTGAAAGATGGGTATATTAAGAGATGTCTACTAAGGGGAAAAAAAAAAAATTATGTATCTTGTATCTGGAAAAGCCAAGGAGGAAAACTATGCTTACTGAGACCTGGAACATGATTTCAGTCACATTTTCTGACCTGCTAGTGTAGAATGCAAGATTTTTTTTTTTTAATTCTTAATAATTTTTGTTTTATCTGTATGAGTGTTTTGCCTCCATATGTAAGTGCACCCATGGTGTGCAGTGCCTGTGGAGGCCACAAGAGGGCGTTGGGTCTCCTGGAACTGGAGTTATGGATAGTTGTTAGCTGTCATGTGGGTGCTGGGAACTGTACCCAAGTCCTCTGCAAGAACAGCCAGTGCTCTTAACCACTCATCCATCTTTCCAGGCCCAGAATTTAATAGTGAGATACATCAATAGCAATGCAACTGTATCTTCCTTGGGGAAAAAGAAGCTGGACAGTATACAATAAAGCAGTGCCTACAAGTCCTAAATTACCTTCAGATGTCAAGAGATCCAAGGAATCACTGTTACTGCCATAGAAGGGATGTAAAGAGTAAATCTATGAGGACTTACAATTTTTTCCTATCCATATCTCATTTTTAAGATATCATAGTTCATGGCTTGGAGATTACAATTTCAGGAAATATGTAATAAATCCATGTTAAATAACAACAGTGGACCTTAAAGGCATGAGCTTTTTGTCACTTTTATTGTTGACCAATGAATATTATCCAAAATTAGAGATGTAATTTATTTGTACAACACAAAAATATGCTAATGGTAAAAGCCTATGGGAATTTACCAAATATTCATTAGTGTATTTTTACATTGCTGTAAGACCATGTGTTCTCAACTGCTAATGATAAAAGTTATGATTGGTTTAATCAGTATGAGAACCCTTATTGCAAATGGCTGTTGCCATTTAGAAAACTTCGCACAGCTCTAAAAATGGATTAAACCCATTTTAATCCTCATGTACAAATAGACATGAACAGCAAGTATAACTGGTAACCTCTCAACACTTTAACAACTGGTATAGCAATGGTAATGCACACAATTCAAAATAAGGAAAAAAATCAGTGAAAATCCAATGAAAGTTTACTTTTTAGTGATTAGGACAATAGCCTTAATGCTTTGGAAAAGTGAATGTTTATGTTTCAAAGCATGAACAGTAAGGTCCAGTATCTCTCCCTTTCAGCTATCAAAAGCAAAAGCACTCTCAGGGATTCTGAAGCATGTGCACAACCATTGGAGAGCAGTCATTTCAAGGTCAACCAGTTATCTTTTATCCTACAGAGTCCAGAAAAATATATTAAGCAAAGCCTTTTCCTTTTCATGTCTGCCCAGATTAATCCTTTTAAAAAGTCAGCAAAATCAAAATAAGCACAAGAGATATTTTCAGACACAAGTTGAATCTACTGTGCATGAAAATGTTTAATAAAATGGCAATTTTAATAGACAAATGTAAGTTTGAGTGCGTAATACCCAAATGGAAGGTAGCTGAACCACACAGAGAAAACAAGGCTTTCCATATTTTTAAACCCAGGTGTTTCATGATCAAAGAAATATAAGAACATCTAACTCGAAAAACTTCTTAGTAAGACATAATTGAAAATAGTTTTTTAGAGACTGGAAAAAAGCACAGTGATTTAGAAACCAAATATGATAAAACAATGTAACTATCATATCAGGAAATAAAGCTACAGACATTCTTCACACTCTGCAATGGCAACATCTCTTTTCACAGAGATGCACACACTTCCTCAGACAGGTAACACGCCTCCAGGAAAATGTATAACAGGGACAACTTATAATTTTCATACAAATCAGAGCCCCACAATTCAACAAAAAGGCAGTTTAAAAATTAACACTCAGATAATCTGAAGGCAAAAAAAAAAAAAAAAAGGAATCTCAAAAGTATATTCAATGAAAGGCATGACTAGACCATCCATGTACAGTGAAGCACACAGCTCACACACCGTTGTGCTTCAGGGTCATCACAGTGTACGAGACAGAGTATTACTGCCCCCTTCTTAGAACTGATGTTTCCACATGCTGGCTCTCCACAACGGCCCAGAGTTCCTTTCTAATGATTAAAATCAATCAGCAACAATGGGATATTTTATTAGACATCTCTTTTCTAAATCAGTGAAAGAACAAATCTGTTGAATTTTTCAGAGACCACTCACTTGCAGGCAGTACTTCATCACAACTCCCTGCCAGCTACGGGTCTGAAGTAGGAGACAGGGAAAACCACCGAAGGACTACAGGACACAAACACCAATCACTTAGGTTGACAAAGTAAACAAAAAGTAAATGTCTAATGATATAATTAAGTTGGGATTTTGAAAAATTAACCACCTGCTGCAACTGCACTATTAAATATTCTAATTTTTTCAGGGATCCTCCAAACAATGGCTGCAGGACTCTGTCCACTCTGCCACCTCATTTTAAATACTTCCAGTGAGTGAGCTGTGTGATGGCGGAATTATGGCTCCAGGGGCGTGGCAGGATGTGAGGAGGGACACTGACAAAATGTGAGGGAATGCATTCAGGTTAAACATGGAAAAGAATGAGTTCTCCAAACATGCACTGAAATGTCCATCATTATCCTTTAAGATGTACAAAGTGTTCACACCACACATAAACATTTGTCAGACATGGTCATTAGTGTTAATTTTCAACAAAAAAAAAAACAAAAAAAATTTAAAAAATGTAAAATGAGGTGATTAAATATAATTCTCCATTCCCTGGACCAAAAGAAAAAAGACCAGGAATGACATCATACTGCCTTAATGTTGAAGAGCTCCCTTCACTTTCCTGTTGGTAACCACAGTCAAACTGGTACGAGTGCTTTGGCAAGGTGGGCTGCATTCCACCGCATCTGCAAAGGCCTGCTTTTCTCTGTTGGTGGTTCAGCTTATGAAGAACATGTATGCAAAAGAACAGCTCTCACATTGCTTCAAACTCATCAATACGCTGCTTTGTATTGCCTTGTCGGATCTGTCGAAGAGTCTTGTACTTATCACGGCCTGCTTTTACATTCTCAGCATGAAGAACATCATTCTGTGTCTTCTTAGTTTCATCTCTGGCTTGGGCTAACTCTGAACTTAATGCCTAGATTTAAAAATAAATGATAAAAAGTATAACTATTTCAAAAATTTTTTTAATTTATAAAAATTGTTTAAAGATGCAAAAATACATATATACTAAATCTGATTTTTTTAACATGTTGATTTTTCCACCATGAAGTGATTTTCTTTACAGGATGCAAGCTTCTTTTAATTTCAGTAATTTGTGATGTTGGGGCAGGTATCTATGGCTTTTTTTGTCTACAGTCATCAACCACAATATTTTGTATATTCTAAACTACTTTAATAGAGGAAAGTGACTATAATATATAAAATGGAAGCTTTCTCTAGAAGCCTTATTGATTTCATCAATTTAAAAATTAGATAAATTTCTAAAATGCTGTAAAAAAAAAAACTTTAAATTTTTTTATTTTGACCTAATAATCTAAATTTAACAAACAGACCTTTTGCCATTATAAAGTACAAACATAGTAATGCAATATATAATCGATTAATAATCATGTTTCTTTTTAAACCCCCATCACCATCACGAATGGGGTTCAACGGGTTGCCCACGCCTGCTGGTGTAAGGTAGGCACACAACTGAGGCAGTCAGTGTAGCATGGGAGCAGCCCCGGACATCTAAGTAAACTTACTTTCTACATAGTTCTAATACCTTCTACCTTTCAAAATGAGTCAACCTATAATTAAATAACTCATCAATTAGCAAAAGCATTAAGCAAAAGCATTAGAGTTGTAGGAAGGAAAAAGAAGATGTTACTACAGGACAAATAATCACAGGCTGACTCTTTTAAAGAGTTAAGCACTTGGTTTCTAGAATGTTCCATGTGCACTTGTGAAGAATGTATATTTTGTTGTTGACTGGAGTGTTTTATAGATGTTGGAAAGAGATGTATGGAACTATAACATGTTTTAAACTTTCACAATTGAATTATTATCAAGGATCAGGAGTTTCTTTTTAATAAATGCTCTTCATATTTAAAAAAAAAAAGTTAAGCACTTGGGAGGCAGAAGCAGGCGGATCTCTGGGAGTTCAAGACCAGCCTGGTCTACAGAGTGAGCTCCAGGCCAGCTGGGACTAAAGGGAGACCCTGTCTCAAAAAGACCAAAAAAGAAAGAAAGAAAAAAAAAAAAAAAGCTGTGAAGAGCTTTGTTTGCTGCACCGCAGAGTGTGCATGGACAGTCTACAGGTACCTGGAGCTGTTTCTTCACACGCTCGTTCTTCTGCGTCTCGGTCACACGCTCCTCCTCACTCCTGTGGTTCATCACCCCATCACTGGACAGCTCTGCGCTGGCCTCAGCATTGTTCTCATCCTGCTCGTCGTGTTCATTCTCTGTTGGAGGAATGACTGGAGGTGGGGGTGGGGGTGGGGCAGACATTACAGTTTTTAACTCTTCTTTGGTCTTTTCCAAGTCTTCCTGGGCTGCAAAAGCCTGAGCATTAAAAATAAATGGACAAACAAGTTGATAAATTTGGTAATTTAAAAACAACTGATTTTTCTCTCTTTGTAACAGAAACTACATTTCAAAAAATGACAGTAGGTCCTGCCTCGTAACGTGAGCTCCTTTTTCACTGAATGTTAGGAGGTAGGAGACAAATATCTTAAAAACACAATTTCTTGAATAAAGCTATTAATATAGGCTTATCCATTGTTGCTATAATTACTATGTAAAATGCTTGATGGGAAATTATTTGTACAATCCTGAAGAATGTCACAACTAACAGATTACATTTGAGCCACATGCTAAAAAATAACACTAGACCATGCAGGAACCAAATTGTCATAACTTTAATCTTATGATCAATTAAAATCACTAATCTGAGACCTGGGATGGTGGTTGATGCATACCTTTAATCTAAGCATTCAGGAGGCAGAGGCAGAGGCAGAGGCAGAGGCAGAGGCAGAGGCAGAGGCAGAGGCAGAGGCAGGCAGATCTCTAAGTTGAGGCCACCCCCAAATGTCTGTTTCAGTACTGTTTCTTGACTCTTTCCATTCCTTACTTTCATAACCACATCCTTTCCTGTTTCTCTCTCAAGCAGTGACTATCCCAATCCATACTTCACACTGATTGCTAGGCTATTTATATAAAATCACACTTGATCATACTCATTGCTTTGAAATCCCCAGGGTCTGATATCTCTGGACACTTCTCACTGCTTACCTAAGCAGGGCATCTATTTACAGTGTCCTCCAATTCAATTCTCTTATCCATCGGCCTTGTAACCTCCATCTCCTAACATTTCTGAGCTCACATTTTGGTTTTTGGTGTTTAGTGGGTGTACTCCAGTCTATCCAGTACACTCAAAGTTCCAATTCTCATTTAAACTTTCCTATCGAGAAGGACCAACTCTTCAGTCCTTAATCATTTTTGTTTTTTTCTATCTCCCCAAAATAACATATTACTTAAGACCCAGCTTAGATGCTATGCGTTTCCTAGACACTGTCTAGTTCCCACAGGAACTGATCACCTCTTCTACATTCCCAAAGGACTGAACCTGCATTCATCTTATATTCACCCACACAGTCTTAGCAAGCATACTGTTGGGCTACTGAGTGCAAAACGGCTATTCAATCAAAGCTGGAAAATGAACAATGATTACTTTGTGTTGCCACTCAGTAGCTTCCTCTTCCTTTTTCTTCTTGGCTTCTTCTAGAAGTGCAATCTTGGCAGTAAATTCCGCAAGTTCTGCTGCCTAAAATTAAAAAAAAAGTATCAGTATCATAAAAACAGTAATGTTTAATATTCTTTTTAAAAATATTTTATTCATTATTTTCATTTAATGTGTATGAGTGTACTGCCTGCATGTATATAAGTGCACCTATGTCATACAATACCCACAGAGGTCAGAAGAGGGTGCTGGATCCCCTGGAACTGGAGTTACAGATGGTTGTTAGCTGCCATGCAGGTGCTGAGAATCGAACCCATATCCTCTGCAAGAGCCGCCAGTGCTCTTAACCACTGAGTCAACTCTCCAGCCCCTGTTTTGTATATTCTTATATGCTCAAGTCAAGTTTTCAGGTACATGCTCGGGTTGTTTCCCTTTCTCCTTACTAGCTGTTCCTGGTTCTTCATCTGGTCTGCAGCTTGCTTTGCTATGGCAGACTTGGCCTCCTCGGCAGCTCGGCGTTCCTTTTCCAGTCGCTCTGCCTCTTCTTTTGCTCGTTTTCGTTCCTGATCCAGCTCTAGAGCTTTTCGAGTCTGTTCTTCAAGTTCTGTACAATAACGTATTTGCATAATCCCCAAACACTGATTAATTTCAATTATCTTCATTATGGCAAGATGCCAAAATAGAGTTTCTGCATAGTGTCTAAAGATCACCATGCATTTATACACACTCAATTTTAACTTGGTAAAAAGGTAGTATTTACCAATTATGTGGTTAAAATGCAAAGACACGATAATCCTTCTCACTTAAAGAATAGAAGCATATCCTTTATTCTTTAAATCTCTCAATTTAAACTTTGGTGGCACAGCTCAGTGGAGACCATCTGCCTAGATGTACAAGGCCAAGGGTTCAGTCCCTAGCACTGCCAGAAACAAAAACTGAAGTTTGTATCTCAAGTAAGCAAATTATCCACCATATTTAGAAATCTATAAAATAATTCATTTGAAGACCTAAGAAGCTGAAGCTATATATAGCTCAGTGATATACTTCCTACTATATGAGATATCCTAGGTTCAATCCCTGGTACCAGGAAAAAAATAAAACAACAACCGTGTAAGTCTTACTTAACTAAGTACAGGTAGAGTAACCCTTGTCTGAAATTCATGGGGCTCACAAGTGGTTTGGATTTCAATTTTTTTTTTTTCCAATACCTACCCCTAGTGTGTGTGTGTGTGTGTGTGTGTGTGTGTGTGTGTGTGTATGTATGAAAAACTTTAGGGATGAGATTTGATCTAACAAGAAAATACATTTGTTTTTTGTTGTTTTTTTTTTAAGAATTTTTTTTAATTTTATTTGTTTTTGTATGTGTATGAATATACTGTCTGCATGTAGGTCTGTGCACCCGTGTCGTGCAATGCCACAGAGGTCAGAAGAGGGTCTCAGATTCCCCTGGAACTGGAGTTCTCCTGGAATTGGAGTTACAGACGGTTCTTAGCCACCATGTGGGCACTGGGGTTCGAACCTGGGACCTCTGCAAGAGCAGTCGGTGCTCTTAACCGCTAGGCTATCTCTCCAGCCCGAAAATACATTTGTTTTATATGTACCTTCTATGCACTGTGTCAAGGTACTCTTACACAATATTTTAGTGTGCTCATAACTATGACTGCTATGACAGAAACCTGTCACATCAAGTCAAGCATGCAATTTTCTACTGAAGACATGGACCCTCAAAATACTGCAGATTTGGGGCCTGAGATCTTTAATTTTATGATAAGTCACCAGCAATCTGTAAAATAAGTAAATACTAGAAATTAAGTTTGAAAAAAAAATTTAGTGACACAAAAGTTCTTACATAAATTCTGTTATTGGAAACTGAATTGTGATGAAAGTATATGTGGAGGTGCCAGAAGAATTTTAATCTGTAAATGTAAGCATGAAATTACTTTCTTCTTCTTCTTTTTTTTTTGGTCTTTTTGAGACAGGGTCTCCCTTTAGTCCCAGTTGGCCTGGAGCTCCCTATGTAGACCAGGCTGGCCTTGAACTCACAGAGATCAGCCTGTCTCTGCCTCCTGAGTGCTGGGATTAAAGGTGCGTGCCACCATGCCTGGCAAAATTATTTTCTTACCCCAGTGAGTTGAATAAGAAAGCAAAATATTACTAACACAAAAAATTAATTGATTTTAAAATATTAAATTTGAGCATTATTTTGGCAATTCTTAATTAGTCTAGGTTCTGTAATAGAACAGAATACAATTTACTAGGAATGTACAAAGTCCTGGCAAGAATGACTCTCCTTATACTTTAGAAAGCAGGAAAACTGAAAATCTGTATGCTACAAAGTTTGGAAGCTAAATGTAATGCCAAGATTTTACTTATTGTTCCTAATTTTGCTGGCCTTCAACAAAACTGCTTAAGTAATTTCAGTTAAGTGATTTGGGAGGCTTTGAAAGGATTGAAGAAAAATGACCCTATAGTTAGGCTGTTAAGTTCCTGATAAAATAATATACAAGTTCTTAGGGCTGAAGAGATGGCTCAGTGGTTAAGAGCGCCGACTGCTCTTGCAGAGGACCTGGGTTCGATTCCCAGCACCCACCTGGCGGCTAAGAACTGTCTTTAACTCCAGTTCCAGAGGAAACCAACACCCTCTTCTGACCTCCGCGGCACTGCACGACACAGGTGCACTAACCTACATGCAGACAGTACACTCATAAACATAAAAAATAATAAAAGCCGGGCGTGGTGGCGCATGCCTTTAATCCTAGCACTCGCACTCGGGAGGTAGAGGTGGGTGGATCTCTTTGAGTTCAAGGCCAGCCTGGTCTACAGAGCAAGCTACAGGACAGCTGGTACTAAAAGGAGACCCTGCCTCAAAAATACCAAAAAAAGGAAAAAAATAGTAATAAAAAAATTTAAAAAAATAATAAATTTTAAAAAATACAAATTATATGTAGCTATTTAGTCAAAAAGATTAAACAGGATGTTAGCAATAGCTTAATTCTAAGATGATTCATTTTAGAATTTGCATTTTAAAATGTGGTCAAGCTAAACTATCAGACTTTCATTATTATGTCTGGTTGACTGATAAAGCTTAAAGCTCCTAGCTTTATCATTTGCATGCAGACAGTACATTCATACACATACAGAAATAAATAAAACTAATAAAAAAAATTAAAAAAAAAAAAAAAGAATTGGAAGCAATGGGGCTGGAGAGATAGCTCAGCATTGGCTGCTCTTGCAGAGGACCTGGTTTTGGTTTTCAATGCCCACATGGCAGCTAATAACCATTGGTAACTCCAATTCCAGTGAATCTGATAGCCTCTTCTGGCCTCTGCAGGCATTACACACATGTCTTGCAATTACATATACACAGGCAAAACACTCATACACACAAGATAAATTTCTTAAAAAAATAATTGAAAGCACAGTCTCAAACATGTACATACATATTACTAGCACCATTTTCACAAGAGCTAAAATGTAGAGGCAACGCTGATATCAACATACACTCAGCCTTGAGAAGGACTTTCATTCTGACATATGTTCCAACATGGATAAGTATTGAAAACATTATGCTAAGTGAACGTAAATACTAAGGTATTGTTGCAAATCATTTAGGAAGACTATAACCCAAAGACAAGCATAGCACTGGTGAGGATGCAGTCATTCTGCAGGAGCAACATATCTGTGCAGCCATTCGGAAACCACGTTGTCAACTCCTTACAAAGTGAAGATCCCAGAACTCACCAGGCACAGGCAGGCAGATCTCTGGGACAGGGGGCCAGCCTGGTCTACATAGTGAGTTCCAGGCCAGATGGGGCTATAGGAGATCCTGCCTCAAAACAAAAACAAAAACAAAAACAAAAAACAAAACAAAACAAAACAAAAAAACAACCACCACCACCGCCACCAACCACCAATCAACCCCAAACCAAAAGTGAAAGTTAATATGGCCCAGCAATTCTCCTCAGGTTATGTACTCAAAACATACCAACATATGAAAATCTATAAACTAAGATTTGTATGAAGTGTGGTTCATAACATTATACAAAATATTCCATGGAACAGCAAAAACAGCCTAAATATTAATAAAAAAATTTTTAAATATAAATTATTCTTCAGCAATTTAAAAAGAATGAAATGCTGATACATGCTATAACACAAACAAACTTCAACAATATTAGGTTAAGTATTATTTAAGAGAAGTCAGTCATGTGTCCAGAACAGGCCAATCTGGAGAGACTGATGGATTAACAGTTGCCCACAGGCTGGGAGAAGGGGTACTGGGAGAAGCTGGTTGAATGCTAATGGGTATGAGATTTCTTGTTAGACAATAGCACTCTAAAACTGATTATATGGTCATCATTGTGAACATACTGAAAATAAATTTTATAACTTAAATGGATTTTTTTTTTGGTCTTTTTGAAACAAGGTCTCCCTGTAGCCCCAGATGCCCTTAAACTCACAGTGATCTGCCTGCCTCTGCCTCCCAAGTGCTGGGATTAAAGACATGTGCCACCATGCCCAGCTTCAAATGCATAATTGTATGGTATATGAATTATATCTCAACGAATCAATTAGGGGAAAAATATGTCAAAATTTAAGCTCCTAAAAGACAAAATGACAAAAATTGTATTGGGGATGAAAAATGACTGGAAAGCAATAAAGAATACCAGTAATATCTTTTATCTTCTTCTGGGCACACTTTAGTTCACAAGTTTATAGGAATAAACCTCCCTATAACAATTCGCTGAGCCTTTTCCCTAAGAGGTGTATACAGATCTCTCTATCAGCACTTCATGGAAACAGTGTCTAGGTTTTTATAAAATAGAATAAATTTTTAAACACTTCAGAATGCTAGGTTAAAGATTATTTTCATTTTATAAAATGTAGGAACCTAAGAAAATTAAGGTGCTTTACATGACACTTATTGCAGCATTCTAACTGAATCATAGGATCAGAGCTTTACTCCTAATTATAAGCAATATGCATCTAAAGCGAACACTCCTTCTTCAAACTGTCATGTTGACTGTCTTCCACAGCAGTTCCAACTACATATAGTGATCTTATTTAAGTCATTCTGCCATCTTCCATCAACAAAATGCAAGCTGCATAAGGGCAGGAACCTTTAAGTACTGTGTACCCAATGCTTATTAATTATCCGGCACTAGTGATATCACTGTACTACAACTCTTTCCTATAGTTTGTCTTATTGAGGACAGGAATTCACTTTGATATTTGCTGAACAATAACTGACTTGTCTGGTGACAGTATCTTTCAAATATCACCAATACATCTTCAAGATGCATTATAGAACAACTGCTCTATTTAAGGATTCATTTGAAATAAATGACTTCAATAAAATTAAAAGAAATTACAATGAAGTATAAAAAATTTCTCAAGAAAAAAAGAAATATCATGGTAGAAGCCATTACAGTTGAGTGAAAATTTAGCACAAATTACAAGACAATCATGTGGGTTTCAGGAGAGCCTGGGGAAGCTTTATTAGAAAAACAAAAACTGATGTCCTTTGTCTTAAGGCGACTGACTGAAACTGTCTTGATAAAGACACTCTGTATTGCTTATGTTCTCTCTCTCATATTCTTCAGGGCTTCTCTGAGTAGGTTTGTATGAAAATCACTGATATTTTTATTATGCATCCTAGATAAATAAGATTGAAAGACTTACTAAGTAGCTATTCTTTCAAGAAGAGTTATATAAATTTAAAGGTGCTATGATTCAATCTTTCCTTTAAAATCAAACTTTTACTTTTTCCACATTGTTCAATACAACATAGATAGTTATCTTTGTGGCACTAGGAATCAAAGTGAGGGCTTCATACACGCTGGCCACCCATCCCATCAATGGTTACCACCCCAGCCCCTAAATCCAAGTTCTTTTTCAGTATTCTGGAAAGGTATTTCTTATACTAGTCCTGTAGAACTTATCACATATTATGCCACTTGATCAGTACTTTATGCATGTATTTCTATCATCTATACAGATTTTACTCTCACGTATGCTATGTGTTTGTACCTCTAGACTATAGCACAAAGTAGGTACTTCATAAAATCTGATTTGAATGAAGAAAAAGGTACCTGAAGAGGAATAGCATCAAGTTTGGAAACTGAAAAACACGTTCTATCCCCACTTTGTGCCATAAACAAATATTATACTGCCTTTGGGCTTTGAACTAAATTTCTAGGCTGTTACAGCTCTGAGAAGTAAAGTTTGGCTACTGAGCTAGAATAAAACTCATACAGTGTGTGTGGTTTTCATATGTAGAAGCCAGAGGTCAACCTTGGATGTTGTTCCACAGATGCTCTGGGACTTGGGGCTCACTGACTTGGTCAGGCCCACTTTACCTGCCTATCTTAGTCTCCCAAGTGCTGAGAGTGTAAGCTTGTGCCACCATGCCTAACCTCTTAAGTGGGTGCTGGGGATCAAACTCAGGGTTCCATGCTTGTGTAGCAAATACTTTAGCAAAAGAGCTGTTTATCCCCAGCCCTAAAACCTATTGTTTAAATTTAAGTCTGGTATGGTGGCACATGCCAGTAATCCTAACACTTGTGAGGAGGAAGCCAGGAGTATCAAAAGTTTGAGGCCACCCTGGGCTTTTATAAATCACTGGCCACCCCTTCTCAAAAAACAAAACAAAACAAAACAAACAAACAAAAACAGAACAACCCCCCCCCCAAACACAAAAACCTCCACAATAGTTTCTATTATCTTAAAAATAATACCAGGGCTGGAGAGATGGCCTAGCGGTTAAGAGCGCCGACTGCTCTTACAGAGGACCCGGGTTTGATCCCCAGCACCCACATGGCGGCCGAGAACCGTCTGAAATTCCAATTCTGGGAGAACTCCAGTTCCAGGGGAATCCGACACCCTCTTCTGACCTCCGCGGCATTGCACGACACGGGTGCACAAACTTGCATGCAGACAGTTCATTCATACACATACAGAAAGAAATAAAATTAATAAAAAAAAATAATACCAATACTCTTAGCATCAGAATGACTACACATGAATAGTCATGTATGTGACTACCTCCTCTGGCATGTGGTACACATAAACTCACATAGGTTCACACATGTACATATAAAACTTATCAGGGAGCTTATCTCGGGAGAGCACCGATTTCCCCTCAGTATCCACTGACTGCCTGGAGCTCTTCATCTAGACATGGGACCCCATGGAACTCTCCCCACCACGTTGCTAGACTACCATACTGTGGCTACTTCATGGGAGCAACTTCACTATCATAGCAGCAAGCTTATTTTTGCAACAGATGGAGATGAGGTGCCTCTCCCCAACTGCTATAAATATAATGCAACCCCTACATCACAGAAGAGGGACAGAAAGATTGACAGAGCAGAGGAAGAGGATACCTGCTGATAGATATACCTCTCCTCATTAGTGTTGTGTAATACACTGAAATCAAATCTTTCTTAGGGGGTTGAGTTCCCAACAGTTTATACTGTGACAACAACTTAAATGTCCATGAAGCACTCTACTAATATGTTTGCTTAAATGCTATAACTTAATGAAAATAAGCGTTTATTTATGAAACCCTGAACAGTAATAAGTATAAATTAATATACATATAGTAAGAATATATGAGAATACACATGAAAAACATTAGTATGATCAAACAAGAGCAGAGTGGAACTGAATGTGCCTTAAACCTACTTTGATGCAATTCTACTAAATATTGTTTTAGTAATTAAACACAAGTGTCCTATACAACACAAACACTTAATAATTGTATAGAAATGCTACTATCTGACAATACAGCAATAATTTTTAATTCAAAAAGATCCCTTTTACCTTTTTGGGCTTTCATTGTCTGTTCTTCAATTTGTCTTAAACGCTCCATTAGCTCTTCCTTTTCACGTTCTATTCGCTCCTTTTCTTTTTCTGCTATTTCTCTTTTCTTCTTTTCATTCTCTAATTGTGCCCTTAAGAGAGATTATAATTTCTATGTTACAAATAGGTAGGGACATTATTACTAACCCTGAATCAAATAAGAAACTATAATATAAACATTTGGAAATTTTTAATATATTCACATATAGTTAAATATATAAAACTATGCTGTAATCTACACTCATGTGTAGATATGACTATAAATATCATATGTTGGGCACACTCATGTAGATATGAGTGTAGATATCACATGTTAGATTCCATTGTATTTCTTATTATGGAGTTAATATTCAAAACTTAAGGCTGGATTAGTCAGTAAAGTGCTACCGCACAAGCATGAGGACGGAGTACAGGTACCCAGCACCTAAGTGAGAGCCAGGCATGCTGGACTAGGCCATAATCACAGCACAGGAAAGGCAGAAATAGGCAGGTGCTTGGAACTCTCTGGGAGACCCCGTCTTCAATGTCTTCCTCAAGTGAACTCTCTGAGAGACCCCGTCTTCAATGTCTTCCTCAGGTGAACTCTGCGAGACCCCGTCTTCAATGTCTTCCTCAGGGGAACTCTCTGGGAGACCCCGTCTTCAATGTCTTCCTCAGGGGAACTCTCTGGGAGACCCCGTCTTCAATGTCTTCCTCAGGTGAACTTTGAGAGACCCCGTCTTCAATGTCTTCCTCAGGGGAATTCTCTAGGAGACCCCGTCTTCAATGTCTTCCTCAGGTGAACTCTGGGAGACCCCATCTTCAATGTCTTCCTCAGGGGAACTCTCTGGGAGACCCCGTCTTCAATGTCTTCCTCAAGTGAACTCTCTGGAAGACCCCGTCTTCAATGTCTTCCTCAAAAGAACTCTCTGGAAGACCCCATCTTCAATGACTTCCTCAGGTGAACTCACCTATGGTGACCTCTAGCCTCCACACATACAAATTTGAAAACCTAAAACAATTTTATGAAATAGTCAAGAAAATAAATGTGTATAATGCATGTTTTCAAGGCCAACTTGAATGGGGAAAAATTAGATTTACTATTTTCGTATGGGAAAATAGATCATATGTCACTTTAAAAAAATCTTTATTTTTAGTTTACGTATATGAGTGTTCTGCTTTCAATACCCACAGAGATCAGAAGAGGGCATCAGATGCCCTGGAATGGGAGTTTTAGACAGTTGTTACTCAACCATGTGGGTGCTGGGAATTGAACCCAGGACTTCCAGAATAGTGTCCAGTGCTCTTAACTGATGAGCCATCTCTCCAGCCCCTCTATGCCACATCTTAAGAGCTAACTGCACAGTTGCCACAACCTGAGAAAATCCACTTTTCAGATTTGCAGGAGCCCTCCACTGGGAAAACAACAAAGGTTGGAAGAGAACATGAAAGTACCTTAAACAGGGAAATGGCCATAGAGGTCAACAATTTTCAAAAAAATGAATTAACTTAATTTCTGGGGCAATAGCTATTTATGCCTTCATGACAAATTAGTTATCAAGTTTCACAATTCTATTAGCATGACAGCAGGTGTTTAATAAGCTATTTAATAAGGTGTTTAAAATGAAACTCTGCGGACTGGAGAGAAAGCCTAGCGGTTAAGAGTACCAACTGCTCTTGCAGAGGACCCAAGTTCGATCCCCTGCACCCACATGGCAGCTGAGAACCATCTGTAACTCCAATTCCAGGAGAACTCCAGTTCCAGGGGAATCCAACACCCTCTTCTGACCTCCGTGGCATTGCACAACATAGGTGCACAAACCTACATGCAGACAGTTCATACACATACAAAAATAAATAAAATTTTTAAAAAATTAAAAAAAAATGACACTCTGCCTCAATCATTTAGCTGCATCTGCCATTTTTTTTTATTTTAGTAAATATAGCCAAAATCAGTCATTAAATTACCAATGATGGGCTTATCCTTGGCCAAATTCCATTCATCAGTGGTTAAAAAACAAAAAAGAGGAAGAAAAGATACCAAGACCTGTGACATAATATAGTCAATATTCAAATCATTAGTTCAATGACATTATGTATTTTATTTCATCGGAGATGGAAACTTAGTTGATTTTTTTAACACTTCTTTAACGTTCCACCAAAAGATTTCATCGCCACCTAGTGTACATTCTGAACTTCAGGCTCATCAGCAAAACTGCAGTAAAAAAAGTATTTCCTTTCTTTAACTTGAAAATTCTTGCAGATCCTAGCCATCCATCTATCTCCGAGAAAGAATCTAACTCTGGAGGAGAGCTGTCACAATTATAGATCTTAAAAAAAAAAAAAAAAAGGGACACAGGTGTTCTAGTTTGCTTCTCCATTGCTGCAACAAAACACTCTGTCCAAAAACCAACCTGGGGAAGAAAGAATTTATTTAGCTCACATCTGCCAGGTTCATCACTGAGGGAGCCCAAGGGAGAAATAGGGCAGAGACTGGAGACAATAGCTGAAGCACAGGCCATGGAGAAATGCTGCTTACTGGCTTGCTCCCGTGGCCTATGCTCAGCCTGCTTTGTTCTACCATACAGGGCCCCAGGGTGACATCACCCACGGTAGGCTGGGTCCTCCCATATCACCCATCAACCAAGAAAATATCCCACAGACATAGCTACAGGCCAGTCCAATGGAGGCAGTTCCCCAAGTGAGGTTCCCTCAACCCATGTATGTCAAGTTGACACTAAAGCTATCCAGCACAACAGGCAAGACCCTGGTCAATCCTCAGGACTGGAGATAAATAAATAAAAATAAATAAATAAATAAATAAATAAATAAATAAATAAATAAATAAGTAAATAAGTAATAAAATCACACTGCAGCCACAGAGGCTACAGTTCTAAGAATGTGACCTTAGAGGAAAGCAGGCAGTATGTGAAGAAGGAAGAATAGGAAAGGGAGATAATTATGATGTAACTGCTGCTCAGAAAGCAGAAGCTGAGGGGATTTACATTTCCTTAGTAACTGGTAGACACCAGAGCTGCTCACCCCTCTCCTCTGGTGTCAGGCCTTCCTAGGAGTCCCTGCCTTTGCTGCCCGGACCCGCTGGACCTACTGATAACAGCTGAGCGAGGGTTTCCCCTCAGTTTCTCTGACTCTCAAGGTCCTGAGGCTGGGATTCATGTGACTTCCTTTCATCTGTGATTTAGTCCAGCTTCTTTCACACTATGGCATGAGTCTTCCCGGCTCCTGTTTGAGTATGGAACCCAGAAGTTTGAAGCCCTTGTTGGATATTTCACAATATTGTCTGTTAGCTGTGCCTCACGTTTCTGCCTCCCTCCCTTGTTGGATATTTCACAATATTGTCTGTTAGCTGTGCCTCACGTTTCTGCCTCCTTTGCTGCTATTTCTTCATTTCTCCTTGCAGTTTCTTTTGGATCAGCTCAGCCATGGTGAGGGGGAGGCTATCAGGAGGGATGCTGGGTCTCAGGCTCTGAAAGGTATCTGAACTCCCCTTTCTGGCCCCATAAGTAAAAGAAGTCAACTGAGGAATGCTGGGAAAAGCCCAACACAAGATGTTTAAGGATCACTATACTTCCTACTGGTTTAATAAACTCTGTCCCACTTAAGAACCAAAGGCCTAGGGGCTTATTCATGTAAGGGATGCTTCAATTTGGTTCTAGGTTTCTCTACAATGGACTTAACACCTAGGAGAAAGAATTAATACCCTCAAACTCTGGAACTGGGAACTCTGCAGCATTTCTATATTTCAGTAAAGAGTAGTATATTCAGGCAGAGATTTAAGGAGTTGGGAGTTTTACCCCTATAGAAAACTTAAATGATAGATGCTTAAGGGAAAGTATGCAGTTCCCAGGTTCCTTGGGGAAAAGAAGAGACTAGTGTCCCTCCCCTCAAAACACTACTGTCTTTCAGGCTGTTCATAAAAGTACAGGTTTTTGGGGAACTATTTTTCTCCATCATGACATGCTGTCTGCCACCTCAGGATGCTTGTTAGCCTACCCCAATCCTTAGCCTTTCTACAGACACACTCAGCAGGGATACCATTCCTCAAAGCAGTTACCTTCCTCCCCCTGACGCTGAAATACTTTGTTAAGTGCACTCCTATCATTCAATGCCCAACGCAGAGGCCAGAAGAGAGCCTCAGATTCCCTGGAACTGGACTTAAGAATAGTTGTCAGCTACAATGTGGTTAGGAACTGAACCCAGGTCCTCTTTCAAGCAGCCAGGGCTCTTAACCACTGAGCCATTTTTCCAGCCTCCTTGACATACTTCCCAAGGACTCAGTGTAAACCAAATCTTGAGGGGTGCTGGTGACAACCCAACCCATCCACTCAGAACCTTTGTCCAATTCTGGCATGACCAGCCCTTCTGGGAAGGGCGCTGCTTTATTTGCCTTTCCCTAGTGATATTTCATTTGTTCTTCCAGAGGGACAGAAGTACAGAAGCTAGGCAGGCAAAAAAAGACGGAGAGGAACCTAGCCCAAAGCAAGTTGGAGGCAAAAATTACTTTACTAATGAAAAATGGAGTAAATACACAGGAGACATTTAACCAGATTATAGCATGAGTAAATACTTGCAGTCCACTCTGCAGCTTTCTTGTGAGATTCATTTCCGACACCGTATGCCTACAGACCACACCACACACACAACTGCACTCAGCTCCTCGTGTCTCTTGCTGACTGCACAGGGTTGGTAAGCCTTTCTTATCTCCCATATAAAACTCTTACATTGTTTCCGCACACTGTTCAGAAAGGACTAACCTAGTCCACTCACTGGTCCCTGCACATTCTAATCTCTACACATTTCTTCATGCCGGCTTCTTCCACTTTCAAGCCTGCAGCAAGTCCTACTTTCTCCTGGAAGCTTCCTGTGATTACTCAAACTATAAATGTAGATATTTTCATTCAGAGTTTCAGTTCCTAAATACTCATTTCAACCTAGTTCTATTTTAAGACATAAATATACTAATAAACTATAAAGCCTTTGTAATAGTACCTTACTTTTAAAGACTATCAAAAAGGTCCAATTACATGTTAAGCCAATATTACAAAGTTATTCTTAACTTAAAACTATATTAAAAATATAAACAATATCTACTATTTAATAAGCAAGTATTTTGTTAAATGCCTGCATAAGCGTCATGATCATAAAAACCATTGAAGGGAAGACTTTTTCACTTAAAAGCAAAGGGATACAAGAAAGATGGCTCAGAAGCTTAAGAGCACTGACTGCTCTTGTAGAGGATCCAGGTTCCAGTTCCCACACCCAGGGGATCTGATGTCCCGAATGTTCTGCCTCCTCGAGTATTAGATGACACAAAATCCAAACTAATCTAGACTCAAACTTGGGAACTGGGAATTATGTTCATGGGTCCAATAACATGGTTTCAGGGTCTATAGATCTTATTCAACTTCAAACCATTTTAAAAAATTACTCTTAATATATTTAGTAGTCTCTAAGTCTTAGAGACAAACATAAAGACTAGTATTTTTGGCAGAGATGACTAGTCAGCTTGCTCTACTCAGTAACATTTCAACTGAGTTCTGTGATAGGGTTCTATGATAGGGTTACGACTTCAAAATTAAATATTCAGTATGTTTTTACACTGAAAAATTAAGAAATGTGCTGCAAACAAAAGCAAAACAAATTTGAAAGTTTCAAATTTGAAAACAGTGAGGGCCAGAGAGATGATGGCTCAGCAATTAAGAGCCCTGGACGCTCTAGCAGAGGACAGGGTTGTTCCCATCACTCCGCACGGCAGCTAACAGTGCTCCTTAACTCCAGTCTGGGAATCCAATGTCCTCTTCTGGCCTCCATGGGAAGTACGCAACCCAAGCACATTTACATGCAGGCAAAACACTCATACACATGAAAAATAAATATTTTAAAAATAAAAATAAAAAGTGAAATGCAAGCATAGTCAAATAACAACTGTGAAGTCATGAAGACTACATTCTCAGACATTTCTGTCAAATATTTCTACTTTGAAAAATTATAATCATCTTAAGGCAAGGTGATAAAGGACAGCACTGGTTTTTCAATTTTAGCAGAAAGTCTATGAATAGAATGCAGTCTTGATTGTTAGACAGCCTACTTCAAACAACTAAAAATGAGAGGGCAGAAAGTCATACCTTTCCAACTGCTTCTGATGTTTCTCCTCTCGAGCTTGAGCCTTCATCTGTTGAACTTCAATCGTGTCAGGTTTTCTTCTCCGCATGTACAGTTCATGGTTTCCCATACACAAGGCCAAAATCCGCTTATTGATTCTCAGTCGAGGTGCATAAAAAACAAAATCCTGAATATAAAATATTTTAAATTTAAAGTTTTTCCTAAATGCAAATGTGTTCCTTTCACAACAATGAATCAATATGAACATGAGGTAGATTCTGATGTCACATTACTCATAATTTACAAATTACTACATTTCTTAATTCCCACCAAAACAAACTCTACAAAACTGGTTCCTCAACCTCTTCGTGCCTTACCAGTTTTGTAAAGATGCATTAAATGCCATTTACTCTTTTTTTTTTTTTTTTTTTTT
>VZQC01005468.1:437685-523583 GCA_009823505.1 Rhizomys pruinosus | reverse complement strand
TTTGGTCTTTTTGAGACAGGGTCTCCCCATATCCCCAGCCGTCCTGGAATTCACTCTGCAGACCAGGCTGGCCTCGAACTCACAGAGATCAGCCTGCCTTTGCCTCCCAAGTGCTAGGATTAAAGGTGTGCACCACCACACCCTGGCTGGCTTTGAATTTTTAATAACATTATTTCACCACTGAGAAACTTAAACTATGAAAAGAGAATGTTCCTCAGAAATAATTCAATAATGATCAATGCCATTCTTTTTTTTTTTTTGGTCAATGCCATTCTTTAAGTGACTTCCTAAGAAAGTAACAGAAAAGCTTAAAGTAGGGGCTAGAGAGACAGCTCAGTGGTTAAGAGCATTGGCTGCCCATGCAGAAGACCCAGGTTAGATTCCCAGCATCCACATGGCTGCTAACGGCCATCCATTAATTCCAGCTCTAGGGGATCCAATGCCCTCTTCTGACTCAGTGGGCCCTATATGACATAGATACACTTACATATATGCAGGCAATACACATAAAATACTTAAAAATTAAAGTACATAAAAAAACAAAAATAGTACTTACAGGTGCCTTTTTGTCAATTGGCTTTATAACAAATTTTTTGTCATTAAATGAAATATTTCGGATTTCACTCCAGGGAAAACCAATTTTAGGTGTTAACCTTAAAAAGAAAAATAAGAATATTGCTTTAAATCAAAGACAGTAAACAACGGATAGAATATACCACTTTCTGGGGACAATTTAACTGAATGACGAATCGAAAAGATTCCATCTTGTCTCTTTTCTTCATAATATGCATCTATATATACATATAATATATATATTTAGACATGGTCTTCCTGTAGCCCCAGCTGGCCTGAAACTCACCATCGAGATCAGGCTGGCCTGGATGTTACAGAGATCCACTTACCTCTGCCTCCCCTCTCCTCCTAGAGTGCTGGAATTAAAGGTCTGTGCCACCATACTCAGTACAAAATATATGTAACCAACATTACGCCATTGTCTTTGAATGGGGAATTTGATTAAGAACATAAAAATAATAACCAGGAGATTATTTCATAAATGTGTCATGAAACTTAAAATCATTAATTCTTTTCCTAAAATCACCCAGAATGATCTATTTGGTAAAGAAAGTAAAGGACTGAGCCTCTTGCATTTCTTCTATTTAGCTTTTACTCTGTTTAGTATCAAGCTACAACAAATACCAGCTTAACAGGAAGAATGTATTAATATCCATACTCCACAGCATTTATAAAGTACTGAGCATTAAAGATTTAATTATAAAATGTTTAGATACATGAACATATTAAAAGTACTGAATTTCACTACAGCTTGAATATTAATTTATAGTTTGTGAAAAAAGGCATTTTAAAACAGATTGCTATTTACACAGTTTTTTGTTTTTTAATGTTTGGTCTTTTTGAGACAGAGTCTCCCTATAGCCCCAGCTAGCCTGGAACTCACTATGTAGACCAGGCTGGCCTTGAATTCACAGAGATCAGCCTGCCTCTGCCTCATGAGTGTCAGGATCAAAGACATGTATCTCCACACCCAGCAGCTACTTTTGCTACTTTTAATGCTTAAGCAGATATGTAAATAATTAGTTGTGCTGTGGTGCCTAAACCACTCCTTAATCAATATTCTTGTGTTTTACTGCCCTCTAATGGCCAGTGAGATAAGTCAAAATCTGCATAAAAAGGAGTCTATAAACAAAAAATACTACACTACATTTACAGGCTGTTTTAAGATTCTAAAGCAAGTGCCTCATGTCACACAACAGTTTTAATTTTTTATTTATTACTTTTATGTGTATGAGTGTACTGTCTGCATATAGGTTGGTGCACCCGTGTGGTGCAATGCCACGGAGGTCAGAAGAGGGTGTCGGATTCCCCTGGAACTGGAGTTAAAGACGGTTCTTAGCCGCCATGTCGGTGCTGGGAATGGAACCCGGGTCCTCTGCAAGAGCAGTCGGTGCTCTTAACCGCTGAGCCATCTCTCCAGGCCCAACAAAATAGTTTTTAAAGATAAACCTGGAAACTAACAAATTTCAAAAACAAAAGTGCCTGAAGTTTAGTCTTCAAGTAATTTTTGCTTTTCTAAAAATTCAAAAATTTTGGTCTCACATAGCATGCTAACTTGCTTAATTACATATAAGGGTAGATTTTTGTAGAAATTGTCTTTGAATCACTATACATGCTTTGAAATGCTCATTGTATCAGATACATACAATAAACTGAAATTCTGGAGCTAATCAATGGTAAAGAATGATGCCTGAGCAGGAGGATTTCCAGTATACTGAACTGCTATGCAGTCTGGTAAAAGAAATGTGTGAGACTTATTATTCTTGAAAAGGACTGTAAAAAAAAAAAAAGAAAGAAAGAAAAAGACTATAAGGTTCTGATATAGTTCACACTATTTTGTAAATTATGTTATCTATATATGGTAAATATATTTGTACATTTACACATTAACACAGTATAAATTATGACCTATAAACCAGTATGAATTATGATGAGACTACAAATAACATAAAAATTCAAAATATAATATGTACTATGCATAATATAGGGATATCCATTTTAAGTGATATTTAAGAGTATGCAAAATACTTCCTATAGAATGTTTAAACATACATCTATTGTTTTTTTTTTCTTAGTGCTCTTGGTTTCTTACATATGTTAATTTAAGTTTCAAGCTACTTGTCAAATGTAACACTTAAGGAATAACTTGTTACTAGACTTAACTTACAAGAGACAAAGCAATGTACTTCAAATAACAGTGAATCCTATCATTTAATAAATACAATCAGAAGTAAACTCTAAAACCACAAGATACCACAAAAATAGAAACGATATCTAAAAATAATGTGGAATTAACTAATCATTTAACTCAAATAAAAAAAAATAAAAAATACATTAAAAAAAAAAGCAAAAAGAGCAATCAAGGAGACCATGGACTACCAGCTCACTACGGGACTGAATGACTTACTTGTCATCATGTTCATATATATTCAGGCCCAAAGCATCAACACCCAGCCACAATTCAGTACCCTTCTTATNGAGATTATTTCATAAATGTGTCATGAAACTTAAAATCATTAATTCTTTTCCTAAAATCACCCAGAATGATCTATTTGGTAAAGAAAGTAAAGGACTGAGCCTCTTGCATTTCTTCTATTTAGCTTTTACTCTGTTTAGTATCAAGCTACAACAAATACCAGCTTAACAGGAAGAATGTATTAATATCCATACTCCACAGCATTTATAAAGTACTGAGCATTAAAGATTTAATTATAAAATGTTTAGATACATGAACATATTAAAAGTACTGAATTTCACTACAGCTTGAATATTAATTTATAGTTTGTGAAAAAAGGCATTTTAAAACAGATTGCTATTTACACAGTTTTTTGTTTTTTAATGTTTGGTCTTTTTGAGACAGAGTCTCCCTATAGCCCCAGCTAGCCTGGAACTCACTATGTAGACCAGGCTGGCCTTGAATTCACAGAGATCAGCCTGCCTCTGCCTCATGAGTGTCAGGATCAAAGACATGTATCTCCACACCCAGCAGCTACTTTTGCTACTTTTAATGCTTAAGCAGATATGTAAATAATTAGTTGTGCTGTGGTGCCTAAACCACTCCTTAATCAATATTCTTGTGTTTTACTGCCCTCTAATGGCCAGTGAGATAAGTCAAAATCTGCATAAAAAGGAGTCTATAAACAAAAAATACTACACTACATTTACAGGCTGTTTTAAGATTCTAAAGCAAGTGCCTCATGTCACACAACAGTTTTTTTTAATTTTTTATTTATTACTTTTATGTGTATGAGTGTACTGTCTGCATATAGGTTGGTGCACCCGTGTGGTGCAATGCCACGGAGGTCAGAAGAGGGTGTCGGATTCCCCTGGAACTGGAGTTAAAGACGGTTCTTAGCCGCCATGTCGGTGCTGGGAATGGAACCCGGGTCCTCTGCAAGAGCAGTCGGTGCTCTTAACCGCTGAGCCATCTCTCCAGACCCAACAAAATAGTTTTTAAAGATAAACCTGGAAACTAACAAATTTCAAAAACAAAAGTGCCTGAAGTTTAGTCTTCAAGTAATTTTTGCTTTTCTAAAAATTCAAAAATTTTGGTCTCACATAGCATGCTAACTTGCTTAATTACATATAAGGGTAGATTTTTGTAGAAATTGTCTTTGAATCACTATACATGCTTTGAAATGCTCATTGTATCAGATACATACAATAAACTGAAATTCTGGAGCTAATCAATGGTAAAGAATGATGCCTGAGCAGGAGGATTTCCAGTATACTGAACTGCTATGCAGTCTGGTAAAAGAAATGTGTGAGACTTATTATTCTTGAAAAGGACTGTAAAAAAAAAAAAAGAAAGAAAGAAAAAGACTATAAGGTTCTGATATAGTTCACACTATTTTGTAAATTATGTTATCTATATATGGTAAATATATTTGTACATTTACACATTAACACAGTATAAATTATGACCTATAAACCAGTATGAATTATGATGAGACTACAAATAACATAAAAATTCAAAATATAATATGTACTATGCATAATATAGGGATATCCATTTTAAGTGATATTTAAGAGTATGCAAAATACTTCCTATAGAATGTTTAAACATACATCTATTGTTTTTTTTTTCTTAGTGCTCTTGGTTTCTTACATATGTTAATTTAAGTTTCAAGCTACTTGTCAAATGTAACATTTAAGGAATAACTTGTTACTAGACTTAACTTACAAGAGACAAAGCAATGTACTTCAAATAACAGTGAATCCTATCATTTAATAAATACAATCAGAAGTAAACTCTAAAACCACAAGATACCACAAAAATAGAAACGATATCTAAAAATAATGTGGAATTAACTAATCATTTAACTCAAATAAAAAAAAATAAAAAATACATTAAAAAAAAAGCAAAAAGAGCAATCAAGGAGACCATGGACTACCAGCTCACTACGGGACTGAATGACTTACTTGTCATCATGTTCATATATATTCAGGCCCAAAGCATCAACACCCAGCCACAATTCAGTACCCTTCTTATTTTTTATTTCAAAATAGTTAACACCATACATTTCTAGATCTTGTGCAATCTTCAAATATTCCATCATTGAGTCTTCCCTGTTGAAATGAAGTTAAATGTAACAGAGTTAAGGAGAAGTATCTAAACAGCAAAGTAAAAACTGTAAAAATACCTGGGATTAATATTTTATACTTTACATTTATTCAGACATCAAATGACTGGGGGAGGGGTAATCTGATGTAATACTAAATGTCCAGAACAATTAACATTTCTTTTTGCATTTGTCAGCAAAAGGGTAGATGCACCACATGTGGAGGTCAGAGGACAGCCTAAGTAAGTTGGTTCCTTTCTTCCACCATATGGGTTCTAGACAGTGAACTTAAGCTGTCAGTCTTGGCAGAAAGCACCTTTACCTAAAATAAGCTATCTCACCAGTCCAAGAAGATTTTAGATGAAATGAAAATACTTTAACTTGGAGGAAAAACAAACAGGAAATAGCCTCTGCGTACCTTAGCATTCCCCTGTGCTCCTCGTGCCAGTTCTGGATTCTTTCCTCCCACTGCTCTTTCGTCAACTTGTGTTGTTCCAAAACACTAAAAGGAAAAGAAATCTAGCTAACACATATGTGATTCAAAATCCATTTTTCTTTTAAAAAGGTAGATTCATTTCACAACTTGATTGTGGAGACTGTCATACATGTCAAATATACATGATAAAATTACATAAATCGAGAACCACATTTGATTGCACATAGAAGTGATGAAATCTGAATAAGGTGGTGGACCATGTCAGTGTAGGTCTCTTGGTTTAATATTAAGTTATAGTTGTATAAGATGCCATTATGGAAAGCTGGGAGAGGGATACATGGGATTTCTCTGTCTTTTTTACAACTGTCTCTTAATCTACAATTATCCTAAAACAGAAGTTTAAGATAGTTTAACTTTATTTTTTATTTTATATGTAGGAGTGTTTTGTCTGCATGTATATAGCTGCACCATCTGGGTATTGGATCTCCTGGAACTGGAGTTAGAGATAGCTGTGAGCCTCCATATGGGTGCTGGGAAGTGAACCTAGGTCCTCTACAAAAGCAACAAGTACTCTTTTTTTTTTTAAATTTTTTTTAAAAATTTTTATTTATTTCTGTATGTGTATGAGTGTACTGTCTGCATGTAGGTCTGTGCAACCGTGTCGTGCAATGCCGCGGAGGTCAGAAGAGGGTCTTGGATTCCCCTGGAACTGGAGTTCTCCTGGAACTGGAGTTACAGACGGTTCTTAGCCGCCATGTGGGTGCTGGGGATCGAACCCGGGTCCTCTGCAAGAGCAGTCGATGCTCTTAACCGCTAGGCTATCTCTCCTGAGCCATCTCTCCAGCCTTAGTGTAAATTACTTAAATACATGCTTTAAAGTAGCTATTGTATAGTTTACAAGAATTGAGATATTTCCAATTAAAAAAATGTACACTTAAAGCCAAGCAAGGTGGTGAATAACTGCAATCTTCAGCATTTAAGAAACTGAGGCAGGGAGGTGAGAGATGGCTCAGTGGTTAAGAGCACTGGCTGCTCTTGCAGAGGACCTGGGTTCAATTCCCAACATCCACATGGTGGCTAACAGTCATCCTTAACTCCAGTTCCAGAGGAACTGGACACCCTCTTTCTGAACTCCACAGGCATTTGCATGTACTTACATATATGCAAGCAATACATTCATACACAAAAAGTAAACAACAACAACAACAACAACAAAGAAATTTAGGCAGGACTATTGTGAGTTTGAAGCTAGCATGGGCTACACAATGTGTTCAAGGCCTGCCGGGGCTCTATAGAATGCCCCTATATAACATTTTCTTTTAAGACATACACTAAGCCAGGCATGGTGGCACACGCCTTTAATCCTAGAACTCAGGAGGCAGAGGCAGGTGAGCTCGAAGCCAGCCTGGTCTACACAGCAAGTTCCAGGACAGCTGAAGGTATAATGAGACCCTGTCTCAAAAAGACAAAAAAAAAAAAAAGTTCCCCCGATACACCTCTCTTCTAATAATCTTTTCGTTGAGTTTCTTCCAGTGTTCATTACTCAAAGTTGAACATATATCTTATTTTCTACTACGAACACAAGACCAGCAAAATCAACACACTTGTAATTTCCATGCTATAAACATTATAGATTCTGATTCTAATTCTCTTTGGCTCATTTAATAATTATCTAGTTTTCTTTTTAGTAGACCTTGAGGGCCTACTTTACTGACAGTAAACAATATTATTAAAGTACCAATTCTTTTCTTTTTAGTATTACCAAAAGAATTACCAATTCTTAATTCCAACAATATTTGAGTTTCTCATCCTATGTGCTTCCTCCTTGCTTTCGATGACATAACACTCTTCCAGTATTAATCTTGAATCTCTGATTATTTTTTTCCTTTAGTGTATTTTATAGGGAACTCTTACTCTGCATTTAAGTTGAGATCCACAGGGTTGTTCTACATATTTTTCTCATTTAACATGTCCCTTCAAGTCTACCTCTTGATAGTCATGAGGTTACTTCCCAGCATCATGGCTAATACTGTCCATTCGATAGAATCTAGAATCACCTAGGAGACAAATCTTCAGGCATCTCTATGAGAGAATTTTTAGAAGGAGTTAATTAAGAAGGAAAGACCCACCCTAAATGTGAGCTATGAACTCAACTTTCCATGGGCTGGGGCACCAAACTGAATAAAAAGGAGAGAAGGAGCTGAGTATCAGCATTTGTTTCTCTCTGCTCCCTGATTGTGGACACAATATGACCAACTGCCTCAAGCTCCTGCCACTATGCCTTTCTGCCAAGATGGGCAATCTCTGAACCAAAGTAAACTCTTCCTTCCTTAAGTTGCTTTTGTCAGATATTTTGTTATAGCAATGAGAAAAGTAACTAATGTAACTACCTGTTTGCTATATATTCCCAAAGCTGTATGTATAGCTAAGACTTCACACAAGAGTCTGCCCACATATGCAAATGAACACTATATTTCTCTTTGATTTATACACCAATGGATTCCAAATTTATAAGATCAAAACTGAATCTACCCTCCTATCAAATTTATTTTTGCTTCCTTCTATCTTGATAAAGGTATTATTACCAGCCGCCCAGCTGAATAGAAGACAAGAAACAGCATGAAGCATTTGCCTTTCTAGCACCTCTCAAGGCATGAACTGCTGGCTAGTATAGCTTACTCATCCGACCACCAGAATGTAAACACTGCTATGGAGAATAGAGCATGCATAAGGGTTTTTCAATATAAGAATTAAGCAGATGTAAGTTGCTGTGTGATTTATTCTCACCAAATATTTCTGAGTACATCTTACTTGTTCTTCATACGCCTACTTGGAAAAGTGTGTTATATACCATACATGGAATATGCCAGTTACAATCAAGTGTTTTCACCATTCAAAACCAGTAATAATAGTAATAATAATAATAATAATAATAGATTATGGAACTTGTGACCAAGTCTCTTTTAAGTTTAGATAGCTTGAATTAGTTCTCCATAAATCATCCCTCTGGAAAACCTAGTAACATGAAAAATCTTGAAGAACATTTGCACTCGCAACTACAAATAATCCAAACAAGCTCGGTGAGCTTCCTTCTTGGTGTTATTTTATTCTATTTCTTTTGGTTAATTTTTATTTTATGTATATGAATGTTTTGCCTACATGTATGTAAGTGCACTCATGTCGTAAAATGCCCATGCAGCCAGAAGAGGGTGTCAGATCCCCTGGAGCTGGAGTTACAGACATTGTTAGCTGTCATTTGATCAACATGCTTGTGCATACAAGCTCCTCCAACTGGACTGTAGGAACCTTGGGTTGTTCAAAATTTGGACATAGATACTTGCAAATTGGTTTTACATGAATGTTCCATTCATTGCTTATGCTTAATAATTTGGCTCACTTCAAAAAACAATGCACCAATTACCTAATTGTACGGTAAACTGAGTAACGTCAATGTTATCTGAAAACAACTGTGCTATTATATTGTAGAATCCCTTAAAAAAAAAACAAATAAAAGAGAAAAAAAAAGAAAGAAAGAAAAAACAATTGTTGGCTGTCATGTGGATCCTGAGAACTAAACTCAGGTCGTCTGCAAGAGAAGCCAGTGCTTATAACCGCTGAGCCATCTCTCCAGCCCCCTATTTTATTTTACTGCAGTGATAGAGATGCAAGCATTCTAACAATGTTCCTGGAGCTAGACCTCTAGTCCTCTTCCTTCTTTTTAAATAGAACAAGTTAGGAAGGATACACATGGTTTTGAAAGGTGTGCAAATTCTAATATTTTAAAGATTTCTTAGCCGGGCGTGGTGGCGCATACCTTTAATCCTAGTACTTGGGAAGCAGAGGCAGGCGATCTTTGTGAGTTCAAGGCCAGCTTGGTCTACAGAGTGCAGAGTGAGTTCCAGGACAGCTGGGGCTACAGGGAGACCCTGTCTCAAAAAGACCAAAAAAAAAAAAAAAGATTTCTTAGTCACATGACTATTATTTAAATGTAATGTACTTACTTGATGCTCTACCAAACAGTAAAGTGATCTAATGCTGAAAGATTAATTAATGTTATAGATTAAGTATGTTCAATGCTTTGCAAATCTTTAAGAAATTTTACTACTTTACCACATGTAATAATATAAAACCTAATCTATTTTTACTATATGTGAATTATACCTCAATTTAAAGAACTAATCTTTATCTGCAATAAAATTTGACCAGGCCAATTTATTACTGAATTCATTTAAAATATCTAATATCACCTATAGTCTGATCATTCCGAGGCCAAGGGAGGAGGACCACTTTCAGGGGTTCAAGATCATTCTGGGTAATAATTCAGTAAGACCTCATTCTCAAAGGAATGGGGCGGGGGCAGGAGGAGAAAGGAAAGCAATCCTGGGTATCTGGAACAAAGGATTTGTGGTTGAAATATCCATCGAAACCAGGGCATTAATGACGTGTCCTTACCAAAACTCATGTTGAGGCTTAGAACCCTAACTGACAGGGTTCCGGTGGACCTTTAAGAGGGACTAATTCCTCTTTTCAAAGCCTAGCTTAGTTCTTAAGAAAGTAGATTAGTTGTTGAAAGTGCAGGTTGTCACAAATGCATCCACCTACCTGTCCCTCCCCTCGTCTTACATAATAAGTCTGGTAGCCCTCTACTTTTTTGCCATAAGGCCTTTATGGAAGCCTAGCAATTATAGCAGTCAGATCTTAGCCTACAGAAGTGCAAACCAATTCACCTTTTTTCCCTCTATAAATTACTCAGTCTCGCATATTGCCACAGCAATACAAAATTGATTAAAACAGACAAAATCAAATTTACAAATATCTCCATATTCCTGATTTCCTCGGTAAACAATAGGCATTATTCTATCTTCCTCTAGTGTATTATTACATTAAAAAAACAGAACAATGTAACAATCAGAATTTAAAGACACTATATACTCAGTGATACCTTGTAAATGATACATTAGCCAAAAATGTAGATGATACATTAGCCCAAAATAAAGATCATGCTTATAATTAGAGGAAATTAATAAAAGCATATATACAGTATTTGTCTACATATCCAGTAGCTATAAAAAAGAAACTATGCCTAAGAGTTTCAATAGTTTGAGAAAATGGTACAAAATGGAAATCTTTTTATTTTTTTTGTCAGGGGAGGGTCTTTTTGAGACAGGGTCTCCTTGTAGCCCCAGCTGGCTTAGAACTCACTATGGAGACCAGTCTCCTGAGCCCTAGGATTAATGATGTGGCCCCTATACCTAGCTATGCTGAAATCTTAAGTCAACAAGAAATAATATGTCATTACATACTTACATAGCAATTTAAAAATTCAAGAATTTAGACCAAGAATTGTAAAATAAACAAACAAAAAGCCTCTCTCTGAATGCTAAAATAATAATCTTGATGTATTTTCTAATTATTAAGAACATGAATGCTACCAAAATTAAGAACTAAGGTATTAGCAAGTAACGTTTAAACTGTAAATCACAGAGCTCATGAATTCTAATCATAAAATGGAACACAGAGCAGAATTATTCCCACTATGCAGATTCAGAACTGAGGCTCAGAGATTTTAGGTCTAAGGCAATGGAACTAGCAAAGAGCATTATTTGCAAAGAGCAGTCCCCAAATCTAGTTCTCCTGTCTAGTCATTTGTTTCCTATGCTTTGGTAGTTTGAAGGTAAAACTCTGGAAGAAAACACTAGCTAGCCTAGGAGTCTGAAATTTTAAAAGTATTTTCAAAAGTTAAAAACTTGCCATGCATAGTGGTGCACATCTGTAATTCCAACACTTGGGAGGCAGAGGGAGGTGGATCTCTGTGAAAGTGAGGCCAGCCGGGTAGGGTCTACACAGTGTTATAGGCCAGCTAAGGCTATACAGTGAGACCGTGTCTCAAAAAAACAAAAACAAAAATAAACCTTAAGTTAAAAACTTAATTCTGTGGAGGAAACACAGTTTGCTATTTACTATTCTCACAACCACTTAAAAAATGTTTATTTTTTTAGGGCTGGAGAGATGGCCTAGCGGTTAGGAGCACCGACTGCTCTTGCAGAGAACCCAGGTTCAATCCCCAGCACCCACATGGCGGCTGAGAACCGTCTTTAACTCCAGTTCCAGGGGAATCCGACACCCTCTTCTGACTTCCGCAGCATTGCATGACATGAGTGCACAAACCTACATGTAGACAGTACATTCATACAGATACAAAATAAATAAAATTTTTAAATGTTTATTTTTCCTATATATGAGGGTTTTTTTCCTTTTCAATTGAATTTTTTGCAAATTTCGTATTATATACTTTTAATGTATTTAGATCCCCTCTCCTATCTGCACACCCCCTCTTCTTTCCCCCTGCCTGATTTCATGTACTCTGGTTATTCATATATAATTATGTATATAATGCATATGTATATATAATTATATATACTAATATATAATTGATGCTTACAGTGTCAAATTTGTGTACCCAAATGCCCTTCAGTGTGGCTCTATCCACTGGAGCCCAGTTAACCTACCAAGAATCACATCCTTAAAAGAGGCTGACCTCCCCTTCTTAGCATCCACCCGATTCCTCAGGTCAGGCTGGGTTTGGTTGAGTTTACAGCACCTGTGCATGCTGACACCATTGTTCTGAGTTCTTTTTTTTTTTTTTTAATTTTTTTTTTTCTGTATGTGTATCAATGTATGGTCTGCATGCAGGTCTGTGCACCCGTGTCGTGCAACGCCACAGAGGTCAGAAGAGGGTGTCGGACTCCCCTGGAACTGGAGTTCTCCTTGAATGGAGTTTCAGACGGTTCTCAGCCACCATGTGGGTGCTGGAGATTGAACCTGGGTCCTCTGCAAGAGTGGTCGGCGCTCTTAACCTCTAGCCATCTCTCCAGTCCCCTGTTCTGAGTTCTTATGAGTACCAGGTGTCTGGAAAACTCTGTCTCCTTGCAGTCATCATCTACCTCTGGCTGCCAATCTTTCCACCCACTCTTCTGCAATGATCCTTGAGCCTCTGGAGGCAGAAGTTTGATGTAAGTGTCCAATTCAGGGATTAATCACTCTGCAGTCAAAATTCTCTGCATGTATGAGAGTTCTGCCTACATGTATGTAAGTGCGACATGCGAATGCAACGCCCATGGAAGCCAAAGAGGGTGTTGAATCTCCTGAAACTAGAGTTACAGATGCCTATTAACCACCATGTGGTTGCTAGGGACCAAAGCTGGGGTACTCTGTAAAAGTGGTCAGTGCTCTTAACTGCTGAACCATCTTTCCAGCCCCTCACAAGCATTTACTAAATGCCTGTTTGTGTTCTCATTTCCACTAAATAATTCATATCCATCCCTCATGACAAATCACAACAATCTCCTTTTGTTGCCTATCCCTGAAGGCGGAAGAGGGAGGCAATTACACAACACAGAAAACTGTATAGTGACTAGCTCATAATCTTTAAAAATATAGTTTCTGATCCACCTGGCAACTTAAAAATCTTTAAAAACTTAACATAAACTTCTGGAATGTATTTTTGAGAATACAGCACAAGGCATACTCCACTTACCGCTGTGGTAGGAGTCTATCATTAGCCAGATAGCCTGGTTTATGAATTTCTTTATTATAATCTCCATACTTGGCCTGGACAGCATAGGAAGCCAAAAGAACTGCAGTTTCTGGTGGGCAATATATCTCATCATTTAAGATGGCTTCTTTAACTTGCAAGAAGAAAAGTCTCTGTGTTATTTCTTGAATTAATTCCTCAGAAACATCTTCAGGAAAGAATTTAGCTCTAAACTTGAACTGTAAAGGATTTTCTTTTTTAACATCTTGCTGTGTCACCTAGAATGGTAATTTCAAGTATAATGAACAAAAATTTTAATACACTATTAATTATACTTATATAAAATTCTTTTTGGAAGAAGGAAGGTAGTAAAATAAAAGATTCTCATTCTTTAAATAACACTATAAGATTCTCAATCTGTAAACAACCATGAGAAAGAAGATAGTATGCTTGGTTACAAAGAGCCTTCATGCCAGGCGTGGTGGCGCACACCTTTAATCCTGGCACTCAGGAGGCAGAGGCAGACGGACCTTTGTGAGTTTAAGGCCAGCCTGGTCTACAGAGTGAGTTCCAGGACAGCTGGGGCTACAGGGAGACCCTGTCTCAAGGCTTCGCATAACCCATTCAGTTTGCTTATAATAGCAAAACTGAAAAGTTCTTTGGGTTCTGGAGTTTATACTACAGATGTCTAAACTAATACCTGCTTTAAAATAATACTTCTTACACTTGAAGAATGTGTGGGATGAGGTTGATTGTGCCTACATGAATAAAAAGGCATGACCCCTGTAATGATGGAAAGGCAGTGGTTAAAGGAAGCTTGGAATTAGACCCTGGGGTTTTTCAACCCAAATTTAGAAGTATATCAAATTACCTGAGTTATTAGCTTAATGTTGCTATACACAACTTACCTTTTTATTCAGCTTAAGCCATGTAGAATAACCTTTGCTGTCTACATACTGCAGCCCAAAAAACCAGACCTCACGTAAACCAACTGTCTTTACTACCTAAAAAAAGCAGAAACCAATTTAGTTCATCATTCGCATTATAATTAGGTAACACTATACACTATATGTCAAAACAACAAAACTATATAAAGACATCTCTTTGCCAGAGAAAGAACTTTACCATAGTCTTTTTTTCCTAATTTTTATTTATTTTATGTCTATAAATGTACTGTCTGCATGTAGGTTTGTACACCCATGTCGTGCAAAGCCGCGGAGGTCAGAAGAGGGCATCGGATTCCCCTGGAACTGGAGTTCTCCTGGAATTGGAGTTACGGACAGTTCTCAGCCACCATGTGGGTGCTGGGGATCGAACCTAGGTCCTCTGTAAGAGCAGTCGGCGCTCTTAACCTCTAGGCCATCTCTCCAGCCCCTACCACATTCTTTTTAATACATTCAAAGTACATTTCTTACAACTTCAATCTGGATGTTCTATACTCAGTTCTGCAATGTCACTTCCTTCTTAATTTCTTCAGCTCATGACTCAACCTCAACAAACAGAAGAACAAGTCTAAAGAATAAAACCAGCTGTCAAAAGCCTACATTCCCATTTCAGTTTCTTCCTCCAGGCACCCCATCAGCATCCAGGGCAAAGCACATCAGTCTGGTAGTGGAGTGGACTCTGCTTCACCTTCACTGAGAGGAAGCCGGTCTTGGAAATGCCAGAAATTTTACTTTCTGCATCTTTGCTCAAGTTTTTACTTAGACTGTTTCTTCTGCACCTTAATCACCTGTTGAATAATTTATTCACTCAGCTCAATTAACATCCTTCTGTGACTAAACCTTCTATCACAGAGCTAAAATTCACCACTTGTTGCCTAGTGATTCCATAATATTTTATCTGAATATTAGAATACTTATTTTATCATCACTAACTGGGTTATACTGGCTATAATTACGCTCTTTCACTGTTTAACACTTAAGGACAAAGATTACTATTTTAGTCATCTTGCTATCCATGTCTTCTGATAGAATAAATAATATAAACTAAAGTTCCCAGGAGGAAAAAAAAAAAAAAAAGCCATGCCTATCATAAAGATTCTATAAGACAGAGAGAGTGAAAGTCAGAATGCTGCAGATCCATAGCCAAAATATCCTGGGTTATTGAGAGTTCATTCAATAGTCCTTTATTGTACACTTCTATATCTGACCTAACATCCTTTCAACTATCTGGTTAAAAAAAAAAAAAACTTTACAATTTATTAGTTCTCTAGGAGTATAACTACAATGTAAGTATTTATAAACATGTTGGAGAGATGGCTCAGCGGTTAAGAGCACCGACTGCTCTTGCAGAGGACCCAGGTTTGATTCCCAGCACCTACATGGTGGCTAAGAACCATCTTTAATTCCAGTTCCAGGGGAATCCAACACCGTCTTCTGACCTCTGCGGCATTGCAAGACACGAGTACACCAACCTACATGCAGACAGTACACTCATACACATAAAAAAATAAATAAAAATTTAAAAAGCCAAACTGTTTCTTTAAAAAAAAAAACATGCTGATAAAGTATAAATTATAGATTGTAAGAAACTTTGGAAGAGGAAAGATAAAAAATACAAACACACAAACATTTTACTTCTTCCACCCTAATAGATCTTCTTGTATACACACTGAGCACATGAATACTCTATTTTAGTGCCACAAATAAAAACAAACAAAAACCTAGAGAGGGTTGATCAATGAGTTCTACATTATAGTTAACTATACAAAAGTAAGAAGTTCTCATTTGCTATTATATATATAGTAAGGTGAATAAAAACATAGTTCAAAATGTTAGGATTGTTAAATGTTTTCATCAAAAAGACAGTTAACCTAATTTAAACATTATACAATGTAAGTACACTAGTGAGACACTAGATAGATTATATACAATTTTTATGCTTTTATTTTTTAAATATTTACTTATTTATTTTTATTTATTTATTTTGGTATTTTTGAGACAGGGTCTCTCTTTAGTCCCAGCTGGCCTAGAACTCACTATGTAGACCAGGCTGGCCTTGAACTCACAGAGATCCAAGTGCCTCTGCCTCCTGAGTGCTGGGTTATTAAAGGCATGTGCCACCATGCCAGGCATTATTATTTTTTATGTGTATGTGTACATTGCCTACATATAGGTAGGTGCACCCATGTCATGAAATGCCAGCAGAGGTCAGAAGAAGATACCAGATCCCCTGGAACTGGAGTTAAAGATAGTTGTTAGCTTCCAGGTGCTGGGAATCGAACAAGGTCCTCTGCAAGAGCAGCCGGTGCTCTTAACTGCTGAGCCACCTCTCCAGCCCTAATTTCTATGCTTTAAAAAAATTACTTATTTGGGGAAGAGTGCGTTAGTGCTATATCATGCATGAGGAGGTCAGAGGACAAGTTGTATGACTCAGTTCTCCCTTCTACCATGTGAGTCCCAGAGACTGAACTCAGGTCATCACACTTGGCAGCCTATACCTGCTGAGCATTTTGCTTTCCCCTCCCCCCCAACCCCCCTTTTTATTTTTTTTTTAAAGATGAGGAGAGGGAGTTTATTTCACACTAGTGAGCAACCCACTAGCAGGCTGACACACAGATTGTTCCATACAAAAGTCAGCAACTTGTCTGAGTCTTTGGGGTCTTTTATACCCGTGACAAATTCAAACAAAGAACATATAACTCAGTGTTAATCAAGTAGGTGGTCTACAGATAACATGCAATCAGAAGCTACAGGAATGTGTGCTTTATAATCATTTAAAAAATTAATTTATGTCCCATTTTCACAAAAGTAGAAATGAGAACATATAAATATCCCCATAGATATTCAAATAGCCTGATCAGGTACAGTCAAAAATTCTAAGTACTACCTTGTTAGATTATCAATGAAGGTACAGGAATCAATATCATGCCATAATGATGTCAAAAGTTGTATGCTTTGGGACTGAGAGATGGCTCAGTGGTTAAGAGTGCTTAGTGTGCACACGAGGCCCAGAGTTTGGATCCCTGTACCCACATAACAAGCTGGATGTGGCTACTCACAACTGTAACCTCAGTGCTGTGAAGGGTGGAGACTCTCCAGAGGACCGCTGTGGCTTACTGACCACCAGCCTGACTCCAGGTTCTGTGACAGACCCTGTCTCAACGTAATAAGGCAGATAGTGACTCAATGCCCCACCACTGGCCTCAGCAATGCGCACCCACCCACAGACACATGCACACACACCACATACACAGTTTTATGCTTCATGAGGTTAAACGATACCTGGTCAAAAAGTTGTTTGCCAGTTGTATTGGGCTGAATGGCAAATTCTAGCTCAGCATCCATTGTAGTTACTCTTACGTTGATCTGTAATAAAATAAAAAAATGACAGTGATTAGGAAAGAGAATGATATATTACTAAGTAGTAAACATGAAAAAATACTTTGATTTATAATATTTCTGTGGGCTAGGATGCTGGAGATCAGTCCAGGACTTTGTGCGTATGAGGCAAGGACTCTGAACTATTATTCCCAGCCCTTGTTTTTTTTGAGATAAGGTCTTCCGATGTACCTCAGGCTGGTCTACTTGCAATGCTCTGGCCTCATCAGCCTTCCCACTGCTGATATATGCATATATGCATACACATGCATAGTTAAAAACTTTTTGTTGGGGGGGACAGTACCAGGAAATGAACAAAGGTCCTTATGCATGATAGGCGATCGCTCTACTAGTGATCTTCATACATCTCCATCACTACCATTTTCTTAAAAGTGATACAGCTTTATTTTCATTACAGAAAACCTTTAAAATATTTGAGGGGAAGAAATACTTATAAAGCTCTCATTAAAAAAAAAAAAAAAAAAAAAAAAACTACTGGAGGGTTAGTGAGCTGGCTCAGCAAGTAAGGTCAAGCACCTGCTGTGAAGCCAGAAGAGCCAAGTTCCATGCAGAACCCACATGATGGGAAAAAAAGAATAGACTTCCTTAAGGACACATGAAAATAAATAGCAGAGCAGATATTTAAACTGAGGAACTCCTGATTCTCTGAATATCACCCATATTTCTTTACTATAAAATGTATAAAATGCCATAAGGAAACCTGTTACTTTGCTCATAATTAAAAAATAAATTTTAGCTGGGTGTGGTGGTTGCACACCTTTAATCCCAGCACTAAGGAGGCAGAGGCAGGAGGATCTCTGAGTTCAAGGCCAGCCTGATCTACATAGCCAGTTCCAGGACAGCTGGGGCTACAGGGAGACCTTGACTCAAAAAGACCAATAAATAAATTTTAAAAATTACTTTGAGAGTCCAGTGAAAACAGCTACAATCAAGAAAATAAATGAGAAATAATTGTTAGGAAGTGGGAGAAAAGTAACCCTTATTAACTGCTGGTGAGAATGTAAACTGGAGCAGCCACCGTTCCTCAAAAAACTAAAAAAGGTAAAAACAGAACAACACACAATCCAGCTACCCCACTCTCTATACAACTGAAGGGCACTGAGCAGAGGAAGAGTGTTTGTACTCCCATATCTACTTCTACACTGTTCAAAATAACCAGGAAAAGGAGCACATATAGATATCTTTCAAAAAATGGATTAAAAAATAAGGTATACATAATGGAATTTAACGTCGCCATAAAGGAAAATTTAAATGGTATCTTCAGGGAAATGGAGACAACTGGAAATCACCATGATGAGCAAATTTAAAAAAAAAAATAGATTGTGCCAGGTATGGTGGTACATACCTGTAATATCTTTTCTTTAAAGGATTTTTACTGCCAGGCGTGGTGGTACATGCATTTAATCCCAGCACTTGGGAGGCAGAGGCAGGTGGATCTTTGTGAGTTCAAGGCCAGCCTGGTCTACAGACTGAGTTCCAGGACAGCTGGGGCTAAGGGAGACCCTGTCTCAAAACAACAGCAAAAAGGATTTTTACTTATTAAAATTATGTGTATATTATGAGGGTCTATGTATTGGTATCTATATGTGAATGCCCATAGCAGCAAGAGGCGTCAGATCCCCCGGAGCTGGAGTTATAGAAGGCTGTCAGCTTCCTGACATGGGTGCTGGAATTCAAACTTAGGGCCTATGCAAACCGGTATACCCCAGTCTACCTGTACTACCTTATTTTCAGCACTTAGGAGGCTAAGGGAGGATTATGAAATCAAGGCCAGCTTGAGATACATGCACAATTAATAACAACAACAACAACAAACACTGAAGAAAATACTCCTGTTTTATTAGGTGAAGAAAAGAATATCTACCAGAAAACAAAGGGAATGAATGTTAGTCAAGAAGCATCACATAATTCTAAAGGAAAATGACAGCAGGTATGCAAATCTAAGGTATCATTAGTATCTGCACAAAGCTGGAATTCTGAGAAAATAAATAGGCATGGGTCCTCCAAACCTCTCACTCTTTTCTCCTAACAGTCACATTTATTGTGTTCTGAATGCATATCCCATTCATATAACCCTCACCACACTCCCTGAGTAAATTAATAATCACATCCTCATTTTATATAAAGGAAATCAAGAGCCAAATGAAGTAATGTAACAAAAGTCACCCAGATTAAATAGAACTAGGATGAAAACTACAGACAGTTTGAGCTCAGAATTCATTAAATTCAGCCTTAATGGCAATCCATGACAGTTAGCCACCCACACAATACTAAGTAGTATCAAAAGCAGCAAAATACACTTACTGGTTTCGGCATTTTCCTTTTCTTTTTTGTTACCTTCTTTAAAAATTCTTCCTTCTATAAACTATTGTCACCTATTAAAGAAAAAGAAAGAAAAAGTCATTACCTCTTATTTAAGGTTTTTAGCTATAATTACATCATGTTGGCTTATGCTAAAGGTTTGATATCTTTTACTAGCAATTTACATTCCTTCAAAAGCATAATGCAAGGCCGGGCATGGTGGCACATGCCTTTAATCCTAGCACTTGGGAGGCAGAGGCAGGCGGATCTTTGTGAGTTCAAGGCCAGCCTGGTCTACAGAGTTCCAGGACAGCTGGGGCTACAGAGAGACCCTGTCTCGAAGAGACCAAAAACAAAACAAAACAAAACAAAACAAAACAAAGCTTAATGCACAGTATTGAAAACACCACACACCTCAAATAATACAGCATAAAGTATGCTATCTATTAAAGCTTTTAGTTATAGACAACACAGCAAGAAAGCATGACTGCTAAGGAGTTAGAGACTGCACTACATGTTTATCCACCTCATGGGACAGGGACAGTAAAACTGAAGCTGGGTAGATTCAGATCCTGAGCTCAGGGATACTTCCAACCTTTATTCTGTACTGTCAAACATGACAAGGAATCCTGATCAATGTCATCTACAAAAGACTTGCTTATTTTTTCTTCTTGAAATTCAAAAATCTCAGAAAAATATACAGTAACTTATTCACCTAATATGTGCGTAAGGCAGAGCTCTGCTCAGTAACACATGTGCTCAGCTCACCAGCAAGTTAGTGGCTTGAAACTGAGAACTGTCTTCAAGGCCAATGTTAAACCGCATCTTTTCCCACTGAGGCAACAAATTGTTTTGTTGTTTTGTTTTTGTTTTTGGTCTTTTTAAGTTGGGTCTCTCCATAGCCCCAGCTGGCCTGAAACTCACTATGCAGACCAGGCTGGCCTTGAATTCATAAGACATCCACCTGCCTCTGCTACCCAAGTGTTGAGATTAAAGGCATATGCCACCATGCCTAGGTCTATAAGCCTAGAGAAAATTCTTTTTTTTTTTGGTTATTTTTTTTTTACACGGATAGAGCAGGTCTCCGGCTAAAGCGTCGTGCTGTCCTGGAACTCATACTGTAGACAAAGCTAGCCTTGATCCCTACCATAAGTAGAAATTCTGAGCCGCTCATGAACAAAACCTTCCCAAGCTTACGGAATATTAAAAAATGCTCGTTGACGAAACAACAGCTCCACTCAAGACGCCATGAGGCAATCTAAAATCGTTAATAAAGGAGAGCACCAGTTCAAGTCACTGAACTTAATGTAGGTATACTTTTTATTTTTAACTTACTTATCAGTAATATGAAATATCAAATTTGAGATTTTGGTCCTTCTACAACTATGGAAAGATTTAAAATCCTTAATCATTATTAGCTATGGAGGAAAAAGAAAGTATTCCAGTTTAAGAACTTATGGCAAGTCCTATATTAGATACATTAAAAATAAGCTTATCTAAATAATATCTCTGCCAACCTATTAGTAGGATCAACTAAATTAAAACAAATGCCAACAAACCTCTGCATATAGACAACTTACTCTGGAGTTTTGTGGGGTTTTAATCTAATTTTCATTTGAGTAACTGGGCAATAACATTCAGCTAGAAGCATAAACCTTCCTCTCTTTTAACTTTTTCTAGTCTATCCTCTAACTCTCCCCCCTCCCCTTCTCACCCCCCCACCAAACATCCAGGAGTTACAGTGTACATATTACAGATCACTCTAATACAAATAGTGTATAGTTTTGATAAAAGTGCTAATGTGGGGCTGTGGGTAAAGTTCTCACACAAGCAAGCACGGGAACTGAAGTTCAAATCCCCAGAACCCAGGTAAATAATGGTTGGACATGTCAGTCCACCTGTAATGCCATGATTTGGGAGGGAGGGATAGGAGATCCCTGGAGCCAGCTGAGACAGGTAAACTAGCTAAAGGGTGTTCCTTGGGTTCAGGTGAGAGACTTTGCCTCAGTATATGAGGGAGAGTAACTGGGAAAGGCAAGTAATGTTGGCTGACTTCTGGTACACATAGCATACAAATGTACCTGCACATGGTATGCACCAACACACATGTGAACATGCACACCACAGATAGAAATATGCAAAAAATGCTGATGTAATTTGGATTAAAAAAAGTAATCAAAGTTTTGACTGCATGTATGTAAGGACAGTAAGTAGAATTATTCAGTGAATTATGAAGTAAGTTTCCAAAGTCAGTATTTCATAGATGATTTTTGACTTTTTTTTTTTTTTTTTTTTTTAGACAGGGTTTCCCTATAGCCCCAGCTGGCCTGGAACTCACTCTGTAGACCCGGCTGGCCTTGAACTCACAGACATCTGCCTGCCTCTGCCTCCCGAGTGCTAGGATTAAAGACATGCGCCACCATGCCCGGCTTCATAGATGATTTTTTAACTTTTAAGTTTGCTGATTAAATAAATGAAAACTTATTGATATCATCTCAATATTATTCGTATTCTCACCACCCATATACTGTAATTACAGAGTCTGAAAATAAGTGTTGGGTCGATTCTAAAGCTCGTTAAGAGACTTACATTATAACAACGCAGTTGCTTTCAGATAAAAAGAAATAGGGCTGGAGGGATGGCCTAGCGGTTAAGAGCACCAACCACTCTTGCAGAGGACCTGGGTTCGATCCCCAGCACCCACATGGCGGCTGAGAACCGTCTGTAACTCCAATTCCAGGAGAACTCCAGTTCCAGGGGAATCCGACACCCTCTTCTGACCTCCGCGGCATTGCACAACACGGGTGCACAAACCTGCATGCAGACAGTACATTCATACACATAAAAAAAAAGAAATATAACAATAATCTGGGGGATTTGGTGTTAGCATCCACAAATAAGGGAAACCATTCCCCATTTATTTTTCTGAGACTGTGTTACTTCACTTAGCATGGCTTTGAGTTCATCCATTTACATCTTTCTTTTTTTAATATTTTTTATTTATTTTCATATGTGTATGAAATGTATTGTCTGCATGTAGGTTGGTGCACCCATGTCATGCAATGCTGCGGAGGTCAGAAGAGGGTGTCTGTAACTGTTGAGTTTATATAGAATTTATACACTATCTGCTGAGCACCTGGAGCTACTACTACTTTTTATCCCGGCCTATGATAAGTAGTCAGCTGTCAATCTAACTCATTCCTTTGCACTAATCTGTCTTTATTTCCTTCATCTTGTCCAAGATTTGGCAAGCTTCCTTATTCTTTAGATTCAGGCTTTTCTTGAATCTAGAAATCTATTTAGTCATTGCCTTTTTCCATGTTCTTTTACTCAGCAACTCTTTGTGGACTTGCTCTGGATATTTTCTTCTATAATCTTGGCTTACTTTTTCCCATTTTCCATATCTTTTAATTATAATCAGCAGGTCTCTGCAGCGTGTGTGTGTGTGTGTGTGTGTGTGTGTGTGTGTGTTGAGGCCACGTCTCATACAGCAGCTCCAGTTGGTATAGATTCACTTTGTATCCCAGGTTCCTCACAGTCCTGAGACAATCCTCCAAACTCAACCCCCAGAGTACAAGGATTCCAAGCATGATTCCAACCATATGTGGACCTCCGGTTTGTTTTTTTTATTTTTATTTTATTTTATTTTATTTTTTTATTTATTTCGGTATGTGTATCAATGTACTGTCTGCATGCAGGTTTGTGCACCCGTGTCGTGCAATGCCGCGGAGGTCAGAAGAGGGTCTCAGATTCCCCTGGAACTGGAGTTCTCCTGGAATTGGAGTTTCAGACAGCTCTCAGCCGCCATGTGGGTGCTGGGGATCGAACCCGGGTCCTCTGTAAGAGCGGTCGGCGCTCTTAACCGCTAGGCCATCTCTCCAGCCCCTCCGGTTTGTTTTTTAAGAGACGTGTGTGTTTGTGTGTTTGTGTGTGTATGAATGTATGTCATGTGTATGTGAGTGCCCACAGAGGCCAGAAGAGGGTGTAGGAGCCCCTGGAGTTGGAATTACAGGTGGCTGTGAGCCACCTATCGTGAGTGCTGGGTCCTCTGGGAGAGCATGAGGTGCTCCGAGTTACTAAGCCAACTTTACAGACCCACTCTCCAGCAAGTCTTAATCTTTTTCACTTATTCAAGGTTTTAAATGTCAGTGGTTATTTTTATTTCTAGAAAATCTTTTTTGACTGAATAAGTTTTTAATACAGTTATACTATGCTATAATATTTAGAGTAATTTTATTCCTCTAGTTTATGTCTCTAAGATTACTCAACTTCTAGCTCATCTGGGCTTGTTTTTCACATAGCTAATCATTTTAGAACGTTCATATCCCTAATCCACCTTCCACTGTGGGAATCTGGAAAGCCTCACACCATATTACATGTCACTGTAGAGGTACTTCAGGCTTGCGCCTACCAGAGCACAAAGGCTATTTATTTGTGACCAACTTTCACAGTACTGTCTTGATTCAATGTTCCCTCACCACACCACATCAGTCCCCCAACCAAAAAGACCTTAAAAGAGCTAAGCAGACACTGAAGTGAGTCTCCACATCCACTACTGAACTATCTTCTAAACCAAATGACTCTCCAGTGCAACGTCCTCAGTAAGGAAGAACAAATGACTCTCCAGTTATGTCCTCAGGAAGGAAGAACAAAGAAAAAAACCTTAATACACCAGACTATGAGCTACCAGCACTCAAACTTCAGAAAAGATAAAAGATTAAAAAACAACATCAAAACAGTAAACTTCTGCATCAAAAAATTTAAAAAAGACGGAGAAAAAGATGCAAGACATGTACGGCAGAACGCAAGAGCTCTGGAACGGTGGGGGGCATAGAAGGGGAAATGGGTCTAAATTTGATTAAGAAATGTTGTATGAAATGCACACAAGTTCAATAAAAAAATTAAGGAAAAATTAAATTAAATTAAGCTAAATTTAAAAAACCAACACCAATATACACAATGGCACAACCAGGAAGAGTCCAACTAACAGTGCTATTTATAAATACATATGTATCATGGAAGTTAAGTGAATCGTAGTAAATCCACCAAATCGGGATCAAATAATAAAATGTTATAGAAAGTATTTAAATGACAAAGAGAAAATCTTTACAAAGCATTAAAGAAAAAGGCAGGTTATAAAACTACCCATAGGTTATAACATTTACTTTAATGTATGAGAGGAAAAAAAGACTAAAATGACTATATTCCAAAATACAAAAAGTCTATAGGAATCAGGATGAATCTATAAATTTCTAAAATGAAAAGATCAAGATTTTATAGTAAGAAAACTAATTTCTTGAAAAAACAAAATTATTTTACAGGCAAACTGAATTGAACTTACAACTTTACACTACCATTTAATATCATCTAATTAGGTTAATGTTTTTTCTAAACAAAAGATAAAAGAAAACAGATAATTCCACTTGAAAAAAATCAGGAGAGCTAGATTGTGATAAAAACTAATACATTTTATTTTAATTCCTTGCACAGGTAGAATTTTAAAAAAAAAAAAATCAAACAAAAAATATGCAACCACTATAATAAAGTTGGGCGCAAAATATACTCCACTTAACTGAGAAACTCCACAAACACATTTACGCTAAAACCACAAATCGAAATGACTTTACTGATATATACTCACTACACTAACGAACTGACTCCGATGTGTGTGGAGGAGCCTACGCACTAAATAAGGAGATAGCTCTCCTAGCCAGCTTCCTAAATGGGCTCTGTATTTCTAGAAAGAAGCTTATGGACATAGAACAAAAGCTGGACAGCTTTTTAGAATGGCAAATTCTGCTTCTAGACTAAAACCCCAAGCAATAAATATAAAAGCAGGAAATTTCTACCAAGACATTCTCAGCAGCACTCCTTACAGCAGCCAATATTTAAAATCAGAAATACAGTTGAAACTGCGACAGCTTAGGCGCTCCAGGGCATTCTGTGTGTACATGTGAACACATTATGTGAACATTTACGTGAGGTTGGATAAAGAGGCAGAGCGCCTACCTAGCCATGCAATACATTATGTGTACATTTACGTGAGGTTGGATAGAGAGGCAGAGTGCCTACCTAGCCATGCAATACATTATGTGTACATTTACGTGAGGTTGGCTAGAGAGGCAGAGCATCTACCTAGCCATGCATTACATTATGTGTACAATTACATGAGGTTGGATAGAGAGGCAGAGCATCTACCTAGCCATACATTACAACTGTGTACATTTATGTGAGGTTGGATAGAGAGGCAGAGCGCCTACCTAGCCATGCATTACAACTGTGTAAAAACACAGGTCTGTTAGGAGATATCTAGATATACAGATCAGCATTTAGTATTAATCAAAGTTTCTAAGTCTCTAAGTCGGATATGAAACTTTCAAAACTGTATTTCACTAATCTGTTTATATGCTATTATCTTACATAACATGGTATATATGAATTCAACCTTAAAATTTCTAGGATAAAAATAGGCATCACTGGAATTAAAATCCAAGTTGTAGCCAATTAGTGATTACTGAAAAAAAAAACATTTATATCAAAGTATTATTTAACACCAATGGCACTGTCTAGTCCCTCTTAGCCTATATATTTTAAATGAACCTATCTGTTAATAGCAGAACAGATAATTATATGAAAAGTCAGGAAACCAGGTACCCTGCCCAGGATTCCACTTCCAACCTGAAACTAACTCATTCCAATGGTCTTTTCTTCTCTAAATATGTATAGTTACCAAACACATATTTGCATATTTGTGTATTTATCCTCTTCTCTCATGTTAATATTTGGAAAAAAATTATTCTCTTCTCCATCTTTAACTTTCTAAGCTCTCATTTGCAGGCTTATTGCCTTAATTTTCTCCACTCCAGCTTCTCCCCAGCCTACAATATTTAAAAGTCCTGCCCTTCTCCTTTCCACAGACTTCCTCAGAAGCAATGAAGTGTAATTCCCGAGGCAAGCTAGGGAAGTCTTGAGGGATGCTGCCACAGCTCTCGCCCATCACCAGAACCTTCCCCATGTGAATATGGTCTCATTCACAAAAAGCATTGTGTCGTTGAACTCTGAAGGTGACCCTAACACGGGCTCCTCCCTACCTTACATAATGGAAATTGCCTGGTGCCTAGAGCAGAGTGCTTCAGCAATGCCACAACACACCACCCACCTGTCAGGTGCTGCAACAGGTGTTAATGAGTTAGTCTATTAGCAGCTAACACTGAAACTTGATAACTGATACTAAACCGTGTAATTTTACTTTCAAATGATTCTTTTCCCCAACCCTAACTGTAATGGTTTTCAGCCTTTGGGGATTGAAACCATCTCAAAACACACTCATCTCTGCATAAAATTCCAATGGAACTCCTCTGCCAAGCGGCTGGAAAGCCAGCAAGCAGTACAACTAAGACACCCAGAAAAGGAACTAATAAGGTAACTGGCCTTAATGCAGTAACAGCACTGACAAAATAACTTTTCAAACACTTTTTTTCCTACATGGGACATACTGAGGAGGCCTAGGAACCACCTCTGCCTAAAAAAGTATGTTTAAGGTAATAAAATGAATATTAAAAAATCATAAAATTATAGGAAACCAATTATGCTGGAATTATTAAAATACAAAACCCACAAACTTATGCTATGGCAATACAGGCACTTCTTCACTAATGTTTTAAGTAACACACTGTGGATTAATCACTAACTTGTACTAATGCCTGTAAGTGGCATCTGGAGGGAAGGTGAATACACCATGGAAACACCTAAGAAGCCGAGTGGAAACAGTCTTTGGTGCGGCCGCCTCATAACGTGTGAATAAAGCTATGCCCTCAGGTCTAAAAACCTCGAAAATACAAAGAGTTCTTCATTATAATCTAGTTATCGTAAAGTGTACGAATAGTGCAATAATGTTTTTTGTTTGTTGAGACAGGGTCTCTCTGCTGCTCCACTGGCCTAGAACTGGCCATGTAGATCAGGCTGGCTTCAACCTCTAATATCTTGCCTCTCCCTTGGCCTCCCAAGTAAGTGCTGGGATCAAAGGTGTGCGTCACCAAGTCCAGTTCAATACTGCCTTTTTAAACCTATGTATATAATGTCACATGATTCCCAAGTGAAGCATTTTTCAGGGTGCCTACTTTATTATTTAAAAAAAATTTTTTTTTTTTTTTTTGGTCTTTTTGAGACAGGGTCTCCCTGTAGCTCTGGTTGTCCTGGAACTCACTCTGTAGACCAGGCTGGCCTTGAACTCACAGAGATCCACCTGCCTCTGCCTCCCAAGTGCTAGGATTAAAAGGGGCTTTCAGGCACTGTCTCATCTTGGATATCACCACCAGCTTCCTCCTGCCTTACTTCAGTATTCCAATCCCTATACTTCCAATTAAGAAATGAAAATTCAGATAAGTGACTTGCCCAGTCCCAGGGCTCATTACCAGAGTCCTTCTAAGTCCTTCCTGAGATCTTCTGACTTTTTCCTATTCTGCACTGCTCATAGTACTCTGGACAACATGGCCCTTGGAGAATAGTAGGAGTTTTTTAAAAGCAGGCTATAAAAGCTTTCTCTGCTACCATTATGGAGTTGAAAGACAAACTCTGAAAATACTGTAACCAGTATGATCACTTCTGTCGCTGAATTTCCTTTAAGGGCGATGACACGAATCTAAACGTACTAATAGGCACTTGTCCACTCTCCAGAAAATATTCATGAGTTCTGAGAAAATGAAAACACAAATTTCTATAAAGGAGAAATAGTAACATTTTACACTAAATTTAGGCTCTGTTCTAAAAAAGTCTTGTCAATCTCTCTATCATTACGAAGGTGTGCATGAAAGCAACAGGTAGAGTATCTGTAAGTATTAATCTTATATGCTGAGATAAAACAATCATCTCCAGTCCAGCTTCTTCACTTTACATTTAAGGAAACATTTTTTAAACACATAATAACCATTTAGAAATGCTAAGAGAAAGACAGGTCACTAAGGCCCCAGTGCAGCAGGAAAGAAGCAAAGATGTACCAACTGTCTGCCTTGTGTGTTTTGAGACACCAGTTGTTATACAGAAGCTGAACATTCAAAACAGCAAGCAATGCCTTTCTTAAAGAGCTTTAAAATGAGACATTTCTCATGTGGTCAATAAGGACATATGGCAGCTCTCTCCATTACCATAAAAACCATTAAGCATCTCATTTTCTGATATTCAATCCCCCTTTTTGAGAAACTGGCTCACAGTTGGCGCTCAAACTCATGTTTCTTCTGATGAGGAGTCAGGGTTGCATGTAATATTCATTTTAATTTTTCTATTGATTATTGTCAAGGACAATATTTCCTCATTTTAGTGTTAGAAAATGACCAGGCAAACATGAACATTCTAATAAAGCTCACTGTAACTATGTCTCCTAAATTTATGCCTTTATCTCTCTCCAAAACTATTTCAGTGACTTCGTTTAATTTAAGAATCAAAGTAAAGTTAAAGGCCAGATAATCTAACAGGCTTAATAAAGACAAATGATTGTGCTGCATGTTTATTAGGTACAAGTAGTAACCCTTCTTAATGTGTCCCTCTGCTTAAAATCAAACTAAGTTTGAATTGTTTCTCCTAAGCCTAGAACTTAAGAACAGTTTAAGTATAAGACAATTAACAAAGCCTAATCCATCTCACGCATAAAGCAGTGTGATATTTCTGTGTGACCCGGTCTAGAGATGTGTCATGCTGCACACAGCTGTCCTGGGGAGGCATACAGCCACAGTGGACAGGGTTGTATACACCAGGAAAGAAGCAAGTGTTAATTAGCCACAGCTGAGATTCCCTATGTCCTCACTATCCCTTTTATAAAGGGAGGATTTTTTTAAGGACAAATATATCTTCCCTGGTTATCTTATTCAAAGACTATTAATTTACCAAAACAGGAAGATTTAAAATTCTTTAAAGGTAAAAAGCAAGAGATATCCAGAATTAACATCACAGAAGAATCTTAGAATTTTGTACACTGAGTATTAATTCCAGATGTAAATGGGTGCAGTGGTGCACACCTTTTACCCCAGCACGTAGCAGGCAGAGGCAGGTAGATGTCTGTGAGATGGAGGCCAGCCTGGTCTATATAAGGAGATCCAGGCTAGCTGAGGCTACAGGGAGTCTGTCTCAAAAAAAAGGAAAAAAAGTAATTCCAGATGACATACATCACAAAAGCAGTTAACACTCTTTAAAGACATTCCATATGGCACATGTATCTATTCCTTTATACTGCCAACTCAGGATCTTAAGTGTCTCTCAGGTCTAAAATGCAACATGTGGCACATGGTATACTGCCTAATTGTATGGCTGGCATCCTAAAACAGAGGTCAGCAAACCTTCTGTAAAGAGGCAGGCAAAGAAACATTGTAGGTTTTGTAAGGCATGTAGTCTGTTGCAACTGCTCTCTGTAACTAAGTAAACAGACTACAATGTATTCAAATAAAATTTTATTTGTAAGTAAATTAACTATTTTCAGCCTAACTTTTTCATTTCTTCATTCCATAATAGTAGATTCTTAATTTCGGCCTCCTGAAAAAAGTAGGGGCTCCCTACTCCCCCCCCAACCACCGTGCACGTGCACACATAGTTATTACTATGTATAGCCATTCTTGAAAATTCAATTTAAACTATTTAGCTTTATCCAATAGTACATGTTATAAATTTACATGCAAATAAGCCTGTTTTTAGCCATGTGAAAGAGTTTATCAGGAATCAATGTTTTTCACTGTATAATTTAAATTTTATGCCCAGGAATATGTGAAATAACATGTTCATGCTAAATTATGTATGTTAATGTATGACAGATCAATCTTGGATTTGTTTTTATTTGAGTAAAGGGAAAATTCAATATATTTGGCATATGACTAAGAAAAGCAATCTAATGGGAAAAGAACTAAAAGAAAGAACAATCTGATTAGCAGTGCCATTGATGGGAGAGGGCACATGCCAGGGGATCCTGGCCAAGGAGTGGAAGAAGGCACCTGGAAAAGCCCCTCACTCCCAAGGATACTTTGTATGGGGACAAGGTGCTCATCCTTGCAGCCACGAGCCTTGCAAACATCTTCCTATGAGGCCCATGGAAAAGAAAGCCCAGCAAAAATGGAAAGAGAAGGGGTCTTCCTGGGGCTTTCTTAGGCCTCTTAAGTTTTTATACAAGATAGTAAACTTTCTCACTATATAAACCAGTTTCACGGTTTTTCTGTTACAGTTAAGCATTTTAAATAATGCAAAGGCTCAAAACTTCACAAATTCATTTGCAGCCAGTCTTATTTAATTAACTTCAGCTTTTTACAAATTAAAAGGAACATTAAGGACTACCTGAAATTTGGGAAAAATCTATTGATATCAATTACTGATACTGAACTTATGAACTAAATCAATTTATAGAAAATAACAATGTGGGTGCTTCTTTCTCTGAATCTAAAACATCCTCTTGTCACTTGCCACCCTTTCAATGGCGACTGAACGGTAGGACTCTACCAGTTCTTTTTCTTTTCTTTTGAGAGTGGGTCTCACTAACTTGTCCAGGCTGGCCTTGAGCTTGCAATCCCCTGCCTCAGCCTCCAGTGCAGCCAGGATTACAGACTTGTACCACTAGGCCTAGCTTAAAACATTCTTTCAACATGGTGGCACTTTCTGTTGTTGCTGTTTTAATCTTAAATTAAGGGTAAGTTATTTCTGCAAAAAAGGAAAATGGAAACTATTTCAAGTTTTGTGAGCATATGGTCTCTGCCAGCATAGCTAAAAGGCAGCAACAGATAATATGTAAACAAATGCCACGTATGTATTCCAATAAAACTTTATTTACAAAATAAGCAAGGAAGCTGGATTTGGACCACTGGTCCTAATTGATTGACTAGTGCTCAAAATGTTAGCAGATAGATAATCTTTCCAAGTAAATTAAATTTACTACTTTATTATCTCCAATGTATATAAATCAGAAAAAAAAAACCCAGCAGATTACTAGAAGCTAAAAGTAGTGATTTTATTTATATATAATTTAAAGCTTTAGAATTCTATCTAAAAGGTCACCAAGATGACTAAAAGGAAAAATATAAAGTTTACTCAGATATAAATCTGTAACATGTACCATTGGATAAAACTAAATATTGTAAATTGTCAAATCTGCAAGGATTATGGCTGGAGGTAGGGAGCCTATATAACCCTCATCTTTTCCAGGAGCTGACACTAGAGTCCACTATTAAACAGAATGAAGAAATGAAAAAGTAAATCAGATAGAACACTATTCCTAGATAAAAAGATACATATTATAAGGACATGTCACTATCCCAAATCATAAGCCTTAGTTTTAAAAAAGATATTACTTTAGGGGCCTGGAGAGATAATTCAGTGATTAAGAACACTCGCTGCTCTTGCAGAGGACCGGGTTCAATTCCCAGGGCCCACATGGCAGCTAACAACTGTCTGTAACTCCAGTTCCAGGGGATCTGACACCCTCTTCTGTCCTCCAAGAGCACTGCACAACACAGTGCACTCATATGAATGCAGACTATAACTCATACACAAAAAATAAAAATAAAGTTTTTTAAAAGATATTTCATATTTGTATCTATGCTGTATATGTGTGTGCACCATTTTACTGTACTATTATATTTACTGTACAATTTATACTATACTTTAGAAAGAAAAAAGACATCTCACCACCAGTAATCAAGAAAATTTGCACATATACAAACACTTGTAAAACTACTGGTAATCCCATCAAGTACTTTTAATTGACAAAATAAGAAAAATATGATTTACTTATGTTTAACATAAGTGGTGAACACTATTTCAGTATTTGTTACAGCATAAGCTCATTTTAACAGTCTTGACAACCACAAGTGAGGACCTAAGTAAGTTCATCCTTACATTGTATTGGCATTTTCTATATACAAGAAATTGCTAATAGCAATGTCCTATGCAAAACAAGGCTGGGAAGTTCTGGGGAGCAGAGAGAATATTTACCTTTAGCTTTATAACTTTCTGGGTTTTATAATGTATTTTGTCATTTTAAAAAATGACTTTATATATTCAATATGACTATAATTTCTTAATAGTCATATAAGAAACTTAATGAATAGGACAGATGAGATAGATTTCTCTATAACAGGCAGCTGTTACAACTGGGTGAGAAAAACTGGACACCTCTTCCATCAAAGAGGTGAACATTCAATGGCTCCAGAAGTCCAAGATTTCCCACACCGCCCTCTATTGACCCCTGTGGTCAGGAAACTTAATCTTGTAGAGTAGCAAGCTATAAGAACTCAATCCAGCTCCAGAATGCCAAGAGCTTAAAGTGGTGCCCACCTGGACCACCTGTAGGAGCCCCATGCCATCCAAGAGAAGTGACTTTCTTACTGCCTGGATTTGCAGCAACAACAGGAAATTCTACTAGCTGTGCCCTACAGATACACTCTACCAGCTCTGCCATCTTCACAACCTCAGACAGTATTTTAAGGCTCTGGTCTTTGGGAAAAATAGTGAAGATTTGCCACCCCATTTTTAAATGACTCAAGTTAAAATGCATTAAGTTAAAAATGGATGAAAATTCAGAATCCTCACGATTCAACATTTCATATTCTACTATATTAGATTGTGTATAACTTTATATTAAAATATTGAGAGCTGAAAGAAATTTAAAAAAAAAATGCATCTTTCAACCACCTACCAAAGATGACATTGCTCTAGGGAACAGTGAAGCAATAAACAGAAAACAACCCTTGATCCCATCCCTATGACTACGGACAATTACCAGGAGAGGAAAAGAAAAGCAAAAGCTGTTATTTCTTACCATCACACAGAACAGAATAGACAGCTTAATTTTCAGGTAAGCAATTGCAATTTCCCCCAATTTAAGATACACACCAAAATGAAATCTATTCTACAAACATTTGAGCTTCTACACTGTGTGTGAACACAGAAATGAACGAAATAGTTGTGTATGATCCACAAGGGTATGAACTCAACATTTCTACGTTTCATAATAAATTTCTTATTTAAATAAATCTCTATAAAGAATCCCAGTGTTGACTTAGTTCTAATATTAACCGGTTATGAAACTCCAAAATACAGTTTTAAAGGTGATTAAGCAAGAAAAGTCAGTGCCATTCTTTCCACAGCATACTATTAACTTCAAAAGGAGTCTGTATTTTGGTGAGATAAACTATTATTATAAAAGATAAATGAGCACTGGTGCAACTAAACAAATTCTGAAAAAAAATGCAATCCTCAATATTAGCTCTTTTCTCAGATCTAACAATACTGTTTGGCAAACGGATTAGCCATTATTTATGCAGCAAAATGAACAGGGCAATTGTTTACTCTGAGGTCTGTCCTATAAGTGTTCTAAAAAAAAAAAGTATGCCCCGTCAACAATCGATTGCAATATCTACATCCAAGAACTGGTTTCTCAAAGAAACCCTTATTATCTTGGGCTTTTACATGGACATCATACAAGTCCTTGTGCCACCCCGTTCCCATGGGGCTCCGCGCTAACACCTCTACCCAAAATCTCAACTGGATTTTACGATATGATTTTTTAATGAAGTTGATTTTTTTTAACACATTAATAACCACTCCTTTAAGGTGGAGGGGGGAAAAAAAACCCAGAATACTGACAGAGTTTAAACATCCGTGCAGGAACAGATGTGTTCTATCAACTGGAATCATGCACTGCCCTCTCTAAGCTCCGGGAGAGCTGAGCTCCGCTGGAAGGCAGCGCGCTCAACTTTGCTGGGTCCGGGGAGCTGCAGGTCTGCAGTCGCAGCAGCAGGTAGGGGGGGTGCCGGGGATCAGGGCGGCGGGCCTGGCCTCAGCGGCTCCGGCCGCGGGCAAGCCGGGCAGCGCCTTCAGCCCGGGCGGAACGCACGCTGTCCAGTAATTCAACACCCGACTTCTACGAAGGGGCCGGGGAGGGAAGTTCCGACCCAGGGCTTCCAGCCCGCGGGGGTTTCTACCTAGTCGGCCAAGTCCCCGGGGACGCGCCGGGCCGAGCCTGCGGCCCAAACCACGCCGGCGGGACCCGACCCTGCCCCAGCGCCGGGCTGAGGCCAAGGGCGGACGCGGCGCCACGCGGAGGAGCAACGCGCGTCCGCCGAACCCTTCACCGCAGGACTCCGGCCTCCGCGGAAGCGGCCTGACTTCGCCGTTAACGTCCGCGGCGGCGCCCGTCGGGCCGCGAGGCGCCAGCTTTTGCCCGAGTAGCCAGAGCTCGGCACCGCGCGGGCCCGGCAACTTCGGGCCGCCACCTCAGCGTCTCCGCCGGCGGGCGGGCGCGCGGAGCCGGGCCGGGGCTGGGCGGCGCACGGCTTACCCCGAGCAAGCGGTTCTTTTCTGGGCCGCCACTGACTGGCTGGGGCGCTGCTCCTCGGGGGCGTCGCGGCTGGCGGCGGAGAGGCGGCGGTGCGAGTGCTGGGCCGCCTGCGAGGAGACGCGCCGCCGCCGCAGACAGCTCGGCAATATGGCCGCCCGGCGCCTCCTCGGGGGGAAAGGCGGGGCCGGCCCGCGCCCCCTCCTCCTGCCGCCGGTCAGCAGGGGAGGCCGCGGTCCGAGCGCCCACACCGCGGCCGCCGCGATGGCGTCGCTCCCTCCGGGCCCCGGGCTCGGGTCGCGCTTCGGACCTTCGGGAAGCCTTTCTGAGCGCCGCGCACCGCGGGCCCCGCAGCCGGAGTCCCAAGCCCGCCCGCCGCCGGGGAGCAAAGCCACGGCGCCTCCTGGAGCTCACAACCGCCCGCCGCCTCCCCCGCGCATGGAAACTTGAAACTCCCGCTGTGCCAGGGAACTCACGGAGGGCGTTTCCAGCGCCCCAGAGGAGGAGCGGTTCCCAGGGGGGACCCGGGAGAAGCTCGGGGTGCCGTTCGGCAGCTGGGCTTCACAGCTCGGGAGGCACACAGGGCCTGGCCCGGTGGAACTCGAAGGTGCAACAAAGAGTGTTTATTTGGATAGGTTCTAACCAACCAGAAAAGCTTGCCCCCGGCCCCATTTTGCAATTAAGTCCCTCCAAACGTCAGTGGATATGGCCCCAATCCGGTGTGTGAATTTGAATGTGATCATAGTTAAGGACGATGTTCTTTTCATAGTTGGAAGGAGGGGGGTGAAGAAATAAGTGTTGCAAGTAGGGCCCCAAGAGCATCCAAACCTACAATATTCTAGACTTGAATAAAGTGAACCACCCCATCGTACTTCCTTTATAGTCCACCTGGCTGGACAGACACCCTCTGGCCTCTGGATGGGTTATCTCCATCCTGCCTGCCCTCAGTATTTCCTGCTGTGATTTAAAGTAAAACTTCTATGATTGTACAAACAAAAGGAGCACAAACCTAATTAACCTGCCTCATTCTGTTTGCAATCCTTTATTTAGTCTTATCTTTCGTAAACGAACTTTAAATCCAAATAAAACTCAAGAGTGTAGTTAACTTTTATAGAACACATAATTCATTTCATTGCGGCCTCAAATTCGTCTTTGCTGACACTGTAGCTTTTCCAGGAACTCTTTCCAGATCACTTTCACTAAGCTTCCTCATCAGCGAGCTACCACCATAGCCCTTTGAGACTTCTCTAAACAATTAAAACGCCCAAGGGACTCAGGGTTAAGCTAAGAAGTCTTTAGATTGCAAATTCCTCAAGGATGGGAACCAGGTGTGTGCTTTGTAACCAAACGGCTTATGTGGTTTTGGAAGACCACCAAAGAAATACTCCCTGACCGACTCTCCGTGCCAGAATTATCCTGGAAATCTGTTATCCTTGCCTGTTGGGTACAAGGATCAGGACATAGACATGCTATGAAAATGGCTTAGGGCTGGAGAGATGGCCTAGCGGTTAAGAGCGCAGACCGCTCTCACAGAGGACCTAGGTTCGATCCCCAGCACCCACATGGCGGCCAAGAACTGTCTGAAACTCCAATTCCAGGAGTACTCCAGTTCCAGGGGAATCCGAGACCCTCTTCTGACCTCCGAGGCACCGCACGAACTTGCATGCAGACAGTACATTCATACACATACAGAAATAAAATTTTAAAAAAATTAAAAAAAAAAAAAAAAGAAAGAAAATGGCTTAAACGGTGCCGGGCGTGGTGGCGCACGCCTTTAATCCTAGCACTTGGGAGGCAGAGGCAGGTGGATCTTTGTGAGTTCTACCGAGTGAGTTCCAGGACAGCTGAGACTACAGGGAGACCCTGTCTCGAAAAGACCAAAAAAAAAAGAAAAAAAAAGAAAAAAAGTAAAGAAAATGGATTAAACGGTACACTAATCAAAAGTCTGTAGTACACTGTGCAGCTGAAAATGAAGGATTCGTTCCTGGTCAGATGTCCAGAACTCTGTGAAGTGCTTTCACATGCCTGCTTTGTTTAATGATTACAAACCTTGGGCTCAAGGTGAAAATTATAATTGACATTAAAATAAGCTAATGAATTAAAGAAGGCCTTTGTCCAGTGTAACCTGGCTAGGAAGAAGTGGAAGACCAAACCCGAATTCACATTTGACTCAAAAGCCATCTAATCCAATCAACAGCAAATATACCACAAGTTGTAACATTTCAGTTGGCTATCTTAATAGTAAATATTTAAGTAAAAAATAGTATTCAAGCTGGTAAGATAAAAGGGTCCTCTCAAACAGTGGGAGTGTACACTGAAATAACTTCCTTAGAAATCAATTTGCATAGTGATTCAATCTTTAAGAATGTAACTCTTAGAATCCATAGTTCCATATTTGGGATTCTTTCTGAAGGAAATAATTTGAAATAGAGCAAAAACTAGGTAGCATAATATCTATAAGATGCAAAAATTAAAAATGGAAGAACTGAGTAAGAAGCTATATCTGAAACATTTTCTGTAAAATTTTAAATGTATGTCACAACATGGGAAAATTTTTATAGTTTTAAGTGGGGGAAATGTAAAACAAATTATGAAAGAGAGCACAGCTATGTTTTAAAACATCTTTGAAAAGAAGGGCTAGAAAGATGGGCTCAATGGATTAAGAGTGATTATCACTCTTACATAGGACCCCAGTTCAGTTCCTGCCAGTAATAAGTCCAGCTCCTGGAGATCCAAAGCCACCTTCTGGCCTCCAAGAGCAAAGATAAACACATGTCTTACACACACACACACACACACACACACACACACACGCATTTTATTTTGATCTTTATTACATATATGCTCTTTTAAATAATGATAATTCAATCAAAATATTCTAAAATTTCAATTTTGTGATTTGTTTCACCCCTCTAGTACAAAGCACTGAAGCCAGGCCTCTCTGCTTGCTACCACTGAGCTAAATCCACAAGCCCTAAAACTTCAGTTTCAAAGGGGGAAGAACCACACACATAAGCTTTTTTTTCTTCAGAAAAGTATCTCATATCAATAGTTACAATACATATTTTATATAGCACATAAGGCACTTTTAAAATCCAAAATCTGCTACTAAAACATTTATTTAAAGTGTTATTAGACTTCACCAAAGTGTGTTTGTAGACTTATTCTGAATTCTGGAATTCCAATGATAGTTAAAAAACATTTGTCTCATGGGCAAATATATAAGTACTTCACGAAAATGAAGAAAATTCATTTTTGCAAGACTGGTTTATAAATAGGCTTTTGATTTAGAAGAACATTGAGCTTTAGGCCCTTGTGAATTTAAATAAGACTGGGACCCTGCTCTCTGTTTCAGTAATGGGAAATGCAAACAGTACAGTGCAGTATACAACTCTAATAAAGCTAGACACATAGTGTTCAGGGAGACTCAAAAGAGGGCAAATTAACTGCCAGAGAAGAGAACACCACAGGAAGGGTGAGGGGAAAGTGATGTGGAGAAGTTTCCTCAGAGAAGCCAGGAACGACAACCAGCTCTGAGTCCTGACTGAGGGTGATATCGGCTATAAGTATATTTATAACTGAGGATTTCAGAAAGGTAAATTGAGACCCATTTGGGCAATGCATAAATTTCCTCTCATAAGTGGCATTAAAAAGGAGATGTGATCCACTTTAAACATCTGGCAACCATATGGACTGCATGGTTCAGTGACAGGGTGGACAGGATTCACTAGGGACACCTTGGATAGACCATTTGGCTATTAGATCCACAGGAGAGGAGGATGTGAATTTTGGAGGTGGTAAGAATGAAGAAGAGGCCCAGTGTGGTGGTGTGGTGGTGCATGCCTTTAATCCCAGGGAGGCAGAGGCAGGCCAGTTGGGACTAAAGGGAGACCTTGTCTCAAAAGACCCAAAAAAAAAAAAAAAAAAAAAAAAAAAAAGGAGTTAGATTCTATTCAAAGAGTTGAGATAGCCTTAAGGAATAAGAGAGTGGAAGATGGGAAATGGTTTCAGGATTTCAAGGCAGTACCAATAAGGAATACAAAAGAAGTCAAACTGCTGTTAGACTACTCAGGGAGGGGACAAAAGAAGTCAAACTGCTGTTAGACTACTCAGGGAGGGGACAAAAGAAGTCAAACTGCTTTTAGACTACTCAGGGAGGGGACCCATAAGCCCTTGTTCTTGATTTCTGTCATGAAGGAAAACCTTCACAAAGTCCAGGGCCCTCTTGATCCTGTTAGTGATGGAGGAAGCTACCCTCAAATCCTTGCAGCAGGAACCAACCGAGGTGGTATTTTAATTAACACCCATTGTCAACTTGAAAGTATTTGAAAGTGCCTAGGGCATTAGTGAGGCATACTTTGTATCTGTGAGGCCCTTCCAGAGAGGATTAACTAAGGGGGTAAGACCTGCCCTGAATGTGGGTGCCAGCATCCCAGAGGCCAGGATTCTGAACTGAACAGAGGGAAAAGGGGAAGGCGAGCTCAGCACCAGCATTCCCCCTTCTCTGGGTCCTCATCAACCTGGATATGATGATGCAGTCTCACACACTTGCCTTCATGCCTTCCCTGCCTTAATGGACTGTGGCCTTCAACTGTTAGCCTTCCTCCCTTAAAGAGCTTCTCCTCAGGTATGAGAAAAATAACACAGGCGGCACCAACCTTGACTTATCTCTGACAGATGATTTTGATACCTTGACTGGATCTGGAATCAACTAAAAGTGAAAACAACTGGACACTCCGTGAGGGACTTTCTTGATCAGATTGGTTGAAGAGGGAAGACCCACCCTAAATATGGGCGACACCATCAGGTGGCAGTCCAGATAAAAGGATGTGAAGAAGGAAGCTGCTGTTTGCCTGATTGCCTTCACTCTGGCTGGCAGATTTATCAACTCTGTTGCTGTGGAGGTCCTTTGCTGGTTTTAGAACCAGCTTCCTTGAGGCAGTCCAGGCCTTCACCACCACACTTGCTCCAAGGAGGTACCGGGATTCTCTGCCTCTCTGGTGTGAGGCAGCCATTGTTGGACTACCTGGACCATATACTGTAAGCCAATGTAATAAATCTCCTTTTCATATATAATTATATATAAATATGAATTCTTATATATATATATATATATATAGATATATAGATAGGCATATAGATACTCTATCCATTCTACCAGTTCTGTTCCTTTAGAAAACCCTGACTAATACAGTATATCGTAAATCTGAAGAGGATCCAAGCAAAGCTTCGAGGGGCATTTCGTGCCATTATTTCCACTGAAAACCCTGCTGAGGTCAGTGGCATGTCTTAGAGGAATCCTGGGGGGCAGGCTATGCTGAAGTTGCCACTGATACACGTATCGCTGGCTGCTTCCGTACTGAGACCTTCACTAAACTGAAGCCCCCAGGAGCCATGTCTTCTGATAGTGACTAATCCCAGGGCTGACCACCAGCCACTTGTAGAGGCTTATCAACCTGCCTACCATTTCTCTGTATAATACAGATTTCCCTCTGCACTATGTGAACATTGATAGTCATATGGGAGCTCAGCTCACTCTGGAGGTCTGATGTGGCTCCTGGCCCATGAAGTTCCATGCACGTGCAGTGCCATCTACATGTACATAGAGATCTCCTGTACATAGAGATCCTGAAGAGACTGAAGAAGAACAGCAGGAACTTCAGCAAGAATGGACTGTGCTGACTGCAGAGTTCACTGATGCTTCTTTAATCAGACTCTACAGACTGATCTGCAGGCACTCAAGTAACTTCTGTGCCTGTCAGAAGATCATTGGAACACCTAGCTGGCCACTGAATAAATGCTCTGCAGCTCCCACTGACCAAGCCACTGAATAGGTAGGAACAGCCACCGAGGGATCTCCACCTGCTTTTCCGCAAACCCTTAAGCAAAATGGATAGGAAGTCATCAGAGAATAAGCACTGGATTCAGATAAATAAATTCTGAGAGATGGAGATAATAATTAGGCATCTCGGGAATATGCTAGACCTATGGAGAATCTAGGAACAAATGCATAGAAGTAGATGAACTGCAAAGAACTATGACAAGAACAAAGTAATAGAACAGCAGGTGTGGTGATGTAGACCTGCAGTCTCAGCACTCAAGAGGCTGAGGCAGGATTAGGAGTTCAAGTCCGACCTGGGTTCCATAAGATCCCATTTTTTAAAAACAAAACAAAAGAATGAAAATCCATATTAACAAATACTTGTTAAATGACTATAGTTAACATATTAAAATGGAACTTTTTCCACTTTTTCTTTAGAAAATAGTTTTGTAGGGCTGGAGAGATGGCCTAGCGGTCAAGAGCGCCGACTGCTCTTGCAGAGGACCCAGGTTCAATCCCCAGCACCCACATGGCAGCTGAGAACCGTCTGTAACTCCAATTCCAGGAAAACTCCAGTTCCAGGGGAATCTGAGACCATCTTCTGACCTCTGCGGCATTGCACGACACGGGTGCACAGACCTACATGCAAACAGTATATTCATACACATAAAAAATAAATAAATAAATTTTTTTAAAAAAAGAAAATAGTTTTGTAAGAGAAAAAAAAGAAAAAACAAAGAGAAAATAGTTTTGTACAAGCCAAAGATTTTGACAATATTAGATACTAATCCAAAGCATCTTAGTATACTAAAATGGCCTTTGATAAAATATAATTCACTATTTTTTAAAAAACTGTAACAAGGGTGGCACACACCTTTAATCCTAGCACTTGGGAGGCAGAAGCAGACAGATCTCTGTGAGTTCAAGGCCAGCCTGGTCTACATAGCGAACTCCAGTTCAGCTGGGACTAAAGGGAGCCCCTGTCTCAAAAAGACGCAAAAAAAAAAAAAAAAAAAAAAAAAAAAAAAAAGAAAAAAGCCTGGGGCTGAAGAGATGGCTCAGCGGTTAAGAGCACAGACTGCTCTTGCAGAGGACTGGGTTCAATTCCCAGCACCCACATGGCAGCTAAGAACCGTCTTTAACTCCATTTCCAAGGAAATCCGACACGCTCTTCTGACCTCCACGGCATTGCATGACACGGGTGCACCAACCTACATGCAGACAGTACATTCATACACATAAAAAATAATAAAATTTAAAAAAGACTTAACAATGGAAAATGATTTTTAAACCCGCATATAGAAAAGATGCAAGAATTTTCTATTATATACAACAGTCTTCACACTGTTAACATCCTGCATATTTATGTACACATACACAATGTATTTATCAGCATAATAACCTTCTGAAATTACACAAGGTAAACAAAACTATCTTATCATTTATACTGTATGCATAGTAAGCCACACAAATTTAATTGCTGATATAAGCTATAAAAATTCAGCATAGTCAATAGAGGTATGAGGGCTAATGTACCTAAATAAGAGGAAACCACAGATCTACCCCTACCTTTATTCTGTCCCTATCTTAAGATCAAATTACATAAGTACATAATTCCTGTGTTCACCGATATGAACATATTAATCTTCAACAAAACAAGGTAAAAGTCATTATTTAATCCTCTCTGTTTATATAGTAAAGACAATTCAGCTTATGATAAATGGCAATAAAATTTCAGAAATAAGTAATAAACTGAGCAGAAAGAGTCTAAATGGGAATCTACAACCCTGGCTTCATTCCCAGTTCCTACCAACAAGTTACAAAGTGCCCTTGAAAGATTTTACAAACAAGTCTGTAACCTACTTGCAAAGAATGTTAAAGAGAATACTGGGCCTTTCCTACATACTGTTTAAAAATATTGTAGATTTAGCAGGGCGTGGTGGCGCACACCTTTAATCCTAGCACTTGGGAGGCAGAGATTTTCAGGACTAGAGTAGAATCTCAAAAAGCACTGAAGCTCCTCTCCAACAGCATTAGCACATGGCCATCTCATCAGCCATGCTTTCTGCCTCAAACTGCACCAGCGCACAGGTATATGCTCAGCTTTCTCATTTACTAACTGAGGAAGATGGGCTAGAATATCTGTGAGCTTTCTTCAGGCTGTAACTACCTTCAACAACCACTCTGATTCACATACAACGGTTGGTTCTCCTATATGCCACTGCAATCTATAGGATGCCTTCATTATGTGTTTTCATAGACTATGTACAACATACAGAGGGCCATCTTACATTAAAAAAATCTCATAATTATAGGTACAAATATTGACTGTTACTAACTCTATAAGCTTTGTACATTATCACATTACAATTACTGGAGAGAGTGAGAAAAATAAAAGAAAATTAAATATTCACCCTGAATTTTGACACTAACTCTTCTTGGCAGCTATTCTCTAGATCTCTAATAGTTTATATATATATATATATATATATATACATATATATATGAACATATATATATGTATATATATATATATATAGAGATAATGTGTTGTGTGGTGTGTGTGTTGTGTGTGTTGGTTCGTACATAGGTTATTACTATTGAGGAAGTGGCCCAAAAAGTTTATGGAGAGTCAAGTATACAAGATTAGAGTTTTACTGTGGTGGTTTAAAAAAAATATGGGGCTAGAGAGATTGCTCAGAGTTAAGAGTACTTGCTGCTCTTAAAGTGGACCCCAGTTTGGTTCCCAGCACACACATTGGGTAGCTTACAACCACCTGTAACAAGCCCCAAGAGATCCAACACCCTCTTCTGGCTCCTCAGGCACCTGCATACATGCTACAATCACATATGGATACATGTACACATAAAAATAAATAAAAAGCCTGGGGCTGGAGAGATAACCTAGTGGTTAAGAGCACCGACTGCTCTTGCAGAAGACCCGGGTTCGATCCCCAGTACCCACATGGCAGCTGAAAACCGTCTGTAACTCCAGTTCCAGGGGAATCTGAGACCCTCTTCTGACCTCCGCGACATTGCACGACACGGGTGCACAGACCTACATGCAGACAGTACATTCATACACATACAAAAATAAATAAAAAATTAAAATTAAATAAAATAAAAAGCCTTTGAAATAATAAATGGATCACATATTCTTTGCTAGTTCTTTCTTTAACAGATAGAGTTCTTTAAGTGGGCTGTACTTAGCGACTTACAGGTAACAAATAGAATAAACTGGGACTGACAGGGTGTGCTGTGGTCTGAATGTGCCATATCTCCTCATGCATGTGTTGAAACGTGCATGCCAGCAAGTTGGTATTAAGAGATAGGCTTTTGGAAATACCTAGGCCATGAGTGATTCACTCTCATGAATGGGATTAATGTCCTTATAAAAGAGGCTCCCACAGTGTTTTTCTTTTCCCCCTTTCTACCATGTGAGGATGCTTAGCAACAAGGCACCATCTTTGAAGCAAAGAGAGCAAATGTTTCCCAGGCACCAAATCTGATGGTCCCTTGATGTTGGAATTCCTAGCCTCAAAAACTTTTGAGAAGTAAAATTCCTGTATTCACAAATTACCCAATAATATCAGTAGTTTTCCATCATTCTAATCAAATACCTGAGGCAATTAACTTATGCAGAGGGAGGATTTATTTTATTTATTTTTTAATTTTTATGTGTATAAGTGTATGACCTACAGGTATGTAAGTGCACCCGTGTTGTGCAATGCCCTCGGAGGTCAGAAGGCATCAGATCCTCTAGAACTGGAGTTAGGATGGTTGTTAGCTGCATGTGGGTGCTGGGAATCAAACTTGGGTCCTCTGCAAGAGGAGCCAGTGCTCCTAACAGATGAGCCATCTCTCCAGCCCAAGAAAGGGTTTCTTTTGACTTACCATTCTGAAGGCTCCAGTGCAAATGAAGTGACCCCACTACTTTGGTCCTTTGGTCCTTTGGTGAGATCAGCATATCATGGTGTGGAGGAACAAACCACACACCTCATGATCCAGGAAGCAAAGAACAAGACTGAGAAACCAGGATCCCACACTCCTTTTATAGGAATTTCTCCCCAACACCTAAGGAGAACCTCCTAATAGTACTACCTAGAGGATATAGTCTTTATCACAGGGGCCTTTAGGGGACACTCACCCAAACCATAACAGCCAGCCTAAGATATTTTTGTTATAGCATCAGAAATAGCCTAAGGCAAGATATGAGTTCAGAGACTGGATAATACATGTACTGTAGATTCTTCTTTGCTGGGATCATTTATTTCCAGGTAGACCAGTTGCCAAGTCATGAGACAATTTAAACAACCAGTGAAGAAGCCCATGTGGCAGGAAGTGGAGACCTGCCATCAGTGAGGACCTTGTGCAGTAGCTATGCAGCAAACCATTGGAAAGCAGGTGACTCCTCCAGCACTCAGTCTAGCTGTTGGATGACTTCAGCCTGAATACCACCTCAAGAAAACCCTGAACCTGAACCTGAACCACTCAGCCATAATGTTGCTGAAGTTCTGATCTGCAGAAATTGTGAGATAATCATATTTCTTTCAAGTCACTGCAGGTTGAGGTAATGTTTATGTAGCAATAGATAACCAAAGAATGTAGCTAGAAAGAATGACTGAATTATATAATACAGTCTAGAAGCAGAAAAAACTGCAACAAAAAGCCATCCTCATTTTATGGAAATGGAGACTAAGACCTCCAGAGTTGTACTTGCTCAAATCTGATCTTCTGTCACTCACTGAGAGATGTAAGATGCATCCTTCGGAGCTGGAGAGGTAGCCTAGCAGTTAAGAGAGCAGACCGCTCTTACAGAGGACCCGGGTTCGATCCCCAGCACCCACATGGTGGCCGAGAACCGTCTGAAACTCCAATTCCAGGAGAACTCCAGTTCCAGGGGAATCCGACACCCTCTTCTGACCTCCGCGGCATTGCACGACACGGGTGCACAGACTTGCATGCAGACAGTACATTCATACACATACAGAAATAAATAGAAATTAAAAAAAAAATTTAAAAAAATGCATCCTTCACACCCCACTCTCCTTACAGACTCTCAGTCTATTACTTAGACCTAATGAATTTAGCTCCTCTTGAATCTTTATCTATGTAACTCCCACCGGGGCCACACAAATGCCATCCCTTTCAGACTCCAGTTAATAACTCCTGTTTTTCCCATGTCCACTTGTGTCCCCTTCAATTCATTCTCAATCTTAAACGTAGAGTTAATCTTGTGAAATCTCACTTCTCCCATCACTGCTCCCTCCAGACCATTTGTAGACTAGGTTCATTCATTTGCATTTGTTCTCCAAGCTCAAATCACTCTGACCTTCTGCAATTCCTAGAATACACCTGCTACCACACCTAGACTGCCAGGCTCTTACATGTGTGATTCCCTCCACCTCATTCACTGTATTAACAGCTGTTTATCCTTATGATATGAATCATAGCTCAAGCCTGTGCTAAGTGCCCTGGTATAATCCTTACCATAGCTTTTCTTTGTAGTACTAAATACCAGTTACATTGCTACTGCTTACGTGTCAAAACATTACTCCCTACTGGACTTTAAGTCTGTGAATGCAGGGACCCACAATAAAAGCTATTGCATATTACAGCATATATTCATGTGGGTTGAAAACACCAATAGGCCCTGCTGCTAAGCAGGGAGCATTGTATTTGTTTTTGCTGTTCTAGTCTAGAATGTCAATGTTGTGTTAACTAAGGGTGATCAGGTCACCAGGTAACTAGCTCAGATAATCTAACTTTATATGAAACAGTGTAATATAAACATAAAAACATTGACCTTACATTTAGGCAGACCTACATTCCAAATCCACCGCTACCATATAAAATGACATACAAAATTCTACTGATGCTATTTTTCCTTATATTGCTCTCCTTTTATTCATATAGAAACCAATATTTTGTTTGCACAAATAGCGACTTTAAAAATATTTCTTTCTTTCTCAGAATGATAGCCAGGGAAGCAGTCTAGAATGTGTGCCCATCCCGCATTGCTGAGGATGTTAGCCTTACCACCTGTGTGCTCCCTACCTGCAACATGGGGTTTCCACCACATGGCAAAAGAGAGCTGCTCTAGCCATCATTAAAGCCATGTGAGGTGGGGGGGGAGAAAGAGAGAGAGAGGTTATTTATATGCAAATGTAGCTACAAAGGAGGTTAAGATTATATAAGTTTTCTTTTGGTTTTCTCTCCCTTTCTTTGAGATCAGGCTTGCTTTGTAGCCCAGGCTGGCCTTCATCTTGTAGTGTCCCAGGCTCAGCCTCATGTTTCCAAGGATTCTAGACATACCACCATGACTACCCCTGGGATTACCTAGTTTTCACTGTGGGTGGTCATGCACTTAGCTAAGAATTTAAAGTACTATCTTTGTGTGGGTGTGGGGTGCAGATACACATGTATGTGCATGTGTGTGTGCATGTGTATGTGCATGCGTGCCATGTGCATGCGTGTGGAGGCCAACAGACAACCACAGGTGTCATTCCTCAGGTTCCAGGCCTTAAAATAAAATTTTTTTGAGACAAGTTCCCTCACTAGCCTGAAAACCACCAACTGGGCTGGCTGGCCGGCCAGTGAGCCCCAGAGATCCCCGTCTCTGCCATCCCAGTCCAGGAATTACAAGCATACATCACTCACTTTTTGGCTTTTTATGTGGGTTCTGGGGAATCAACTCAGGTCCTCATGCATGCATGGAAAACACTTTACCAATGAGCCATCTCCCCAGCCCAGTAATACCTTCTTATATTGATGACAGGGCTCTAGCTATGGTAAATACCTTAACTTGAGCTTCATAACTGAGAGCAGAGCCTGAGGCAAGCATTTACATACTAGTGTTTATCAGGAAGTTAAAAGCTAGAGACACAGCTGGGCATGGTGGTGCATACCTTTAATCCCACAAGTGAGGATGCAGAGGCAGATCTCTGTGAGTTTGAGCCCAGCTTGCACTGTATAGCAAGTTCCAGGCCAGCTAGGGCTATATAAGGAGACCTTGTCTCAAAACAAACCTACAACTAAAAACGCCAGGGAAACAGGAGCAGGTGAGATAGGGAGTGTTGAAGCAGAGACACAAAGAGCCAATGCTCAGCTCTTTGCTGACTGGCCAATCATGTGAGCCAAGCACAATTGGCTGCTTGATTTGGGGGGCCAATTCTTGGGCAGGAAGCCAAATGGTCATATCTCAGAACAGTTGGTCCATGCGAACCAAAAGGAGAAAGTCTCTCATTCATTCTCATCAGCTGTCAGTTGAGAGTCACCCACCAGCCATCCACATCCTTGCCACTCCAGTATGGCAGGCACGGACAGCAAACACTTCCCATATAGCCCCTTGATCCTTGGGAAGCTTCAGAGAGGGAATCTGTAAGCCTGTGATGCGTCTGACAAGCAGGATCACCATCATGTGGTGTTGGCATGCAGTCTGAGTGCAGGCAGAGCTGGGCCACTGCAGAAGCAACAGGCAGAGCACAAGAGGCCAGAGCCTGAAATAGATGAGGCTGGAACATGCAAAGTGGCACCTCGGACACACGGCTGCAGGGGACAACCTGCTGCCTCTCCACACTACCTTCAGTCTACTTAATCTCTAGTTGACCAAGTCAGTGAGCCCTTGGATCCTATGTCCCCAGCACTGAAGATGTGGGCACAGCAAATTAGTAGTAAGAACCACAGTAGAATTTAACACCACCTTCTCTAAGCTAGACAAGTAATCTGCCACAATTTGAATAAGCAACACTTCCCACAGGCTCGTGGCTTGCATTTTGACTGAGACATGGATGCCAACTGATGGACTTTTGGGGAAGTGATTGAATCTGACCGAATCAATGGATGAATCTTTTGATGGGATCATAATATGGTGATGCTGTTGGTAAAAGGTAGGTGGCGGGGCCTACCTGGAGAGAGTAGGTCACCAAGTGCACCCTGGAAAGATGTCTCTTGTCGCTACCCCTTCTTATTCTTAGCTTCCTGGCTAACATTCTCCTCTGTCACCATGATGTTTTGACTTCACAAGGCCCAAAGTAATGAGCTGGATAACCAGGGAGTGAAACCTCTGAAGCCAGGAACCATAACAAATCCCCTCTTTGAATTCTTTCCCTTGGGTATTTGTCACGGAACCAATGAGCCTTCATTTGTGTCAACAGCTCTATAGATGTCATCTCATTTCATCTGCACAGCTCTGTTTGGAAGACACCATTCTCTTCTCTCCCTTTCTCCCTTGTCTCCTCCCTCTTTCCCCTCACCCCTTCAATTATCTATGAGGAAACAAACACAGATACTAGTGTGGCTGGACATCAGTGGATCCAGGAACTGGAGTCAGGCAGTTGCCTGCTTTAGAGCCTGCACGCTTTCTGAGATGGGAATTAATGATGAGAAAGCTGCAAAATCAGTGACTGAGTATGTTAACATATTTTGGAAAAAGTAAGTCATTATTCTAGAGAACATATCAGTAGCTGACAGAAGAAGAAAATGCTTTTCCTCCTCTCTATATAATACACCATCTAGTCCCACTTAGAAACACCTTTGGTGGTTCTCTTCTCTGCTAATAGAACCCCCTAAGGATATGTCTTATTTATAAGCTGGACCATTTTGTCATCTTTGTCCATAGGCTACAAGTCCAACCCTGATTTTCCTCTAGTACTACCCTTACTCCACCCCCACCTTGGAAAGCCAATATCACCATTTTCTACCTCCCTCCCTTTTCCCCATAACAGAAAATTACCCTGTTTGAGTGTTTCTAGAGAATCTTAGAGCTCACAAAAGAAAAGCATATGGAGGATTGAAATAACAGAGAAACTGCAAAGATGTGGTAGTTAGAATAAGCACTCATTTTCATTTCTGGGAATGTCAGTGTAACCAGGTCAGTCTTTCAGAGGTTTCTCTGGATCATGATTTTTGTAAAAATTAGAAGCAGACTATCCAATTCTTCTGTCTGTCACTTGGCCTCTGGCCTGAACCTCTAATGCCTACCTCCTTTGAGAAGGACAGCATTCTTCTTACACCCAACTACTGTCTAAAAAGTCCACATAGAGAAGAATAGAAAACAGAGGAGAGGAAATAAGGTAACAGCAGCCAAGTGTGATGTATGTAAACTTTAAGACTTGAGCTGCTCACCTTCACATCGATTTCTTCATTCTTCCCTTCTAAGGTTATTCTGAGAGTAGTATGCAAGCCCAAAGGCTTTTTCCTTTTATTCTCTATTTTTTGTTTTTAATTACAAAATAACCATATATTCACAGCAAACCATTACTAAGCACCTGAAAAGCACCAGACATCATTAAGACACCAAGAAAAGTAAGATGCTTGTACCTATCATTTAAAACTACTCTGTTGGGGCTGGAGAGATGGCTCAGTGGTTAAGAGCACTGGCTGCTCTTGCAGAGGACCTGCATTTGATTCCCAGCACCCACCTGGTGGCTAAGAACTGTCTTTAACTCTTATAACATCTTCAATTTCTTCATATATTATGGGTCTGTTTAAGCTGTTGATCTCTTCCTGGTTAAGCTTTGGTGATTCCCAGGATTTCAGATATTCATCCATTACTTCCAGGTTTTCAAACTTAGTAAAGTATAGGTTTTTGACGTATTCCCATATGATTGTCTCATCTTTTCATTGTTTGTTGTGATATTTCCCCTTTCATCATGGGTTCTATTGATTTGGAGCTGTTCTTTCTTTCTTTTGGTTAACTGGGCTAGAGGTCTGTCTATCTTGTTTATTCTCTCAAAGAACCAACTTTTTGATTCATTGATTTTTTTGGTATGGTTTTCTTTGTTTTTATTTCATTGATTTCTGCTCTGATTTTTGTTATTTCTTCATTTCTGTTGCATTTAGGGTTCATTTGTTGTTGTCTCTCAAGTATTTTTAGCTGCAGTGTTAACTCATTCACTTGTGCCCTTTCTGTTTTTCTTTTTTTTTTTCCCTTTCTGTTTTTCTAATGTAGGCACCCAGGGCTATAAACTTACCTCTTATGACTGCTTTTAAAGTATCTCATAGGTTTTGTTGTTTTATCATTGTCATTTAGTTCCAGGAATGCTTTTATTTCTTTATTTCTTCCTTGACCCATTCAGGAGTGTGTTGTTTAGTCTCCATGTGTTCTTGTAGATGGTAGGGCTTATCCTGGTGTTGATATTGAGCTTTATTGCACTGTGGTCTGATAAAATGCATGAATTATTTCAATCTTTTTATATTTGTTGAGTTTTTTTTTTCTGTGTCCCAGTATGTAGTCAATTTTGGAGAATGTTCCATGAGGTGCTGAGTAGAAAGTATTCTCTGATATTTGGGTAGAATATTCGGTAGATGTCTGTGAGGTCTGTTTGGTGTATCGTATCATTCAGTTCAGATTTCTCTCTGTTTATTCTTTGTCCGGTTGACCTGTCCAAAGGGCTCAGTGGGGTATTGAAGTCTACTATGAGTGTGCTGGGGTTAATCTGTGCCTTGAGGTCCTGGAGAATTGTCTTTATAAAGTTTGGTGCACCAGAGTTTGGTGCATATATATTCATGATTGTGAAATCTTCATGGTCAATTTTTCCTTTGATAAAGATGTAATGGCCTTTTTTGTCTCTTCTGATTTCTTTTACTCTGAAGTTTATTTGTCTGATATTGAAATAGCAACACCTGCTCTCTTTGGGGTGAGAGTCTCATTTGCTTGGAGTCATTTCTTCTAATTCACATTTCAGACCATTTCTTTCTGAGCAATTCCTGTTGAGTTCGTCAATAATATATTTACTTATTCTGGGGCTGGAGAGATAGCCTAGAGGTTAAGAGCACTGACTGCTCTTGCAGAGGACCCGGGCTTGATGCCCAGCACCCAAATGGTGGCTAAGAACTGTCTGTAACTCCAATTCCAGGAGAACTCCAGTTCCAGGGGAATCCGAGACCCTCTTCTGACCTCTGTGGCATTGCATGACATGGGTGCACAAACCTACATGCAGACAGTACACTCATACACATACAAAAATAAATAACATTAAAAAAGAATATAATATATTTACTTATTCTTTGCCCTCAAGTACTATGACTTTTTATCCACTTCTTTACCAATTTTCTTTCCAGAAGACCATCTGAAAACTGGGCTCATGGACCTCGACCCTGCCTGATCCTCTTGGGAGCCCAGGGCCCTCCAGCCTCTGAGACTCAATCACTCTTTGGCATTAGACCAGCAGGGTTGCATCAGTCACATAGGAGGAGGTCAGGACCATCAAATAGAGACCCAGAGGTCTCAGTAATGTGAAGAATCACAAAATAAAGGTCTGCTTGGCTTGTGTCTCAGTCTTGTCCCTGATAGGATACAATTTAAAACAAGGAAGCTAACTAGAATGAAGACAGAGTGGCCCTTCAGTGTTTTGACTTTTTACAGCATGTGAGATCACGAGTAACAGACAGAAATGATCATGTCTTCTCAGGTTGCCAATCCTACTGGAGTCCTATAATAATTAATAATATTAAAACATGAAGCTAAAAAGGAAACAAACATCCTGAGCATTTCACAGGGTTTGCACACCACTCTCAGAATAACCTTAGATGGGAAGAATGAAGAAATGGATGTGAAGGTAAGCAGCCCTTAAAGTTTAAACATATCACATTTGGCTGCTGTTACCTCCTCTCCTCTCTTTTATTTTCTTACTTTAAATGTCTTATAAAAGTAAGAAAACTTTTTTCTGAGACAGGGTCTCCTTGAAGCCCCAGCTAGCCCAGAATTGATTATGTAGACAAGGCTGGCTTGAACTCAGAGATCCACCTGCCTCTGCCTTCCAGAGTGCTAGGCCTAAAGGCGTGTGCACTACCATGCCCATCTTAAGTTCTTACAAAATTTTTAATTGTGTATAAACATCAGATAGTATTTATGATAGAGAATTTGTATATAATCAAAAGAAAAACATATTATTGACATGCTTGCAAGATAACAAAGAAAGGTGTGACACAGTTTAGTGTTAATAAATGTGGTACCACTTATCTTATAACAGTGATGCTTTGCTTATTTTTCTGCAAAGCTAACTCATATCTTTCAAAATTATAATCTCTTTCAAGAGATTTCTTATTCTGTTAAGCACAGAAAAAATGATATTAAAATTTTAAAGTTTCTTATCAAGGGGTGGTGGTACACATTTGTAAACTCAGTGATCAGAGGGCTTGAGGCAGGAGGATTTCAAGTTTAAGATTAGCCAGGGGTATATAGTCACAACCTATCTCAAATTAATTAAAGGCTTGTAGACATTCAGTACTTTAGAGAATATAATGAGATAGATTTTCTCATATACTTTAAATAGATGTGTTATAAAACATTACTAAAAACAATTTGGCTCTGTGTCAGGAGTCCGGAATATATTTATTCTCTGATCATTTATCCATTTTGTAATGATACATACCCAAAAAATAAAGGACAAAGTTTGCTATGCACATACACTACAGGATATTATATCTTGAGAACAACTTAAATGTACTCAACTTGGAAGTTCATATAAGGGCCTCCAAGATGGCTCGGCATGGAATGACACTGGCCACCAAGCCTGACAACCTGAGTTTGATCCCCAGGACTCACATGTTGAAAAGAGAGAACCAGTCCCAAATGACATCCCATACATGCATGCACACCCTACACACACAATTTTAAAAATAAAAAATTTAACTTATCAGAAAAGAAGTGTTAAGTAAATGATGAAATACGGCACCCAGCGGTCCCTCCGATTCTGTGCATTCCACAGCTGTGGAGTTAGCCAAGCATGGATGAAAAATACTTGGGGAAAAATTTCATCTGTACAAAACATGTATAGATTTAGGGACATTATCCCAAATTTATTCAGTATAACAACTAGTTACATTGTACTAGGGCATTCTAAGTAAACTAGAGATTATTTAAAATATACAGGATTATATATAGAGATTATATACAAATACTATCAAACCATTCTGTGTAAGGGACTTCCACATTAGTAGACTGGACTATCACAAGGGGCACCCTGGAACTGAACTGATCACTTTTGGATATGGGAGAGAACTGTATGGCATAGTATAACAACATACATAATAGACAGTGTAAGTTTTATTATGAAGAAATATACTTTAATGATTATACAATTTCATATGAAATATAATATAAAATACAAAGCAATATAATCCCATTTTATCAAATATAATGTTTATATATGCATGAAAAAGCCTGAAAACAAAAATAACAGCTTGTATTTCTGAGTGACAAGAAATATATTGGATTTTTTCTTATTTTTCCCTTTCTGCAAAATACCTTTTAATGATAAAATATTGTTAAACTTCTTTAGATGCTTTAAACATGAGTTTAATTTAAGCAAAACTTAAACACTATACATTTTTGAGATGTTGGGCCATATAAATCCAAACTCAGCTTGCTAACAATTCATAAACCCTGAACTAAGGGGCTGTTTTCCCTCTCTTTATTGAGCTATAGTTGTCATGTCATTGCACATATTTAAAGTATAAAATCTGATGAGATTTAACATATGTCTATAAACTCTTATGAAAGCATCACCACAATCCAGCTAAAGAATATATCCACTAGCCAAAAATGACTTTTGTGCCCTTTATAAATATGTCCTTCTTCCCAATCCAGATTTAGACAAAACTGATCACTGCCTCAGTTTCCTAAATGCTCAAACTACACTGTGCTCACTTTAGCTCAGTATGCAGTGTGTATGCTCTGTGTGTGTGTGTGTGTGTGTGTGTGTGTGCATATGTATACATGCTATGGTCCTAGAATTGAACCCAGGATCCTTGGCATGCTTGCATGTAGGGATGTGTTCTGTCAAAGAGCTATGTCTCTAGCCTGACTCGATATTTTTGAGGCAGGTTTTGTTATGTCCTAGTCTACATACGGCTTTCCAGTGTTCCCCACACTATTTGTTGAAAAGATCTTTTCTTCCCTCTGATTAACTGCCTTGGTACTTTGGTGGAAATCTGTTCAAGTCTATGTCTTGATTCTCCCCTTGATTCCATTGATCTGAGCCTATTTCATACAATCTTAATACTGCAAACTTACAGTCATTTTGAAATCAAGTAATTATATCTATTGGTTTTGTTCTTTATTTTCAAAAGTATTTTGACTATTCTAGAAACACTGTATTTTTATATGAATTTTAGAAAAAGCTTATAAATTATGATAGGGGAGGGGGGAATAATGCTAAGATTTTGATTGCAATTTGATTTAATAATATATGTTAATTTGGAAAGAACTGACCTTTCAGCAATATTGTTTCTTTCTTTCTTTTTTCTTTTTTTTTTTTTTTTTTTTGGCCTTTTTGAGACAGGGTCTCCCTGTAGCTCCAGGTGTCCTGGAACTCACTCTGTAGACCAGGCTGGCCTTGAACTCACAGAGATCCACCTGCCTCTGCCTGGGATTAAAGTTGTTCACCACCAAACCCAAATGCAATACTGTTTTTTAATTCAAGAACAAACTGCATATCTCCATTCAAGGTTTTCTTATTTTTAATCATATTTTATACTTTTCAACATACAAGATTTAATATTTTGGGCCAAATTTATCCTGAAATAGCAAACTTTCCATTATAAGCAACACATAAGTTTAATTAAAATAATTTCCTTAAGATGTTAAAATATTTTACTTCTTTATAAAGATTCAATAATAAATAGAACCTCAATGATTTGGATTTGAAGGCTCTTTTAATAGCCAACTCTTTAGATTTGGATGTAAAGTGTTGTGACAATTAGGACAGTTAAAATTGGAAACGTGTAGCTAGGTAAGGTTGCACATTCTTATAATGCCAGCATTATGGAAGCTGAAGTAGGAGGATCTTGAAATCAATACAAGCTTGTACCGTGAGACCCTATCTTTTTTTTAAAAAAAAGGGAAATTATAAATTAACCAGCAACAACTGTAGTGTAGTACCAAGTGCAGATGTTTGGTCACGAAGATATACATGTCTAACTCTGGAGCTGGATGTTGTAGAGCATGTTTGGGGAGCAGTGCCTGTTGGCTCTGACCTCTTTCCCCTTTGAGCAAATGGAGACCAGGCCACTGTAGGAACAGTGTGGCTCTTGTGTCTGGTAACAGTACATCAGCCTTTCTGTAGAGTAGCAAAGCCGAGAGAGAATCACTGCGAGTATAATTCTCCAAATCAGAATGCCAATACAAAAGGCCCATTGTTTTTTAACATAGGTGCAAAATGTATCCTTCATTGAAATTATACAAAGATATTGTCAAAACCTCTTGTCAGGAAATCCTCTCAGTTAGAAAAGAAAGAGCCACACCTAGTTGACCATTATTTGGAAAAACCCATTGGTTTATGTGATAAAAACGAAAATGGGCTGATTATACATCTGGCTAGGTACCAAGTCATTCTGTGAACTCTAAGATAATAGACCATCATTGTGTTGTTTGTTATCATTGCCAATTCCTGTCAGACTGGTCCTGAGCAGTTATGAGGACTGCTGCAATTTATCTAAAGTCTGCTGCCTAAAATTTTCCTTCTACTTGTCAAAAACAACAATTCATTTGTTTATTAAGCACATACTTGATGAAATTTCCAAGATTCACATGCACCTGGTAAACTTCCACTATTCGTAAACTAAGGAAACGTGTAAAAAACAATCTTGTCTTGGGAAAAATACAGATAGCTACAATGAGCTTTGATGTGTAGCCATTTTCTAAGTCTTTGATTAACAATCAATCTTTTAAGAGTTCACTGAAACAAGAACATGCTAATGATTTTCAGCAGACAGAAACAGTATAATGCCACAAAATTACATAACCTTAACACAAAAATTTTAAAGATCTACTTAAAAAAATTTCTTGGCATTCCCTCACTACCTTGATTCTCTAGAGTTGAAGATTTCATGGAGAACTTTTCATTACATAATTTATATACTACACAGTGCTAGAAAATTCTTTTTTCATAAACATATTTTCTGCATTTTAGTTATAAAATCTTCTAGTCTGTCCTGTGCAGACTGGGACATATTTTATCAGTGAGGCTTAAATATTTTACCCACCTTTTTTTTTTTTTAACAAACATCCAACTATGGGCTCCTGGAATAAACATGATATCAGCTCAGATGTGATTATATAGAAATCCATGAGTGTGTTTTCTTTGGGCTCCAGGTTTGCTATAGATGAGGCTCAGAAAGAAACCATGGAAGCAGGAAGATAAAGCCTTATGGGGCCAGGTTCCCAAGCCCAGTTAGGAACATGATTCTGCAAAAGAAGCATTGGGAATAGAAAGGGGAGAAAGGCAAGAAATGGGATGGTAAAATACTTACAACATAGGGAGTACTAACTATATTTTTTTTTGAGACGGGGTCTCCCAGTAGCCCCAGCTGGTCTGGAACTCGCTCTGTAGACCAGGCTGGCCTTGAACTCACAAAGATCCGCCTGCCTGTGCCTCTGCCTCCTGCGTGCCCAGTGTGATTAAAGGTGTGCACCAACACATCCAGCTTAATTATATTTTCTTAATGTCACACTTTACTCTCAGAGATTCTGCAGAAGTGGTTAAAGAAGGGCAATGCTGAAACCATAACTCAATGGAAGAAAGTGTGCTTAGAAATCTGCAAAGAGCCTGTAATGGAGGCACAAGTCTCCAACCCCAGCACTTGGGAGGCAGAGGCAGCAAGTCTGTGTGACACCCAAGCTAACCTGGTCTACACAGTGAGTTTGAGGTGTCCTGGGGCTACAGGGAGACCCTGTTTAAAACAGAAGCCAAACAAAAACTTAGGAATAGAATTTTCAAAAGTCTCGCAGATTCTGGGCAGTTTCGGAATGTGAAGGCAGCAATGTCAGGATACGCAGCCACTTTGTGCCAGTGAGACAGCGGGGGCTCAAAGGCTCTCTGGGTTGCAATGACCATTCCCAGCTCTCAAATACATGATTTCACAGAAAAAGCCCTCTCTGGGTGTCTTTTCTCTCCTCTGGTAGTGACCTCTGATGCTCGAGGCTGTAGCATCTGACATGCCACCCTCGGGAAGGGTGAAGAAGAAAGAACAGCCAGGGGTATAAATCAGCTAAGAGGATTTGGTCTCAAGGTCATTTTAATCGCCTGAACTTTATGATAGTTGATTTTGAATTTACCTCCCTGGATAGAGCTCCTCAACAGGTTCCCTAGTTCGATCCTGTACTCCATTTAGAGCAATGGTGACTACTTATTTCAGGGGCTGTTCTAAGATAAGATGACAGGATTTCCTGTGAGAGAAGACAAATGCTTTTCTTTAGGATCATAAACATTCCACAATTCCGTGGAGGCAATCCTTTATTTGCTCCTCTTGCTGTGACAATGGGAGGTCATACAGCCTCTTTCACCTTTGGCCCAATGCCAATGTGCAAGCAGGACTTCAAGGAAAAGCATAAAGATAAGGTAGAAATCCCTAGGAAGGAAGATACTAGCAGGGGCTGGGGTCCAAGGCATGCCCAGCCTACCCCTCACTGTGCTCTGGGCCTCAGATCCTAGGCTCTACCCCCACCTTATCTGCCTCTGGAGAATTTCCATTATTTGTTCAGATTTGGTGTGAGAAATCAGTTCTCCATTGGGATTTGGTTGGAATAAAAAGAAAACAAATATGAGAGTGTAGGAATGGGTAAGTTTACAAACCCCGTATTTTTTATCCTAATCTCACCAATGTCTGTCTTCAGCCTGGTTGGATTGGCACGGCTTGAGAGCACCCTGATCCAGTTCTTTCTCTTGGCCTCCACACTGTCTGGGCTGATGATGTGGAAGCTAGACTCTGCGCCTCGGATTTCTGGCACCATGCTACTGTAGAACAAGTGATCTCTGGTAGAATCTCAGGAAGAATTTTTGGTTTCTTCTAGAACTTGCTATTATGTCTCTTCTCTGAAATTGACCCATAGGTTGTTGGTTCCTTCTGGAGGTCAACTGATATTCCCATAGATCTCTGATTCTTCTGGTTAGTTTATTTTTCTATCTTACTAGCAAGAAAGCATTTCTCTGTTTTGCAAGGAGCCCTTCCCTGAACACAGGCATTCCTATTCAGCATAGGCATTGAAGTGACCCTGCAGCTCTGATACCTGACAACATGGCACTCGGGGGATCAGGAGATAGCTTAGTTGGTAAAGTTCTTGCCATGCAAGCATGAGGACCAAAGTTTAATCCTCAGAACCCATGTTAAAGGAAAAAAAAAAAAAAAACAGCCAGGTGTGGTGACACACACCTGTAACACCATTAGGGATGTGGAGACAGGTGGATTCCTAGGTATCGGTAGCCAGCCAGCCTTATCTAATTAGCTAGCTCCAAGGTAGTGGGAAATCCTATCTCAAAAAAACCCCAAAACTAGCTGGACAATGCCTAAGGAATGACACCTGAGGCTGAACACACACACACACACACACACACACACACACACACACACAGAATACAGCCTCTGCTCTGACTTGTTTTTACTACTTGGTTCATTTGATCAATACCTGGAGAGGATTATTATGGTTGGGTTTACCATTTCAAAAAACATAGCGGTTCTTCACTTTACTCTGAGATGACATCTGGGCTTGTCTTATGCAGCTTAGGGAGTCCCTGTCCCTCACAGCCTTGTCTGTGAAGGCTGAACACCAGACACCATCTCTGTTCCTGTCTAAAAATGGACATCGTCCACTGGTCATTCCACTTTCATATTTCAGGATGGCCTGCAGGTGTCAGCTCGGCTGCTGAGTACAGACCAGGGACAAGCTGTGAGCCCACTTCCAATTCAGTTCCATTCCCACCAGTGTCTATCAGGGTCTCTCTGATAAACTCACCTCTCAGGTTCCTGCCCATCTCCTAAGACTGGGCTTGCCAGATCTGACCATTTTCAAGTATTTTATTTATTATTACTTATTAAATTTTTTTTAAATTTATTTTTGTATGTGTATGAATATACTGTCTGCATGTAGGTTTGTGCACCCGTGTCGTGCAATGCCGCGGAGGTCAGAAGAGGGTCTCAGATTCCCGTGGAACTGGAGTCCTCCTGGAATTGGAGTTACAGACGGTTCTTAGCCACCATGTGGGTGCTGGGGATCGAACCCAGTTCCTCTGCAAGAGCAGTCGGTGCTCTTAACCGCTAGGCTATCTCTCCAGCCCCTTATTACTTTTTATTTTATGTGTATGAAAGTATTGCCTGCATGTGTCTAAGTGCACCCATGTTATGCAATGCCCATAGAGGTCAGAAGATGGTGTCAAATTCCCTTGGAACTGGAGTTACAGACAGTTGGTAGCTGCCATGTGGGTGCTAGGAATTGAACCCAGGTACCAGGTCTTCTACAAAAGCAGTTAGCTGAGTCCTTTCTCAAGGCCCCTGGAGACATTTTTTAAAAAAGTAATAGATGGTGTAGTGGTTTTAACAACAGGGTTGCAACTGAAATTTGAGATTAAAATTCTCTTTAGTTTTCACTGCAGCAATAATTGAGTAAAGCCAATGAATAAAGTGGACTTTGAGAGAAGGTAATTATTTGAAATGGTAAACAAATATGTTTTTATTGCAGGGTATAAGACCATCCAACACTTGGGCTCCATTTGTATGTGTTCTGTTATTTACCACTCTTGGAAAGGACCTACAGAAGTTAGTTTTATTGATGACTCCACTTTTCCAAGCTCAGTATGAATCCACATTCCATGTAATGTGTCCCAGGACTTGTCTGCTGCTCAGAATCACCTGGGCAGGTAAATTGCTGTGCTATCATAACCCCCATGATTCTGATCCAATGATATAAACACTTACTATAGGGCCAGTGAGATGAATCAGTGGGTAAAAGCACTTGCCATGGAAAGCTGAGACCTAAACTGCAGTCCTGGCACTCACAGAAGTCTCACATCTGGAATCCCAGTACTGCTGTGAGATGGGAGGGGGCACAGGAGACTTGCCCAGTGTGGTCGCTCACATCTGGAATCCCAGTACTGCTGTGAGATGGGAGGGGGCACAGGAGACTTGTCCAGTGTGGTCGCTCACATCTGGAACCCCAGTATGGCTGTGAGATGGGAGGGGACACAGGAGACTTGCCCAGTGTGGTGGGTCACATCTGGAATCCCAGTACTGCTGTAGATGGGAGGGGACACAGGAGACTTGTCCAGTGTGGTCGCTCACATCTGGAACCCCAGTATGGCTGTGAGATGGGAGGGGACACAGGAGACTTGTCCAGTGTGGTCGCTCACATCTGGAATCCCAGTACTGCTGTGAGATGGGAGGGGACACAGGAGACTTGCCCAGTGTGGTCGCTCACATCTGGAACCCCAGTACTGCTGTGAGATGGGAGGGGGCACAGGAGACTTGTCCAGTGTGGTCGCTCACATCTGGAATCCCAGTACTGCTGTGAGATGGGAGGGGACACAGGAGACTTGTCCAGTGTGGTCGCTCACATCTGGAACCCCAGTACTGCTGTAGATGGGAGGGGACACAGGAGACTTGTCCAGTGTGGTCGCTCACATCTGGAACCCCAGTACTGCTGTGAGATGGGAGGGGACACAGGAGACTTGTCCAGTGTGGTCGCTCACATCTGGAACCCCAGTACTGCTGTAGATGGGAGGGGACACAGGAGACTTGTCCAGTGTGGTGGCTCACATCTGGAACCCCAGTACTGCTGTGAGATGGGAGGGGACACAGGAGACTTGTCCAGTGTGGTCGCTCACATCTGGAACCCCAGTACTGCTGTGAGATGGGAGGGGACACAGGAGACTTGTCCAGTGTGGTCGCTCACATCTGGAACCCCAGTACTGCTGTGAGATGGGAGGGGACACAGGAGACTTGTCCAGTGTGGTCGCTCACATCTGGAACCCCAGTACTGCTGTAGATGGGAGGGGGCACAGGAGACTTGTCCAGTGTGGTCGCTCACATCTGGAACCCCAGTACTGCTGTGAGATGGGAGGGGACACAGGAGACTTGTCCAGTGTGGTCGCTCACATCTGGAACCCCAGTACTGCTGTGGGATGGGAGGGGACACAGGAGACTTGTCCAGTGTGGTCGCTCACATCTGGAATCCCAGTACTGCTGTGAGATGGGAGGGGGCACAGGAGACTTGTCCAGTGTGGTCGCTCACATCTGGAATCCCAGTACTGCTGTGAGATGGGAGGGGGCACAGGAGACTTGTCCAGTGTGGTCGCTCACATCTGGAACCCCAGTATGGCTGTGAGATGGGAGGGGGCACAGGGGACTTGTCCAGTGTGGTGGGTCACATCTGGAATCCCAGTACTGCTGTAGATGGGAGGGGACACAGGAGACTTGTCCAGTGTGGTCGCTCACATCTGGAACCCCAGTACTGCTGTAGATAGGAGGGGACACAGGAGACTTGCCCAGGAGTGTGTGGGCCAGTTAGGTCCAAGGAGAGAATCAACTTCTGAAAGCTGTTCTTTCATCTCTACACATGCAGTTGTGTGTATGCACGCACTCACACGCATACACACACACACACACACACACACACACTGATAATAAAAATAATACAAATTTAAAAATCTATTATAAAATACCTAGTGACTCTTCTTATGGTACAAGTCAGGTGATGGTCTTCCCTGTATCCAAAGCAAAGTAAAATATATTCCTTGTCAAAAAAGACTGTTCTTGGTGATAGAGAGATGGCTCAGCTGTTGAGAGCACTGGCTGCTCTTGCAAAGGACCCAGGTCTGATTCCCAGCACTCAGGTGGTGGCTAAAAACCTTCTGTACATAACTCCAGTTCCAGGGACCTCCGTGGGCATTGTATTACATGGGTATGCTTGCATATATACAGGCTATGTACTCATACACATGAAATTAAAAAAAATAAAAAAAGACCATTCCTGCTGGCTTTGGTGGTATGTGCCTATAATCTCAGTATTTGGAAGGCTAAAACAATAGGATTGTGAGTTTGCAGCCACCATGTGTAACAAAGCAAGACCCTTGTCACAAAACAAACAAAATGGCTATTCATTCCTAAAGATGTCAGTCATTACAAAAACCTCAAATGAGAAATTTCATTGCTTCTTTGAATTGGCTGTAATGCAACTTATAATTGTACTGAGTGTGTTGCAACACAAATAGCCCAACCAAAATGTAAAAGGAGGACAGCACAGAAGTGGAGTAATTAATCGCTCATTTCAGCAGCCCCTCTGAAAAGACAAATAATAGAATTGGGCCTCCACTGGGAGAAGTGGAAATATGAACTGTCTCTGGGTCATTCACCCATAACTCCCCACTCATATCTACCCTGATATGTTTCCAACATTGTCAACACAGAATCTGTTTCTCCTCAAAACTAACTTACCGCTGGGCGTGGTGGCACACGCCTTTAATCCTAGCACTTGGAAGGCAGAGGCAGGCGGATCTTTGTGAGTTCAAGGCCAGCCTGGTCTACAGAGTGAGTTCCAGGACAGCTGGGGCTAAGGGAGACCCTGTCTCAAAAAGACCAAAAAAAAAAAACTTTATCATTTGGGCTGGAGAGATGGCCTAGCGGTTAAGAGCGCCGACTGTTCTTACGGAGGACCCGGGTTCGATCCCCAGCACCCACATGGCGGCCGAGAACCGTCTGAAACTCCAATTCCAGGAGAACTCCAGTTCCAGGGGAGTCTGACACCCTCTTCTGACCTCCGAGGCATTGCACGACACGGGTGCACAAACTTGCATGCAGACAGTACATTCATACACATACAGAAACAAACAAAAAAAACCCCAAAAACTAACTTACCATTCTTTCTGTCCTGTTCTTTGTGGGTCCTACTTTCCTCCCTCCCTTTCCCCATGTCTTCCTTCCTTCCTTTACTTTAACAGATCTATGGAATTTAGGGCAAAGGCATCCAGTCTTTAATCATTAGCTAAAGGTATTCTATAAATGTTTTTCATCAAATTAGAAGGAAGTACCTTTCTAGTGTGCTCCGAGTTTTAGTCTGAAAGTGTCCTGAGTTTAGTTGATTGTGTTTTCTATCTTTAGTAAAGAGATTACATGGATTTAGCTCTTTGTTTTATGAATATGAAATATCACTTAATTCATTTTTAATGTTCAAACCATTTTACATTTCTGGGGTAAGATCTAATTGGAATCTTTTCTGTATAGTACTGGACTCTGCTCGCTACTGCTCTAGTAAGGCTTTTTGTGTCTATATTCATGAGGATAGTAGGTTCGTAGTTTTCTTGTGATGGAAATTTTATACGTGGAGACTATTGATAAATCAATACTATTCAGAAAACAGTTGGAACAAGTATCCTCTTTTCTATTTTCTGAAGAATTTCTGTAGGAATGACACTTTCTGTTAAAATGTTTGACAGAATTCACTACTGAATCTCAATGGGTCTGAGATTCTCTTTATGAAAAGATTTTAAATAAAAATTCAATTTCTTGGCCAGTGAGATGCCACAGCAGGTCCAGGTACCTACTGCCAAGCCTTACAACCTGTGTTTGACACCTGAGAACCCACTCCTACAAGCAGTTATGTGACCTGAACACACACACACACACACACACATACCACTTTTATTTTATTTATTGTTATTTTATGTGTATGGGTGTTTTACATGCATGGTATAAGTGCATCCATGTGTGCAATGTCCATAGAGATCAGAAGAGGTTGTTGTATCCCTTGGAACTAGCATTATAGACAGTTATTAAGTGGCATGTGGATGCAGGGAACTGAATTGAGGTCCACTGGAAGAGCAGCCGGTGCTTTTAACTTATTTGTTATAACTCCTTTTAGATTTTCTTTTAAATGTTTACTTATTTTGTTTTATTTTTAAGCAGGGTCTCTCTCATATAGCCAGGTTGGCCTTAGACTCATATAAAGACCATAAAACTGGTCTTGAACTCCTGATCCCTCTGCCTCTACCTCCTCCAAGTGCTGAGATTCCAGGTATGAGCTACTTCTCTTGGGCTTAAATTTTCCACTTCTTTCTGAAGCAGTTTTGGAGGTGTGATCTTAAGATATTTCTTTTAGGGGCTGGAGAGATGGCCTAGCGGTTAAGAGCACTGACTGCTCTTGCAGAGGACCCAGGTTCGATCCCCAGCACCCACATGGCAGCTGAGAGCTGTCTTTAACTCCAGTTCTAGGGGAATCCGACGCCCTCTTCTGACCTCCGCAGCATTGCATGACACGGGTGCACAAACCTACACGCAGACAGTACATACACATAAAACAAAAGATATTTCTTTTAGTTTCTATGTCCTAAAATGATAACCTCTTTCTCATTCCTGACTCAGGTAATTTGCATCCTTTTATTCTTGATCAGAATTTCTCATTTTAAACTATTTATTTATTTATTTATTTTTAACTATTTATTATCTACTTATACATATGTAAATGTACATGCACATTCATGCAGATGCCCAAAGAGTCCAGAACAGGGCCTCAGACCCCTAGAGCTAGAGTTACAGGTGGTTGCGAACTATGTGATGTGGGTGCTGGGAACCAAACACTAGTCCTTTGAAAGAGAGCTTGTTCTCTTAACAACTGAGCCATCTCTCCAGACCCAGATTTCCTGGGGATTCTTGTTGTTTGTTGTTTTGTTTTTTAATTTCTACGTACTACCTGCTGTCCCAGTACTTGGGAGGCTGAAACAGAAGGATCTTGCATTTAGAGTCAACCTGTACTACAGAGTAAGATTCTATCTGAAAAAATCATCTAACTACAACAAGGAGAAGATAAGAAGAAGCAAAACAAGGGCTGGAGAGGTGGTCTAGTGGTTAAGAGTGCCGACTGCTCTTGCAGAGGACCCAGGTTCGATCCCCAGCACCCACATGGTGGCTGAGAACCATCTGTAACTCCAATTCCAGGAGAACTCCAGTTCCAGGGGAATCTGAGACCCTCTTCTGACCTCCGCGGCATTGCACGACACGGGTGCACAAACCTACATGCAGACAGTATACTCATACACATACGAAAATAAATAAAATTTAAAAAAAAGAAGTGGTAGAAAAAATAAAAAAAAGAAGCAAAACAATTTCTGCCTGTCTGTCCTTGAGTTCCAGAAAGATTTCAACATGTAACATTTGAGGGAAGGGGCATAGGGTTGAGTTGAGAACAAGAAAATTGTGTAAAAGGGTCAACAGGTCTATCCAGATCTCTTCCTCTGTTCTATGACCCTTCTTCATCTCAGTGTAAAACTGGAACAAAGTTCTACCCTAGAGGCTTTGAACTTTGGAACACTAGTGGACTCTAGATTATGTAGAGGGGAGAGCTACCACCGAACTCAAAGGGAGGTGGGAAGGTATCAAATTAGTCTTACATAGCAGGATTCTCAGAGTTCTGATAGGCATGCTTGTAATATGCCCCTTAGTCCAAAGATCAGAGTATTTCTCTTAAAACTACCAGCTCCAAACAAAGAACCTACATTTATTGATATGTGGATGGGGCTTACTCAGAGTAAGCGATGCGGCCTGTTCAAGTATCTATTGTGAGTCCGTTGACAAGGCCTTCTGCCACATATAGAGCTTCTGATTAGCTATTTCTTTTCACTCCTTTGAAATGACTTCTTGGTAAGTCTTAATTTTTTTGGGGGGGGGTCTTTTTGAGACTTGTACCTGTCCCCAGCTGTCCTGGAGCTCTCTATGTAGACCAGGCTGGCCGTGAACTCACAGAGATCCACCTGCATCTGCCTCCTGAGTTCTGGGATTAAAGATGTGTACCACCACACTTGGCTCAAGTCTTGACAATTAATTTAAAGCAAAAGATTGTTCATTTTAGTGATGACCCAACTTGGGCTGTATGGCTGTACTGAGTCTCTCTTACTCCTTTAACAGGTAAATGAAAAACATTATACCACTGGTAGATCTACAACCACCCAGTGTTGACAAGTCTACATACCTACCTTGAAATTTCACCAGCTAAAAATGAGTCATGTTTCAGAATAACATATAGCTAGCATGATTTTGTGTTAGTGAATCATTTTTATTAAAATATTCCAATCTGATTCACTTGTGAATTAAGAGTGTTCAGTAGATAATGAACTTGTTTTGTTTGTTTTTAAGGTTTAATTTTCAACTATGTGTGTGTATGTGTGTGTGTGTGTGTGTGTGTGTGTGTGTGTGTGTGTGTGTTGTGGGTATGTGCACATGAGTGCTAGTTCCCACAGAAGCCAGTTTTAGGTCCCCTGAAACTGTGAGCTGAAGTGGGTGTTGGGGAACAAATTTCTTCTCTTCAAAAGCAGTATGAACTATTGTCTACTAAGCTTTCTCTCCATCCTGGTTGTTTTGGAGATGGGGTTTTTCTGTGCTTCCAGCATTGGTCTCCACATCCTGGTCTGATTCTCCTGAGGCAGCTGGAACTATAGCTATGCTCTAATACACTTGGCTCAGATAATTTACTTCTAATTGTGCAGAAATGCAAGTAACAGTATAAGACAAACTCAAGCATGAAGAGCCTTGCTTTTCCTTTAGAAAACAGAAATAAAGGTCATGTTGCTCTTCTGTTATTCAGAGAGAAAACAGATGTGACATGGACAGTGCAGGCTGATGACAGGCCACCAGCTGTCAGAGAAGACGGTTGTGACAATGGTGGCTGTCATCATCAATGATGATGACAGTTGTGTTCACAGTGAACCTGACAGCTGCTGAGGCAGGGGTAGCAGACGTGGTGGTGGGTGCTTTGACTCACCTCCTCTGGGCCTTTTTGGTGCTGGGAAGTCAGTGGCTGCTGTTGAGAAAGAGAGGACAAAGTTGAGGTTGTCACAGTGCCTGGAGATAGGAAGTGAGGATTTTTTGTGATAAGAAGTTAGGTCTCCTCTTATATCCAAAAGGGAACATGGATATAAATAAAAGAAAAAGTCAATGGTAATAGTTAGATGGAACTGTGTCCTATGGTCTTAAACTGAGGACTGAGGACTCTATAAACTCCAAGGAAAATAGTCTGGGTAACTCTAAAGTGTTTATAGATGAACAGCCTCTGGACATTGCTGGATCATCCATATATTTGAAAATGATTAAGATGGTAAATTACATGTTATTGATATTTATCACAACTTAAATTGTTTATGGTAACACTGTTTTTTATTTTTAACTTTATCAAGCAGGAGGTTAGGTGTAAATTTATGAGTATTTTGGAGGTCACATTTACTCGGCATATATACTCTGAATATTAAAGTGATTATGTGAGCTATTTCTCACACCTACACAGTAAATCGACTCTTTTTTAATGATTTATTTTATGTGTATGTATGTGTGTCTGCATATATATGTGTGTATACTATATTCTTGAAAGTGTCCAGGGAGGCCAGAAGAGGTAGTTTAATATGCTGGAACTGGAGTTATAGGCGGTTGTGAGCCACACAATGTAGGTGCTGGGAACCCAATCTAGGCCCTCTTCAAGAGCAGCAAGAGCCCTTAACTGCTGAGTCATCTCTACAGTCCTATAAATGAACTTTTTTGTGGAGTAAAATGTCCCAATGGGACCACATACATATTTTTAACAGCTATATATTTCTGTAAAGCAATTGGTTCCAAAAAGCAGAGTCTTAAAACTGTAGAAAGTATTTATCGCGATCAGATTTCTGTGGCCAGGGCTTCACGAGTGACTTAACTTAGTGGTTCTGGATCTGTGCCTCGCAGAATTGCAGTCAAGATTTTTGTAAAGGCTTCAGTCAGCTGAAAGCTTGCCTGGAGCCAGAGGCTCTGCTTCCAGGGTGACTCATGGGCTCGGCCTGAAAGTTGCTGCCACTTGCTGGCTGGAAGCCCTAGTTCCTTCTCATATGGGCCTCTCCACAAGCTGTCTGAGTGACTGAGATAGTTGGCTTCCCTCAGAGTGAGTGGCCCAAAGGGCACATGATTGAAGCGTTTGTTTGCCTTTTGTGACCATGCATGGGGAGATACACTGTCACCTGGCTCATGGACTAAAATTAGAAATATGAAGTGTACCCTACCCAGGAGGAAAGATAAATAGGGTTCCACCCTTTGAAAAGAGGAATGTTGAAGAATGTAAGAAGCTTCATTGCTTGTTTATTTTTGTTTAGGGCAGGGTTTCACTGTGTAGCCCAGTGGTCTCAAATTCCCAAACCTAACCTCCCAGGAATTCTCCACCAGGCCCAGCTTAAGGAGATAGTTTAAAGCTGGCTGCCACATACTGATTATAAAACACCATTACTTTGTACCTATTTTGGATATGTGATTATTTTTTAAGGTAAAATGCTTTCTGTGTTTCAGTTTTATAATCTATCAATTTTCTTAAGAAAAATGTGAATTACTTTATCTTAGTGATGATCTCTTCCACTTTTAGCTCTAATGTTGGCCTGTTTTGTGATTTGTACTTGAAAATCTAAATTACTAAATTTAAGGCTATATGACGTTAAAAGTTGATGGTTTGTCTTATTATAACACATAATAAAGATGGAACAAACACATTGTGATGGTTTATGTCAACTGTCAACTTGATGGGACCTAGCATCCCCTAGAAAAGGAGCCTCAGCCATGTCTGTGGGCGACGGCCAAGAGTAGCTCAGCTGAGGTTGGAAGATTCACCTTACATGTGGGAAGCACCATTCAAGTGCTGAGCCCAGTACTAAATATATAGGATGAAGGACCTTGGCCCTTGGCAGCAGCAGCAGCAGCAGCAGCAGCAGCAGCAGCAGCATCCGTCTCCCTCTGCTTCTTGAGTGGGGAGGCGATGTGACCAGCTGCCTCACTCTCCTCCCCACCATAGCTTCTTCGCCATAGTGGATGCAAGCCTGGAACTCTGAGTCAAAATAAACTTTTCCAGCCTTAAGTTGCCTTTTTGGAGTATATTTTTTGGAGTATTTTTTTACAGCAATAAGACAATATATATATTGTCTTATTGCTGTAAAAAAATACTCCAAAAAATATACTCCAAAAAGGCAACTTAAGGCTGGAAAAGTTTATTTTGACTCAGAGTTCCAGGCTTGCATCCACTATGGCGAAGAAGCTATGGTGGGGAGGAGAGTGAGGCAGCTGGTCACATCGCCTCCCCACTCAAGAAGCAGAGGGAGACGGATGCTGCTGCTGCTGCTGCTGCTGCTGCTGCTGCTGCTGCTGCTGCCAAGGGCCAAGGTCCTTCATCCTATATATTTAGTACTGGGCTCAGCACTTGAATGGTGCTTCCCACATGTAAGGTGAATCTTCCAACCTCAGCTGAGCTACTCTTGGCCGTCGCCCACAGACATGGCTGAGGCTCCTTTTCTAGGGGATGCTAGGTCCCATCAAGTTGACAGTTGACATAAACCATCACAATGTGTTTGTTCCATCTTTATTATGTGTTATAATAAGACAAACCATCAACTTTTAACGTCATATAGCCTTAANTTTGGTATTTTTGAGACAGGGTCTCCCTCTTAGTACCAGCTGTCCTGGAGCTCGCTCTGTAGACCAAGCTGGCCTTGAACTCACAGAGATCTGCCTATCTCTGCCTCCCGAGTGCTGAGATTAAAGGTGTGTGCCACCATGCCAGGCTAGAATGGGCATTTCTAATTATGGCCCCATTGAAAAGACCTGAATCTCAGTCTGAGCATGGCCTCTCCCAGGCCGGTTCCTTCACCTTCACTCTTCTTCCTTCCACAGGTAGCAGCTTCTTTTTTCTTTCCTTGAAACATATGGAAACTTTAGTGTTCCTTTATTTTCCTTCTTAGGGACCTGAGGATGCAGCTCAAGTAGTAGAGTACTTGCCTAACACTAAAGTAGTACTCAAGTAGTAGAGTGCTTGCCAGCACTAAAACCTTGGGTTTGATGCCCACTATCTCACAAATTAGATGTGGTGGTATGTACCTGTAATCCCAACACTAGGGAGGTAGAGGCAGGAGAATCAGAAATTCAAGGTCATCCTTGGCATACAGAGATTGCCAGGGTAGACTGGGCTACATGAGACCCTGTCTACGAATACTTCCCTCTTAATAATTTAATAACTTTTTACTAATCACTTTTTTCTTTTAAGTTTACCTAGTTCAAATTTATTGGTGTGATTTTTGTTTCCTAATTGGATGCTAGATACCTTGGAATTGGTATCTGAAATTGTCTCAGGAGAGACCTTCAAGGATGGATTTGGAAGACTGGATAAAAAAAACAGAACTTCCAGGGCTGGAGACATGGCTCAGCGGTTAAGAGCACCGACTGCTCTTGCAGAGGACCCGGGTTCGATCCCCAGCACCCACATGGCTGCTAAGAACCATCTTTAACTCATCTTTAACTCAAGTTTCAGGGGAATCTGACACCCTCTTCTGACCTCCTCAGCATTGCACAATACGGGTGCACCAACCTACATTCATACACATTTAAAAGAAAAAAACAAAACAAAACACCACGAATGAAAAAAACTGGGCATGGTGGCACGCACCTTTAATTCTAGCATTTGGGAAGCAGAAGCAGGCAGATCTTTGTGAATTCAAGGCCAGCTGGTTCTACAGGTGAGTTTCAAGGACAGCCTGGGGCTAGGAGGACCCCTGTCCTCAAAAAGAACCAAAAGAAAAAAAAAAAAAAAAAAAAAAAAAACCCAGAACTTCCTGCCAAACTGCGTTAGGCACTTGTAACTTCTGCATGCAACAATATTACAATTATCACCTGTGGTTAATTGCAATTAAATGAGTAAGTGTTGTGGCAGTCCATGCAGCTGCTGCAGTTGAGCAGGATAGATTCAACCACCTATCCTTGGGCCCTTATAGGAATTGATAGGCTTAGGCCCTTGAACTTTCAGATAAAATCATGCTCTTAAGAACCACAGAACTTGCCAAGTGTAATAGTACATGTCTTTATTTCCAGCACTCGGGAGGCAGAGGCTCTGAGATCCAGGCCAGCCTGGTCTACATAGAGAGTTCCAGCTCATCAGGACTACAAGGAGACCCTGTCTCAAATAAATAGATAAGTAAATAAGTAAATAAATAAGTAAATAAACAAAAGTAAACTAAAGCAAAACAAAAAAATCACAGAATTTCCATGGCAACCTTAAAACATTCTCATTTCTTATAGCCACTGATGTAGGAAGACAAGGTTGTTTACAAGAAATTCACTTTAAATAGAAAGCCATAAACTGGTTTTAAACATTAAATCTGCTTTACTTGCCTATTTATTACTACCAAGAGTCCAGTATCAGGCCTTTTACCTCCCTTCTGCCTTTATAACTAGATTGCACAATAGTTAAGGACCTCTGGGTAAGCAGAAGCCTGCTCTTCACTGTCGCATTGCCAGAGCTTCTCTTGCTCCCTCTGTTGCTCTGTGGTGCCATTTATTTTTATTTTTATTTTCTTTTTTTTGAGACAGGGTCTCCCTATAGCCCTAGCTGGCCTGGAAATCCCTCTGAGGACCAGGCTGACCTTGAACTCACAGAGATCCACCTGCCTTTGCCTCCCAAGTGCTAGGATTAAAGACATGTGCCACCATGCCCAGCTTAAAGGCAGTTCTTAGCTGCCATGTGGGTGCTGGGAATCAAACCTGGGTCCTCTGCAAGAGCACTCAGTGCTCTTAACCACTGAGCCATCTCTCCAGCCCCTGTGATACCATTTTTAAATTGCTCCTCAGTTATCTTTCAGCATTGCTACTCTGGACAAGAAGGATGCCCTTACCAATGAATTTCTTCTTTGACCATAGAGTCACCTATAGGAAATTCTAAAATCCAGGGCCATAGTATTTGATGACACTGGAAACACCTATCTTGAGGTCTGCCTCACTCAAGGTCTAACTATTTGTAGACCCCAATAGTTTCCTGTCCTTCCCAGGATTGGATAGTTCAGCTCTGTCTAACCACTTTTCTATTACTATGACAAAAGGAACTTATAAAAGGAAGAGTTTATTTGAGCATACTGTTCCAGGAAAATTAGAGTTTGTCACAGTGGGGAGGCATGGTGGCAGGAGGTGCCCAGAGCAGGAGTAGCAAGCAGAGGCTCACATCTTCAAGCAGGCACAGGAAGGAGAGAATGACTGGAGATATGGCAAGTCTTAAGAATTCTCTAAGCCCAACCCCCAATGACATGCATCCTCCAGCAAGGCTACACCTTCCAAGATCTCCCCAAAACAGCGCCACCATCTGGGGACAAATTCTTGGAGCTAATGGGGAGACATTCTCATTCAAACCACTATAGACTCTAATCTTTCTTTTTGTCTGAATGAAAAAAATAAGAAGCCCCAACCATTAGTTTATAAAGGCCTGGCTGCTTTCCTTAAAGGGAGTTATGATAGTTAATTGAAAGAACTATATATCAATTAGATTTATTCTAATTTATTTATTCTATATATCAATTAGATTTATTCAAACTGCAAGTGACAGAAAACCACCTATGGCTACTTGAACAAATAAAGATTTTTTTTCTCACTTAATAAAAAGTCTGTCTAGTTGCTAGTCTTGGTTCTTTAGCTTGGTGATGTCAGAGTTCACATATCTGCTTCTCCTGACCTTTCTCTCACAGTTACAAGATAGTAGTGCAGATAAGCCATCAATTCTGAATTCAAGAGACAAGGAAAAAGATAGAGGGAAGGAAGTAAGAGCAGCTCTGTCTGTTTTCATTCTTCCGAGAAGTAGAAGCTTTTCCAGAATTCCTTCTCCCTTGATCAACAGACTTCAGTGTTGTCCCATGGGCCAGAACTGAATCCTAGGGCCATCTTGAGATGCTTTTCAGGCTGAATAATGAGAGTTATAAATGGATAAAAAGGTTTGGCAGTGACTTTTCTTCTGAATAGCCATTCAACATTATCTTCCCCAATCCTTCATTCTCTACCAATGAGTAGGAAACCAGGTGGTGTTAGTTTCTAAACAAAATATTCTGATACTTGTGTCACAGCCAGTTGTAAAAGTGTGACATCCGGACACCACAGTAAAAACCACAGTACTTCTATAAGTCTCAGAAAAAAAGAGAAGGATATGTTGGGAATGTGAATCATGGCAAAGGAAATCAGAGGAGAAGGATTAGAAGAGGTAAGTGTGACCTGGGGAAGAGACACAGAGATATGGACATGGGAACGAGAAGACAACTGGACAGGCTAGAGCCTGGGGCCTGCAAAGCCCAACACATAGCAAAAGAGAACATATTTCTGGGGCTCTGTTATAGCCAAGGGCACCACCTTTATGAGCACAGCCAAGAGCATGCTTTGCAGACTGCCCAGGAGCTAGGAAGACCTCTTCCAACATGCAAGGCTTCACTTCTGGTTTTGGTTTTACCCTGTGCCTCAGCAGGAGCAGGAAAAGTAAGTTACACAATTGAATCTGCTATATCCATAGCCTTGTCCTCACTGTATGCTATATTTGGTAATTGTGAAGCATAAGTTTACATAAACAGTTTTTTGACTGAGAATATATGCAGAAGCCAGGAAGGAGGGGATAAGGAAAAATTGGGAGTGAATATGGACAAGATGCAATATTATCTATACAAAAAGCTCATCATGAAAACCATGTTTTTGTATGCTAACAAGTTATCTTAAAAATTAAAGAAGGACCAGAAAAAAAAAAGTATCAGGCTGGTATAACTTAGCCTTTCTGGATGCTTGAAGGACCATACTTTTTGCCCATACCAATTTGGCAGAGGGTCCTAAGGGATAACTTTGTTCCTTGCCCTCAGAGGTCAACTAAGTCCCAGGGGACTATGCATGGGGACATGTCTTGAAATGTCCTGCAAATGTGAATCACCAGTCTTCCTGTGCAGGGAGGTCTTGGAGATTCACTAATGTGACTTCAGCCAGTGTCCAGTCTATAAAGAGGAAAGTCTACTCATGCTTCAAAAAAGAGGCAGGCGGATCTTTGTGAGTTCAAGGCCAGCCTGGTCTACACAGTGAGTTCCAGGACAGCTGGGGCTACAGGGAGACCCTGTCTCGACATAATATTTCCAAAAAAAAAAAAAAAAAAAAAAAAAAGGGAAGCCTGGTCTAACAAGACCTGAAAAAAAAAAAATTAAAGAAGGAACTGGGCATGGTGACTAATGCCTTTAATCCCAACACTCAGGAGGCAGAGGCAAGTAGATCTCTCTGAGATCAAGGCCAGCCTAGTCTACATAATGAGATCCAGGCCACCTGGTGTTACAGGGAGACCCTCTCTCCAAAAGCAACAACAAAATTAAACAGGGAATTTGGGTGATATGTAAAGTGCTAGACACACAGGTGTAAGGATCCGGTTTCTGATCTGAGCATTTGCATATAAGTTGAGTGAACTTGGTGGCCCACCCATAATCCTAACACTCAGTAGAAGAGATCAGGATCCCAGAGAAAATTAGCTAACCAGATGAGGCAAGTCAATGAGCTGGGTGTTCAAGTGAGAGACTCTGCCTCAAAGTATAAAGTACAGACCAATAGGGGAAGACCCTCAACATTGATTCCAGTTACCACACACAGGTGTTGCACTCTTACACACTCATGTACGTCACACATGCAAACATGTATACTCATACACATACTACATACATGTAACACAGACAAAAAGGAATAAAAAAGGAAAGAGAAAGCAGAAGACAAAGAAATAGAGATTCTCCACTAAATTCCATGCTCTAATTCTATAAATCCCATGCTCTAATTCTATAAATCCCAATTCTTTCTTATGACATTAATTAAATACCTTTTTTTTTTTGTATGTGTATGAGTGTACTGTCCACATGCAGGTCTGTGCACCCGTGTCGTGCAATGCCGCGGAGGTCAGAAGAGGGTCTTGGATTCCCCTGGAACTGGAGTTCTCCTGGAATTGGAGTTACAGATGGTTCTCAGCCGGCATGTGGGTGCTGGGGATCGAACCCGGGTCCTCTGCAAGAGTGGTTGGCACTCTTAACCACTAGGCCATCTCTCCAGCCCAATTAAATACCTTTTTACACACTCCTGAATCACTAAAATTGTACCATCACTGTGTGTGTATGTGTATTAGTCACTTTCCTGTTGTTGTGATAAAACCACCACGACCAAGGGAACTTATAAAAGGAAGAGTCTATTTGAGCTTTTGATTGACAGTTCCAGGGAATTAGAGTCCATTGTGGCAGGAGGCATGGTGGCCGGGGCTGGAGCAGAAAGCCTTCTAAGACCTCCCAATATAGTGCCACCAACTGGGGACAAAATGTCTGAACACTTAATGCCTATGGGGGACACTCTCACTCAAACCACTACATTCCTCTCTCTGGCCCCCATAGGCTCATGACCATATAAAAATGCTAAATGCATTTAGTTCAACCTTAAAAGTCCCCATAGTCCTTACCAGTCTCAATTCTATTCAAAAGTCTATAGTCCAAAGTCTCTTCTGAGACCCAGGCCAATCTCTTAACTGTAAGCTCCTGTAAAATCAAAAGACAAATTACATAGTGCCAACATACAGTGGAACAGAATACACATTACCATTCCAAAAGGCAGGAATAGAGGCATAGTGAGGAGATACCAGACCAAAGCAAGACCAAAAACCAGCAGGGCAAACACCAAAGTCCAGTAGCTCCATGTGCCACTTCTGGGACTTTATTTCCAAAGGGCTTAGATGGTTCAGCTCTTCCAGCTTTGCTTGAGACATAATCTCTTCCTTAGGCTGATACCACTCCCTGTATGCAGTTCTCCTTGGCAAATATCTCACAGCTCTGGCATCTCAAATGTCTTCTTGGGGTCTCTGCTGCCAACCAGGCTTCACATTCACGGCTTCACACAATGGCCTAGCAGGGCCTTCTTTATTCAGGGACACCCCTGCTGCAGTCTGCCTGGCCTCTGCGGCTCTCTGAAACCAAGGAGGAAGAACTGATGACCCCTTCACTCTTGCAAACTTCATGACTCTAAAGCCAGAACCACGTGAATGAAACTGCTGAGTTTGGCTGCAAGTTTGGGATAGACTCTGTCCTACTTCAACCACATTCACAACTTTTCTCTGCCCTTTCAGTATTTTCCTTTCAAAAGCTGGCGGCTTAGCTGGGTGTGGTCTTGCCCTGAAGGTACTGATTCTGTTGTTTACCTGTAAATCTCGAGGCCCCTCCTTGATCACTTTAATCTCCTTATCAAAGGGAGCCTCTCCTTCACATGCCTTGGTCCCACCATTAATCTTCCTAGTGCACTTTTCAGATCCAAACTGTACATTCTGCATTTCTTTCTGCCCCATCTGCTCTTTTCACTGTAGATCTGCAAAATATTCACCATTAATAGTCATGTCACCATTTCTACATTAGGCTGTCTTGAAATATCCTCCACCAAATATATTAGTCCATTGCTTTTCAACTTAGCATCAGGCAAGCATTTGGGCTATGGTCAAACTGCGGCCAGACTCTTTGCCAAAATATCCCAGTTGCTGCCTAATTCTTTATTTTCCTCTGGAACTACATTTTTTGCAGCAATGCTTTCTTCCAGGCTTCTACTAGAATGGCCCATTAAGCTCTGCTTACAGTAGTCAACAGCTTTTTTAGCCCAAATTTCCAAAGTCTTCCACATTTCTCCAAACACCTACATGGTCAGGTTCTTCACAGCCAACAACAGCCCCCTCTCTGATACCAAATACTGTAGTAGTCACTTTTCTGTTGCTGTGATAAAACCACCATGACCAAGGGAACTTATAAAAGGAAGAGTCTATTTGAGCTTATGATTGACGGTTCCAGGAAATTAGAGTCCATTGTGGTGGGAGGCATGGTGGCCAGGGCTGGAGCAGCAAGCTGAGGTTCACATCTCACAATGAGCACAGGAAGTCAAGAGAGAGAGAGAGAGAGAGAGAGAGAGAGAGAGAGAGAGAGAGAGAGACAGAGAGACAGAGAGAGACAGAGAGACTGGAGACTGGCAAGGCTTGTTAAACTCACTAAGTCTGCCCCCAGTGATGTACTTTCTCCAGCATGGCCACACCTTCTAAGACCTCCCAATACAGTGCCACCAACTGAAGACAAAATGTCTGAATACTTAAAGCCTATGGGGGACACTCTCATTCAAACCACCACAGTGCATGTGTGTGTGTGTGTGTGTGTGTGTGTGTGTGTGTGTCTGTGGGAGTATATACCCTCCCCCTAAACCACCACAGTGTGTGTGTGTGTGTGTGTGTGTGTGTGTGTGTCTATGGGAGTATATAATATACACTCCCCCTAAACCTTCTTTCTGGTTCCTTTTCTCTTACCAACAGCTTTATCCATTTAAGAAATATTTATAAAACATCAGCCCTTTCCTCCATACCTTTTCTTCTTCTATGCCTTAAGGGAGTCATGATCAGAATTGAGGAGATAGGAGAGAAAGCATATTCAATATAATAGATATACAGATTCTCTCTCTCTCTCTCTCTCTCTCTCTCTCTCTCTCTCTCTCTCTCTCTCTCTCATGCTAGGTCCTAGAAACAAGATCATAAGCTAGAAATATCACTAGCACATCCAACTCTGCCACTATCATGCTGGGTTGTCATGAGACTTCTCTGTTTTATTGCTTTTAAATTTACATTTACTATGTACCATACAGTGAAAGAAAATAGTGACTGAAAATGGCATCGACTTTATTTTAATGAGATTATAACACAGCTCAATACTGTAACTGATTCCATACTTGCCAAGGTGCCCCACTGACCTTCATATAACTGAATCCAGTCACAGGTTTTTAGACAATTGTACTTGGCTTCCTAAATGCATCAGGAAATTTGCCACATCCTCCATTTCTAAATATTTCTAAACATTTTTCCCTTGACTTCCAACCCTAAATTTTAAACGCTTAGGATTCCTAGATTCATATCTTCAGCCAAGCACTTCTGTTTTATCTCCCTCCTCAGTAACCTATCCCATGTAGTTAACGGCAGCTCAAACTAAAAATGCTCCCAAATGAATTCTGAATTCCCTCCTCCATTCTTCACAAGTTTCTCCTTGCCAGTGTTCTAAATGGGGTCCAATATCACAATATCTCCATCTTCTACAACTCTTCATCACCATTTTCTCCATTAAGACACCATTTCTACATTCTGGATATTCCCACCACATTCTCAACTGATCTGATTCCATTCTTTTGCTCTATTCTCTACAAAGTAGAGAGAACCTCATGAGTAAGTACTGTCATTTCCTTGCTTACCTGTTCAGTGACTTTCCAAGACACAGTAGAACATTGCCAAGGTGTACACATCTTTGTCTGCTTCTCAGCTGGCCTTCTCTGCTACACTTCCAACTATCATTACTTAAGTTTTGGATTCCTACTTTTAAGACTTTGACATTTGCACACTTTTACCCAGCATGCAATTCATCCAGATGCTATCATGGCTCTTTTCTTCAGCTTATACAATGTACGAATGTCAGCTGCTCAGAGAGACTACTATGAATTAATATTCCTCTCTAACTCTTTCATTCCTGATTTCTTTTCAGTTTATTTTTGTTCTTACCCCTCTTTCTCTTCTCTCTCTCTCTCTCTCTCTCTCTCTCTCTCTCTCTCTCTTCTCCCATGTGTTCTGTGAGGATATAAAATTAAAACACATCAAAACTTTTGCCTTATTTACTTCTGTATCCATTAGACCTAAAGCTCTGAGTTTCTAGTACATTGCATACTCATCATATATAAGCTGTACAAATGATCATTGGAACAAAAGGGGGATTATAAGAAGGTACCAAACATTAGATTTGTCTCATTATAGGTAATGAAGTAAGGAAGCATGCCTTCTCGTAAATGTCTATAGGTTAAGCAGTCATGAAATGGCAGAGAGCAGGGTTCTCTAACCTTTCTAGACAGTTGCACCCTACTCTGTAAGCTGACCCACTGGAAAAGTGGAAAATCTCTATTGAGCAAAGAAAAAAAATGTCATGTTTAGTTTGGTTTTGCTTTTTTGCTCAAATATTTGTGGAATATTACAGTATTCAGATTATTGACTATAGTAAGCATTTCCCTTGACATTATAAAGTGTTTGGGGATTTAGTGATGATTTGAGGAACAAGAAAGTGACTTACACATTCATCAAAGGTGACTTTTCCATTGTGATAAATACTGACTTTCAAGTTTCAGACGCTGGCTGTATTTCAAGACTGCAGTGTAAACCTGTACAAGAAGTGTCTGATAATCTGAAGTTTAGAACCATCTGCATGATATGATTAACTTTTGTAGAAAGAATGAACTTTGAGATAAGTCATGGGGGAATAGAATTTTCTTACAGGATTTTTTTGTTTTATTTTTGAGATCCAGTCTTTCTTTTTTTTTAAACTTAAAAAATTTTTTTTAATTTATTTTCATATGCATATGAATGTATTGTCTGCATGTAGGTTGGTACACCTGTGTCGTGCAGTGCTGTGGAGGTCAGAAGAGGGTGTTGGATTCCCCTGGAACTGGAGTTAAAGACGGTTTTCAGCCACCATGTGGGTGCTGGGGATTGAACCTGGGTCCTCTGCAAGAGCAGTTGGAGCTCTTAACCGCTGGGCTGTCTCTCCAGCCCCCTGAGATCCAGTCTTTCTAAGTAGTCCACTCTGGCCTTGAGCCAACAATCCTCCTTCTTCTAATTACTCAGTACTAGGATTATAGGCACAGGCTACCATCCCCAGCCATGTCAGTTATGTTCCTGAGAGGAAAATGAATCAGCTCAGTGTTTAGAAAACCGGGCTTTACCTTTGAGCACAATTCCTATGTCCATTCTATTAGGCAATAGTATTGATTTTAAGAAAGGTAAGATCTGTATACAATTACCTATTTATTTGCATTTGCACAGGCTTTCCTTTGCCTAACTTCCTGGAATCAAATGCAATACCATGAACAAGTTGGTCTTCTTTCTATCAGTTTGCTTAGGAACATTTAGTAAATTATTGCTTTACCATATAAATAGCTTCTACCATCCCAGAAAATCCAATGAACCTTCCCAATTGTACCTAAATTGTTCTGTGAATGTAGATTGAAAATCTGACTCAGACAGTAACTATACAGACCAAACCACTAGATGTATTCAGCCCTTGCTCACTGAAATCAAAATTACAAGTGGATGGGCCAACCTGATATAAAAATGAGTGGATTATGCAGAGGAAGAAACAGCACTGGTCTAAACAGGGACTTGTCTTGTAGCTATTTGGGGTTCTCTGCTTGTTGGAGTGACTTAGACTTTCATTTCCAAGAGACTTGAGCTTCCGGTGATCCTGCTTTCTTGTCACAGACTCCTGTCATGTTTGATGTACTCCAGATTACAATAGTGGATAAACATGGGGAAAAAGAAGAGAAATGGAAAATTTCCAAATATTATTATTATTATTATTATTATTATTATTATTATATGGTGTATTCAGTAAGCAAATGATCATACCCAGGAAAAAAGAATAGTTTGGCCTGTGAGTGACTGAAACTTGTAACAAAAATGGAAACCTGAAATACAGCTGTAGAACCAAATTCCTCCTTCATTTTCGCTGAAGCTGCAAATCCTGAACAATGCTCAAGGTTCCTGCTGTGTGCTCAGGAACCTCCTCTTGCCCTTTGACAAGGAAAAGGACAGTCACATGGACCAGGGCCAAAGGCAAAAGGGACTATTTGGTTGTTATTCTGATCTTTTTTGGACTCACGGGCCTGGAAGCTGGCCTGACTTTCCTGCTTCCTCATAAATACTATAAATACTGTGAATGGAAATGGTAATATTTTATATGTTCCAGATGACAATGGAGCTCTGGCTCCAATGCTTGTGAATAGAACTTTAGTTTTTTAGGGTAGGGTAAATCTATAGAAATATTTATTCTATGTAGCATATGACTGAAATTTTAGTCTTTTCTAATATTAGTGCCACCTCTAACAGAGGTATAGACCATTCATTAGACTATAAGCATCAGTGGTCACCCCATATATATTCTATGCACTGCAGTGGAAAGGTAAATCTGTTAATCAATGATAAATATGTAAATCTATAGTGTATATTGTAAGTACAGTTGTCCCTCAGTACCCCTGGGTGGGGGGGGGGCTGGTTCCAGAATCAAAATCCATAGATGATCAAGTTCCTTATATAAAATGGTGCAGTATTTATATGTTACCAATACACCCTTTTGTATACCTTAACTTATCTGTAATTAACTTATACTACCTACTACAATGTAAACATATGCTAATCATTGCTATATTGCATTGTTTTAAAAATGATTATAAGAAAGGTTTGCATATGCTCAATTCAAAGGCAATTTTAAATTTTAATTCAACTTTATTTCTTTGCTTATTTATTCATTTTTGTAGGGCCTAGCACATGCTGGGCAAGTGTTCTGGCACCAAGGTACATCTCCAGCCAGATGAAATTAGACACAAATTATTTCTTTGATATTGAATCGGTGGCTATGGAGCATCAGCTCTGCTCTGACAGAGAAGTGAGAAGGAAGTGGTCATGCTGTTGTATGTGTACTCTGATGTCTCAGAGAGGACCTTTAGCACAAACCTAAAATGGCAGTAGGTGAGCAGCCATGAATCAAAGTTTGGAAAGAAGAGCTCAGGTGCAGGCAGATGGACAGTCTGGAGAGCTGAAGGACTGTGGATTATGGAAAGAGGAAATTGAAGAGAGGATGATTAGCATTAGAGGGCATAAGATGAGGGAAGATGAAGTCAAAAAATAACAGATGACAGAAACTTCTACAGAACTATTAGTAGGCGAGAAGATCTATCTTTTCTTCTCTGAAATGTGAACAGACTTTGTGCTTAAAATGGGGATATATTGACAAGTTAAATTTAGTCGGTCTGTTTCCTGCTTCCTGTCTGGGATGCAAAAGCCAAAATACATCAAAACAATGTTTGAAACAAGAAAAATGATTTCTTGCTTTCAATTTGTTCTTTTGCTGGTCTTTACTTGTTGGAATTGATTTCTGAGGGATCTGAGCCCTAGCCTGTGCTGCCTGTCATAGGTTACTAGGGTCCATTACTGCTTTACCACTGCCATAGGTATATGGCATGTCTACATATCTAGGGATTACCTCTCTCCCTCTGTCATGCTGCAGTAGCTCTTTCTGTTTATTGTCCAAATTAATCACCTACCCCATGCTTGAACTTTCTGTTCTGCTTGCCAAGAAATGGCAGAGTTTCATTTTCTGACTCAGTGGCTGTTCAGTGTGAACCTTGAATAGAACCTTTTCCCTTGGATCCTAAACCTTAAGGTTGTTTTTCATTCCAGGAAGATGAACAATGAGCTACTCTGAGGTCTGCTTCTAGGAAGCTTTTTCCATCTGTCATTTTCCAAGGCCTTCTCTAAGTGGGTCCCAATGACACCAGTGTCCATGTACTGAGGAAGAGTCACCTGAAAACCAGTCTTGAACATGGTCTTCCTCCTCTGCTTCCTGAGGTTGACTCTCACTCTGTAGCTAAGTCTGTCCTCTAATTGCCTATGTACAGACTGGCCTTGAACTTGCTAAAGTCCTCCTGCCTCAGCCTCGGGAGGGCTAAGGATATAGGCACAAACCACCACACTTAGTCCTTTTCTTTAAGTAGCAAATCACCTGGGGATTTGCACAAGGGCTTATGTGTATGCAGGGAGAGGAAAGGACTCCTACAGCGAGACACTCACTTGGTCACTGTTCTACTTTGGTTTCAAGCTGGGGCAAAATGCTCTGACCAAAACCAACTTGGGGAGGAAAGGATTTATGTAGCTCACAACTCCTGGGTCACTGAGGAGGCCCAAGGTAGAAACTCAGGGCAGGAACCTGGAGGCAGGAACTGAAGCACAGGCCATATAGGAACACTGCTTACGGGTTTGGTCCCTTAGCCCATGCTCAGTCCACTTTCTTATACAATACAGAACAACCTATCCAGGGGTGCCATCACCCATGGTGGGCTGGACTTTTTGACATCACTTGACAATCAAGAAAATGCCCTGTAGACACGGCCACAGGCTAATCCAATGGAGGAAATTCCCCAATTGAGGCTCCCTCAACCCAGGTGTGTCAAGTTGACACAAAAGCTATTCAGTACAGTCACATAGGGTCATTTACAGAAGGAATTCTTCCCTCTGGAGACTGGGAAGCCAAGAGTCGGACTTAATATACTCCTTCATTTGAAATCATAAAATAGCCATCTCAAAGATTTTAGTCCTTTATGACATTTTTAGATGCTTAAATCTTCCATCTGGAAGATCAAGGTAGCCATACACCTTTATTTTGTTCCCCAAACGACTAGCTAGTTGTCTGCAACACATTTATTTTCATCATTTTATTACATAATCAAAACATAGTCATATTTGGATCCACTGCTGTACTTGATATTTTGTATTATTGATCTGTTTATTCTTGAAGCTTAACTAACCACAAAATTCTCCCTAACAAGCACTCTTTGATGTTAGAACCTTTCTGGCTATCTTTACATAACTTTTTTTTTTGCCAAGTTCCAAAAGAACTCTGTTTGAATTTTTTTATGAGGTTGTGATAAATTTATTTTTTGTAGTTTCAGGAGAAACTGACATTTTTAAATTTATTTATTTATATATTTTTTAATCAAATCTAGACCCATGTCCCCCACCCTGACCCCCCACCCCACCAGAGCTCATGCATTCTGCCAAACATGCTTTTCATCTCTTTCTCATTCTTTCTCAGTATTCTCCATGTGGAAGTTGACTGTTTTGAGCAGAAGTTCACTGTTTCCATTAGTTCTTTGATGCAGTCCTTTCTGTTGTTGTTTCCAATATGCATCACTCCCAACTACTTTGGACAAAAGCTCAAGGGGCCATGCACAAGAAATACTTACAACTAGGTAATTGGCACTAGCATCCACAGATGAGGGATACCATTCATTGTTTGTATTTCTGGGACTGTGTTACTTCACTCAGCATGATGTCCTCTAGCTCCAGCCATTTTCCTGCAAAGCTCATGATATCATCTTTCTTTCATGCTGCATAGAACTCCATTGTGTAGATGTACCACATTTTCTCTATCCACTCATCAGTTGAGGGGCATTTGGGTTGGTAGCAGCTCCTTGCTATTGTGAAGAGAGCTGCAATAAACATGGCCATGCATGTATCTCTGTAGTGAGGTGAGTCTTGAGGGTACATGCCTAGGAGTGGTATGGCTGGGTTGGGTGGCAAGTTCATTCCAAGTCTTCCAAGTATTCTCCACTCTGCTTTCCATAGTGGCTGTACGAGTTTACATTCCCACCAGCAGTGGATGAGTGTTCCCCTTCCCCCACAACCTCTCCAGCACTTGGTATCATTTGGGGAAACTGACATTTTAACAGTGGTATCTTCCAAGCCACAAACATGGCATACACCTCTCCTTATTTATGGATACTTTATTAGTGACATTGATACTGAGTGGTAAGAGTTAGTTTCTCCTCCAGAATCACTTTTGTTGCCACTTCTGCTGTGAAGAGCAAGATCAGAAAAACATAATCACTTCATTTAGTTAGTAAGTCTCTGGGTATGTTTCTAAAACTGTGCTGTGATCAATAACTCTTTAAGATCCCAGGTGGGGGAATTTTTTGAACTGCCAATATAGGGATGATGAGTTAAAAAAAAAAAAAAACACTGCTTAGAAAATCTAAAATACGTCTGAGATCTCCTGAGGCCAGTGGAAGGAAGAACAGAAAGCAGGTTGGGACTGGGTGCCTCAGCAAGGCTGATTGTTGATCCTGTAATCCAGCTATCTTTGGCTTGATTGGCTTTTGTAGCTGTGGGGGCGGAGTTATCCTCCCAGCCAGTATTAAAGGTAGGGTTGTGTGACTCTTGAGATCTGAGATCTCCTGAGGCCAGCAGAAGAGCCCCTCCCCCCACCAACTGGGATTATGAAGGCATCTGAAGGAGGCAAGCAAAGCAAGCTTTCAGCACAGTGAAGAGCATTTGGGACTCACATTGGAATACAGCCAAGGAGAAGCCCATATGCCAGGATCACGAAGAAGAGACAACACTGGAAAGGGGCAGGATAATCCCGCGCCAAGCTCTACCAACCCTATGGAAGACTCCTGCAGTGGGATCCCTCTGGGGATGCCCAGGATACAGACATCAGAAACACAATTGGGAACATATTTAAAGAAATACAAGATTATAAAGAACAAATCAAGGAACTAAGAAAAGAGAATGAAGAACTCAAGAAGGACCTAGAGAGAGAGAATGACAAGCTCTGGAAGGAAGTAGAAATACAGAAAAGATCCCATGCTGAAAAAGATAAGGAAACCAACCATCAAACCAAAGAGCTACAAGAAGAGATTGAGAAGCTCCAAAAAGAACTAGAAATACTAAAGAAATCAGAAGAGGAAATGAAAAAGGAAATCAAACACTCATCCATTCAAGAGGAAAGGAATGGAAAAAGCCTCAGAAGCAGAATGGAGGAAGCAGAACAAAGAATATCAGACCTGGAAGATAACACAGAACAA
>VZQC01005468.1:396007-434209 GCA_009823505.1 Rhizomys pruinosus | reverse complement strand
CTAAAAACCACAGGAAAGATTATGAAAAATTTAAAAAATACACAAAAAGTGGAACAACCAGGAAGCTGTGAGACCACAATGAAAAGATCAAACTCTTCATCATAGGAATAGAGGAAGGAGAAGAATCCCAAGAGAATGGTATTGATCAGATCTTCAACAGAAAATAGAAAAAACTTCCCCAAACTAAAAAGGACAAACCAATACAAATACAAGAAGCAATAGAACTCCCAAACAGACAAGATCAGAAAAGAATTTCTCCACGCCACATCATATTTAAAATGCTAGACACACCAAAACAAAGACAAAATCCTTAAAGCCACAAGAGAAAAACAACAAGTGACCTATAAGGGGAAACCTATCAGGAATTACAACTGACTTCTCAACACAAACTATTAAGCAAGAAGAACCTGGAGCAAAGCATTCCCAGTGTTAAGGACAATAGATGCCAACCCAGGTTACTATACCCAGCAAAAATGTCAATTATAGTTGAAGGAGAGAGAAAAACCTTCCATGACATAAACAACTTGAAAAGAATACATGACCGAAAAAAACCCTTCAGAGAATACTTGAAGCAATTCACAAGAACAGAAGAAAGGAGCAACCAACCCAGGCCTAGAAAGAGAAATCAATAAAAGTATAACTGCAGAAGAAACCAAAACCCAAACTGCAAATGGATAATAAGGCAAAAGGAAGCAACACAAAACCTATCAGTCATAACCTTAAATATTAATGGACTAAATTCCCAATCAAAAGACATAGGACGAGGAGATTGGATTAGGAAACAGAATCCATCCATATGCTGTCTACAAAAACACTCTTACCTTCAAGGACAGGCACCACCTTAAAGTGAAGGGATGGAAAAAACATATTCCAAGCAAATGGTACCAAAAAGAAAGCAGGTGTTGCTATTTTAATATCAGACAAAATAGACTTCAAAGTAAAAGAAATCAGAAGAGACATACATTTTTATCAAAGGAACAATTCACCAAGAAGATTTCACAATTATGAATATATATGCCCCAAATTCTGGGCACCAAAATTTATAAAGACAATTCTCCACGACCACAAGTCACAGACTACCCCAGTATACTCATATAGGAGATTCAATACCCCACTGAGTCCTTTGGATAGGTCAACAGGACAAAAATAAACAGAGAACATGTAACTGAATGATATGATATACCAAATGGACTTAACAACAACAACAACAACAACAACAACAACAACAACAGAAAGGACTGCATCAAAGAACTGACTGAAACAGTGAACTTCTGCTCAAAACAGTCAACTTTCTCATGGAGAATATTGAGAAAGACTGAGAAAGAGATGAAAAGCATGTTTGGCAGAATGCATGAGCTCTGGTGGGGTGGGCGAATGGGGGGACGACACAGATCTAGATTTGTTAAAAAAATAAAAATAAATTTATGTGAAAAAAAACAAAATCTAAAATACTCAGGAACCATCAGTGAGTGAAATTTACCTCTCTTTTACATATTAAAAACCCATATTTGTATTCCTAAGAAGGAAGGGGGCTACTGTGTGGTCTTGGTCACATTTTGGCACATTCGAACATTGCTTACATAAAAGTGCTGGCTAGAAGCCATATCTCAGGTCCTAATCGTAGTCCAATATTGACAAGACAATAAAGAAGAATGCCACATGCCAAGTTATTTAGCAATGCTTACTACTCTGGCCAACCGCCTGCTGTCTTTGCCCATTGTGTACCTAGTGACTAATGCTGCGCGTGATAAAGCTGATGCCAAATTATTTACTGAAGGAATGAATGGAGTTGTCGAGAATTTATAAGCTTTTGTTTTTTGTTCTTGCTCATTCGAGGCAAGCATCTAACACTGAGCCACGCTCCCAGGTCTACCTGCATGCTTTTCTTTAAGGTAAAAACTTGAGGTGTGTAATTTGCCGCTAGCCTGGATGACCACTTTCCCTCTAGCCTCCCTAGCAGTGTCAGAAACTTTTAGATCATCAGCTGAGACAGCTGAGCCCTGTTTCCCATGACTCACAAATGACCTTTTCCAGGACCCGTCTTTACAAGTTGGTCAGTTTCTTCAAGCCCACCTTCTATTCCAATGTGAATATTCTCCAAGATTGGGCCTTTGTTTTCCTTCCCACCACTCTTCTGTTACCAAAGATCCTTTGTGCCTCTGCTCATTCAAGTTATAGAATCTTGAATAATCACAATGACATTTTGTTGCTGACACTAGAATAAGAGGCTACCTTGCTATGATTAAGTTTGAGAATGTTCATTCATTGACAGATTTTGCTCACTCTTCATTGTTGGTGGGTTAGTGCACTAGAGCAAGATAACCAAGGCCAGAATGGAGCAATACAAAAACCTCCAAAAAAAAAAAAAAAACCTTTGTGTATGTTGGGGGGGTGTAGTGCATACACGTGCCTGTGTTCATATGGGGTTATGTACACATGTACATGCACACGTAGTGGCCAGAGATTGACATCCAGTGTCTTCGTCTATAACGCTGCACTTAATTTTGGTTGGGGGAGGGGGCAGGTTTATAAAGTCTATCACCGAACCTAGAGCCCAGCAATTTTTTAGGCTGGCTGCTCAACAAGCCACCAGTGTAATCAGCCCTAGCATTACAAACTCATGTCTCCACCCCCATCTTCCTAGGTAGTGCTGGGAATCTGAACTCAGGACCTCAGACTTGTGCAACAAACACTTTACTGGCTGAGCCATCTCCCTAGCTCTGAAAATACTTTTTTTTTTCCACTTGGAGATTGAACACAGGACTTCATTAACATTAGGTAAAAGCTATGGCTCTCAGGCATACTGTTCCCCTTTAAGAATACTTTTAATCCATACTTGTAGATATGAACAGTTTATGGATAAGAATGATGTGGAGAAAGAGGGAAAATACAGAGGTGCATATCTACTCAGTTAATCAAAGCAAGAATATTAATACCTGCTGCAGGTGTTAAGAGTTGAAATAAAAAGCAAGGGATTGGTGGCTAGAGAACAACAAACAAAACCAAGATAGCTGCAGCCAGAAGCTGAGCTTTTAAGCACCTTTGTAGATAAATGGCTTGGGCTGCCTGAACTCATCTCAGGGTCCAAGGATGCACCAGGCATAATGGGACATGATGAGCTAACGAGGTAAGCATTGCGCTTAGGAGGCTATTGCACCTAACTGAGAATTATCAAGAGTCGGAGTCCAGGGAACAAAGAGGCCAGGAACAGACTCAAAAGCCATTTCAGAAAGAGCTCTAATGGGAACAAATGGCTGTATAGCCGCAAGCCATGATTCTAGAGGAATTAGTGAGGGGCAAGGAAGAAGGCACAAACAGAAGAGATTCAAATGATAGAGAATACAGTCTTCAAAGATGATGGAATAGCACAACAATCATGTCTGTTGATCTTTTGATAAATGAACTACTTAAATGCATTTTAGTATTTTAATAATTATAATTATTGGCCATGAAAACTTTCCTCCATCTTAATAACCCTGAGAAGGATCGCACAGCAGCTTCGGCATACCCATTAAGAAGAATTTCGAACTTTTAATCTCTACATCAGTCAGGGATACCCAGAGATTCAGAACCAACAAAATTTGTAGTCAGCTCTCTGTACCCATGGCTCCATATATTTATAGTCAACCAGAAATTAGTTGAGGGAATTATATCTATACTCAGTATAGATAGCATGTCTCCTTGTCATTCTGTAAATAGTATAGCTAACAGTTTTCATTCCTGTATGTAGTACAAGAACCCTCAAGGCAATTTCAAGCATGCAAGAAGACATGCATAAAGGGGTGGAAAGGTGCTTCATTGGGTAAAGCCATCTGTCACCAAGCCTAACAACTAGAGTTTGATCCCCAGGACCCACAAAGTGGAAGGAGAGGACCAACTCCCACAAGTGGTCCTCTGACTTCCACACAGGTGCTGTGACACACACACACACACACACACACACACACACACACACACACCACAAATACCCACAAATAAATAAAATGTAAAATAAAGCCAATTTAAAGAGGATAGGTATCAGTTATATGCCAGTTTACAGGACAACTGAGCAGTCATAGATTTTGAAGTAAAAAAGAATCCTGGAATTAATCCTCATGATACCCAGGCTGATTATATACAGATATCTGGGGTTTACTATGTGGATCAGGTTTTGTGATTTTGTAGCCTAAACACTTTTCAAGAAGCTGAAAGTGTAACTACCAGGTGACCCAGCTATGCCATTCCTGCGTATACATGGGATGACTGACTGCAAGTCAACATACCACAGAAATATGTGCACATCCACGTTTATGCCAGTTCTAGTCACAGTTGCCAGGAAATGGATCCAGACTAGAGGTCTGACATATGAGTGAATAAATTAAATGTGATACATATACACAATGGAATTTTATTCATTCATAAAGAAAAATAAAATTATGGAGTTGGAGAGATGGCTCAGAGGTTAAGACTACTGGTTGCTCTTGCAGAGGACTGGGTTTGGGTTCCCAGCACCCATACACTGGGTAAGAACTGTTCTTAACTCCAGTTCCAGGGGATCTGACAACCCTCTTCTGGCCTACATGGGCGTTGCACACATGAATGTGCTCACATACATGCAGACAAAGCACTCATACATAATATTTTAAAATTTTTAGAAAAAAAGAAATGTAATTACTAAATTTGCAGGAAAATGGATGGAATTGAATACTAGAGAAAGACAGAGTCACATACAGAGAGAGGTATGACTCACATACAGAGAGAGGTATGACTCCAGAAACTGTTAAAATACTTTGGAAGGATCATCCCCACCCCAGTTAATCGAAGGATCTAGTTCTTTCCATCACCAAAAGAGTTTCCTCTCTTCTTTCCTAAGTAGCACAGTTTTTTCAGCCAATTTCAGATGATATGCCCTTTAAAAGCTGTCTGTCTATCTGTCAGGATCCAAAGGTTGCCACTTGACTTGCGTTCACAGACCCCATGTGCTGGGTCCCTGTGCAGGGCTGGCCACTTATCTGGCTCACAGCTCTCCATTGTGCTCTTATCCTGCTCAGTGCTTTGGCCTCATCCCATGAGGAGGCCCATGGCGTTACTCCTCCTCCAGGCAGGCTTCTGTCAGGAGTGGGAAGGCCTTCATCCTTTCCATCCTGGTGTCAGGAGTGAGAAGGCCTTCATCCTTTCCATCCTGGTATCAGGAGTGGGCAGGCCTTCATCCTTTCCATCCTGGTGTCAGGAGTGGACAGGCCTTCATCCTTTCCATCCTGGTATCAGGAGTGGGAAGGCCTTCATCCTTTCTATCCTGGTATCAGGAGTGGACAGGCCTTCATCCTTTCCATCCTGGTGTCGGGAGTGGACAGGCCTTCATCCTTTCCATCCTGGTATCAGGAGTGGACAGGCCTTCATCCTTTCCATCCTGGTATCAGGAGTGGGAAGGCCTTCATCCTTTCTATCCTGGTATCAGGAGTGGACAGGCCTTCATCCTTTCCATCCTGGTATCAGGAGTGGGAAGGCCTTCATTCTTTCCATCCTGGTGTCAGGAGTGGACAGGCCTTCATCCTTTCCATCCTGGTATCAGGAGTGGGCAGGCCTTCATCCTTTCCATCCTGGTATCAGGAGTGGGCAGGCCTTCATCCTTTCCATCCTGGTGTCAGGAGTGGGAAGGCCTTCGTCCTTTCCATCCTGGTATCAGGAGTGGGAAGGCCTTCGTCTTTTCCATCCTGGTGTCGGGAGTGGACAGGCCTTCATCCTTTCCATCCTGGTATCGGGAGTGGACAGGCCTTCATCCTTTCCATCCTGGTATCAGGAGTGGACAGGCCTTCATCCTTTCCATCCTGGTATCAGGAGTGGGAAGGCCTTCATTCTTTCCATCCTGGTATCAGGAGTGGGCAGGCCTTCATCCTTTCCATCCTGGTATCAGGAGTGGACAGGCCTTCATCCTTTCCATCCTGGTATCAGGAGTGGACAGGCCTTCATCCTTTCCAGCCTGGTGTCTCAGTTCTGGCTCTTCAGGACTCAAATGCCCCAAAGACCACTGATTTTTCTTTGAGGGCCCTGAATAAATTTTGATTTGCCTATTCCTGTTGTTAGAAAACAGACTTTTTTTAACCCCTCAGGGCCAAGAGTGGGCTGACATATCATTAATACTCCATAAATGTTTACTGTAAAAGAAACTCAAAGGAATAATAGAAATAAACAAGGAAAGTAGGAGACTAGACCAGATATGATGGGTGGGGAGATGAAGGAGGGGAAGGGAGGGGAGGAGAGGGGAAGGAAAGGAAGGAAAGGAAGGAAAGGAAGGAAAGGAAGGAGGAAGGGAGTGGAAGGAAGAACCACTGGCTGGCTGGAACTCTGTATGCAGACCAGCAGACCGGACTAGCCTTGAACTCACAGATGTCCACCTGCCTCTGCCTCTGGAGAGCTGGGATTAAAGGGGTGTGCCACCATGTTCAGCCTTATCTTTTGTTTTCTTGACCATAGCCATTCTGATTTGGGTGAGAAGGAATCTCAAAGAAGCTTTAATTTCCATTTTTCCTAATGAGCTCAGTTTCCAGTACCCACATGGTGACTAAGAACCATGTATAACTATTTCCAGGCGATCCCGTGCCCTCTTCTGTCTTTTGTGGGCATAGTATGACATGGGTGGTGCACTTACATACAAGCAGGCAATACACTCATACACACAAAAAATAATTTAAAAATAAAATATTAAAAAAAGACCTTTGATGAGTTTGGAGTTGATTTTTGTGCAGGATGAGAAATAAGGACCTAGTCCCCTTCTCATCTGGATATCCAGTTTTCCCAGCACCATTTGATAAAGAGGCTGTCTCTTTACCATTGATTATTTTTGGTATATTTGTCAAAAATCAAATAGTGGTTGTCAGCCACTGGGGCGGGGGGTTGGGAATAAAACTTGGATCCTCTGTAAGAACAACCAGTACTCTTAACCACTGAGCCATCTCTCCAGCCCCAAACCTGATATTCTTAACCACTAACACTCTTGTTCCTCTCTTCAAAGGGACTCATTAAGGACTCACAGATACCAAATGTTACTAATATGTTGGGTAATTAATTTGACTCAGTGCCCAATTATCCTGATACAATCAGTTTCAGAGAATAAATTTGAGTGTGTGTATTTATTTATGTTACGGATTTCAAAGCATTTACTTTTTTCCCTTAAATGTCATCCATTTATTTTTCACATTTTTGTTGTTTAGTTTGTCTGTTGGAATTCTTTTGAAGTGAAGGGAAAGCCTTTAGAACATTACAGAAATGTTTTGGATAATCAGTGTCATCTTTCAGGATAGTATACCCCTTTATGAATGGCCCTCTCCTCCTATTTCACAGTGGGGAAAGATCACCTTCCTTGGGACCTGGAGATCCAGCTTCTGATCCAAGTGCTGAGTTCATTGTCCTGTGTTTATCTTAGGCCAGTCACCCTCTTTGAACTGCTGTTGCTTCATGTTGAAAACAAGGGAATGAGATGAAATGAATATGGCAAAGTCTCCTGCAGCATTATTGGCCCATGGTTCCTTGTAATTTTAGAAAAGGACAGAGCTTATGGGGGCTGGAGAGATGGCTCAGCGGTTTAGAGCACTGATTGCTCTTCCAGAGGACCTGGGTTCGATTCCAGAACCCACATGCCTAAGATCAGCTTTTAATGCCAGGTGTGATGGTGCACACCTTTAATCCCAGCACTTGGGAGGCAGAGGCAGGCGGATCTCTGTGAGTTCAAGGCCAGCCTGGTCTACAAGGCAAGCTCCAGGCCAGCTGGGACTAAAAGGGAGACCCTGTCTCAAAAACACACAAAAAAGGACATAGCTTAGAGAATATGATTTTCAGTCAATTTTTACTGTGAGACTAATAGTAATAATAGATGGAATGGCTCTAAGCAACTGATAGATTGAGAGAAGGAGACTGAATTAAAGAAATATGATTAGATGGTTGGTTACTAAGTTCTTTCCAACACTGAAATCTGTACTTGAGATAGCACTTTTTTGTTATTTCATAGTTCTCTGTGATATTTCAACGGGGTTTCATTTGTTTTATCATTTTTGATCCTCAGAAGAGCAATGCAAAGTCATGAGGAATTTTTTTTTTTTGCAACACTGTACAAATGGAGGAACTAAAGATGAAGTGTGTGGTCTTGGGTCCCTTTGTGAGCTGGAGCCAGAGTAGGAACAGAGCTTCTGACCCTCACATTCTTTCCTCAGTCCTACTGCATCCCCAAGCTCAATAAATATTAACTGCTAAACAAGGTCATCTAATACAAAGCTACATTTTATCACAGTTTGACAAATGAGTAATCCTTTGTGATAAATTCTTTCTCCACAAAGTCCAAAGCATGTAGTTGAGCAGTTTGGAGTCATTTAGAAAGTCAAAAATGGTTAGGACACACAATATTGACCACTGTTCTCAAATCCAAAATCAGAAATGATAGAGAATTATGTTTCTTCTTTTACATTTACGATGATATAATAATATACTAAATTCTCTTTGACTTAAGATGTATTTCCTGAAAATCTTGAGCCTTTGGCTAAGTATTGGAGATGGCCAGTAGTTATATATATAAATATAGATACCTGAATAAAATGTTATTCATGCCGGTGCACACCTTTAATTTTTTTTTATTTTTATTTTTAATTTTTTTTATTAATTTTATTTATTTCTGTATGTGTATGAATGGACTGTCTGCATGCAAGTCTGTGTACCCGTGTTGTGCAATGCCGCGGAGGTCAGAAGACGGTGTCGGATTCCCCTGGAGCTGGAGTTCTCCTGGAATTGGAGTTTCAGACGGTTCTCAGCCGCCATGTGGGTGCTGGGGATCGAACCCGGGTCCTCTGCAAGAGCGGTCGGTGCTCTTAACCGCTAGGCCATCTCTCCAGCCCGGTGCACACCTTTAATCCTAGCACTTGGGAGGCAGAGACAGGAGTATCTCTGTGAGTTCAAGGCCAGCCTGGTCTATAGAATGAGTTCCAGGCCAGCTGGGGCTACAGGGAGACCCTGTCTCAAAAAGACAAAACAATGTTATTCATATTCTTATGGAAATAATCATTGGGCATGATCTCACATGTTATTTATTTAAAATATTTAATTTTATACAAATACTTATCATTGAACTTGCTTATTAGCTCATTTTATTATTTTATAAAAGTTATACATATGTATCATAAGAAAGAGCTAGTATAGAAGGCTCCAGGTCACCTCTAAAAACTTGCAGTTATCAGAGGATATTAGATCAGGTAGCAGTTACCATTTTTTTTTCTAGCTCTGTTTTTCCCTGTATGAATTATAGAAAATATCTGCTGACTTCTACCTATAAAAAACATAAACTTCTAAGTTTATACTTCCCTCAATTTCTCTGTTCCCCTTCATCTTCTAATTTATGCCAATTGTGCTATTCTATTTTAATTTAAACTTCTTTATCTGGGCATGATGACTCACATCTATGATCCCAGTATTGAAGAAACTGAGAAAAGAGGATTACTTCAAGTTCAATGTCGGCCTGAGCTACAGGGTGAGATCCTATCTTTAAAAAACAAAACTAAGGGCCTCAAGGCATGTCTCAGGGGTTAAGAGCACTTGTTGCCCTGGCAGAGAACCCAGGTTCAGTTCCCAGCACATGCTGACTCACAGGCACCTGTAACTCCATTTCCATGGGTTTTGCTGTCTTCTTCTGGCCCCTCAGGCACCTGCACCCACATAGTACACATAAATACATCCAGGTACACAGACATATACTTAAAATAAAAGATCCTTAAAAGAAAAAACTAAAACTGAAACAAAAATGATACCCAATATTCAGAATTATTCTTTATGTCTTTAATTAAGAAATTTCTATTTTTATGAGGATTTTTGAGATAGGCTCCTACTTTGTAAGCCAGGCTGAACTTGAATTCTTGATCCTTCTGTGTCCTTCACTCAAGTGCTAAAGTGATAATGATGACCTCTTATGCCAGATTAGATGGAACTTTGTTGTTATTGTTGTTGTTCCTGTTTTGAGATAGGGTCTCGCCATGTAGCCCCAGCTGGTCTGAAACTTACTATGTAGATCATCCCAGTCTGGGCTCACATCCACAGTGATCTGCCTGCCTCTGCCTCCTGAATGCTGGGATTAAAGGCCTGCATCACCAGGCCCAGCAGATTGAACCTTTTGATTCCCATTTGTGTATGAGGGCCTGCCTCTCAGCTCTGCATCTGTATGAGTATGTTTTTATGTATATTCATGATTTTCATATTTATATTCTTCTGTAATTATAATTGGGTCTGTGAAGATGAACAATGATATTCCTCATGAAATACTCAGTGTGTACTAGACACAAAGGACTTCTGTAACTGTCAGCTGTAATTATCAAGTGACTGTGGTATGGATAACCCCTTCTGGAAGAAAATGTGTTCCCAGTAATAGGAATGCTGCAGCTCAAATGAGATTCTCCCAAGCTTCAAGGTCTAGCTAGTATTCCTCCCTAGCTCCCTCCCCTTCTGAGTCCTGCCTTCCTTCCTACCTTCCTTTGTTGGAGTTCTTCTCTTCCTCTGGGCCATACTCGCATGGTATTGCTTCTTGTAGTGCTTTGAATTTGTTCAAACACTTAATTCACCTAATTGAGATTTTGTTTTGTGTTCTTAAGAAGTAGTCATTAGGACTTTTTAGAAGTTTAATTATCTTTATTTCACCTCACAATAAACTGTCCAGGCTTATACGCTACAATTTATTTATTTTTTATTTTTTCAGAATTTTGAAGACATTCTGTCAATACAATGTGAGATCTACGAGGGTATGATTTTTGTCTGTTTGATTCACTGGTATATTCCAAAGACTTCAGACAACATATAGTACACAACATACACTCAGTGTATACTCATTTTATTTCATTTGTTATATAAAAAAATATATAAATATAAATTTGTATTCATATGTGTGCACCTGTGTGTGCATGTAGAAGCCATAGGTCAATGTCAAGTGTCTCCCTCTATAATTTTCATCCTTAGTTTTAGAGACAGGTCTTTCGCCGAACCTTAGCTCACATACTACTCTGGCTAGCCTACCAGCCCCTGGGATCTTCCTGTCTCGGCATCCCCAGTGCTGGGATTACAGACCTTTGATCTGAGTGCTGGAGATCCAAGCTCCAGTTCTCATGCTTACACACAAGCACTTGAGTGGCTGAGCCATCGCCTGGCCCTGATCTATCGTGGAGAGCTAGAAGAAAGGGGCTTGAGGCTCCAAATAGAAATGATAAAGATTTGGAAATGCTAATGATCCCGATTCGTTCACTGTGTGTGTGTGGCATCATCACATTGATATGTACAATTATTACATGTCAGTTAAAAAGAAGGAGCAGACAAGCCAGCTGCTGAGGTGCCTGAGTAGAGGAGGCGGAGATGCATGTTCAGCTTGTCTGACTGTTTCCACTCTGAGCTTGTAGAGACTTAGAGTGTCTTCATATCTCCTCTGAAGTCACAGGACCCTGGGTAGGAGCCTTCTCTGATTGCTTGCTTTCTAAAGGGCAGTGCCCTGGCTTGGCCCACAGGCAAAAGTCTCAGCTGCCTTGCTCTGTTTACACAGGTCTCAGGAAAGGCCCAGCTGTCCCAAGGCACAGGCTCATTCAGTAATGAGGCCACTGATAATTGCCCCACAGACCAACATCACATTGTTGACAGAGTGCAGAGCTTTTCTGGGATCCCTTGGGGAGACACATGTTCATTCTGTGTCCTGGCCTGTAGCTTCTTCTGTGCTTGTCCACCTGCCCATCATCTATCTATCCATCCACCACTTACTTTACATCTTTCAAAAATGTCTCAAAACTGCTTCTGTGCTGTTATTCTCTCTTGTTTCTCATTGATATTATTTCATTTTCTTCGAGAATCTGTTTTTTATTTTTATTTTTTGAGAATCTGTTTTGAACTGGTGAGATGATTCAGTGCATTCCTAGCTAGTGTGTGTGTGTGTGTGTGTGTGTGTGTGTGTGTGTGTGTGTGTAATAGAATCTCTTCTGGGGCTACCCTGGGCTACATGGAGTCCAAAGTTAGTCTGAGTTGCATAGAGATAACTCATTTCAAAACAAAAAAAGACAGAATCTATTCTGTCACTTTAAAGGGAATAAGGAACATAGAAGATGTAAATACATACATTGAACCACAATCTCTCTTTCTCTGTGTGTGTGTTTGAAAAGTAAATATGATAATGCATCTATTCAATCCTTTCTATTGAGGATAGACTTCTGTAAATTATCAATAAATCTCTGGGTTCCAAAGTTGATTACAATGTTTTTCTATGTTTATAACTGTTAATGATAATTTTGAGCAGTTTTAGGATTTATCCTTATAAAGTTTGAAAAAGAAGAAAATTTAAGTGACATTAAAATTCTTTTACAGAATTACTTGTTTGCAGATATTTGTGCTTCCTCTGTCCCCTTTTCCTTGGAATTAGATGTGAACACCCCAACTCCACAGCTAAACACAACTGCTCACTTACCAACGCTTGTGTCAGGCATGATTCTCTAAAGAAGTCCTGCTCAACTCTCATATCCCTCCCCCTGACACTTAAATGTCTTTTTTTCTTCCCTTTGAGTCTGGGGATTAAACCTAGGAACTTACTCCTACCAAGCATAGAGTTTCCCTCTTAGCCACACCTCTAACCCACACAATTTAGCTTCCTTTATCAGATTTCTACCTTCAAAAATGTTAAAGAAGTGTTTAACTTAAGACAGAAACAACCACAGAATGGCTGATAGCAGAAAGTAGAACCCTGATTCTCAAAGTAACAATATGTTCACGTTAGTAAGGCAAGATCAAATCTGGTCTCTGGCTGAGAACATAACCCAGTTGTACAGCACATGCATGAAAACATCTGTACAATTTCTAGTCAAAAAAACCAAAACAAAACCTGGGGCTCTGTCACCCACTAACCTAGAAAAAATACTGAGTTTCTAAACCTATTTTCTGAACCTTAATAATGACCATAATAATAGTATCTATCAATAGTACTTATTTAGGACAGTATACATACATTCCTTAACACATTCCAAGTCACATAATAAGATATAAAATGTCAACATTTGGGGATGGAGAGATGGCTCAGCAGTTAAGAGCACCAGTTGCTCTTGCAGAGGACCCAGGTTCAATTCCCAGTACCCACATGTTGGCTAACAAACATCTATAACTTCAGTTCTAGGGAATCTGATGCCCTCTTCTGACCTCTGTGGATATTGCACGTCATGGGTGTGTGTACTTACATGCATGCAAGCAATACACTCATACAATAATAAATAAAAATATTTTATTTAAAAATTTTTTTTAATTTTATTTATTTCTGTATGTGTATCAATGTACTGCCTGCATGCAGGTTTGTGCACCCGTGTCATGCAATGCCACGGAGGTCAGAAGAGGGTCTCGGATTCCCCTGGAACTGGAGTTCTTCTGGAATTGGAGTTTCAGACGGTTCTCGGCTGCCATGTGGGTGCTGGGGATCGAACCTGGGTCCTCTGTAAGAGTGGTTGGCACTCTTAACCGCTAGGCCATCTCTCCAGCCCCATAAAAATATCTTTTAAAAAGATGTCAACATTACTGACATTTGGAAATAATACAGTTCTGGAATTAATGTCCAATGCCTTCTTGTTAAGCTGCACTATCAGTGAAATTTTGAGGAATATTAGTTCCATCTACTTTGTCTTTTGGGTACATTTTCATTTTAGTGTAACACACAGGACATAAAGTTTCCTATGCTAGCCATGTCCAGCATGGAGTTCAGTGACATTTACACTGTTGTGCGACCACCACCCATGTTCAGCTCTAGGATTCTTTATTTCTTGCAAACTGAAACTCTGTACCTTTTGAGCAGTATTTTCCCACTTCTTCCTCTCCTCGGTCCCTGGCAACCACTATTGTTCTGTCTCTGGGAATCTGCCTACTGTATATACTTCATGTATGCAGAATCATATGGCATTTTTTTCTGTAGTGACTTCCTTCTTTTTACTCAGCATATGTCTGCAAGAGTCCTATAGGAAGTGCAGAATCTCATTCCTTTTGAAGATTAATATTCCATTGTATTTATATGCCACCTTATGTTCATCCATGTCTCTGTGCACACTTAATGTCGATGCCAACATAGGTATGTAAATATCCATTCACTTCTTTTCAGTGGATACCCTGAGGTAAAATTATATCATGTGGCAGGTGATTTATTTTAATTCTTACTCTTCTCAATTGATGAGCAATAATGGTTTGTATTTCTATTTTGGGGATTTAGACACCATATTTCACATTTGTTTTCTCCTTTGCTTCATAGATAAATATGGTGATACATCTTTCCACAGAGTGGGGGCTGATGATCTCTTTTCCTAAGCCCAGATTATAGACAACCTGCTGACCCAAGAGGGTCTGCTCACCTGCCCCAAGAACTCTTCTGGGATAAGGAGACTCTTTGTGGCTTCATACGAGATATGAGTACCCTGTCTGTTAGCCACCAGAGACAGCTCTATAAAATGTGTCCTCAACTACTCTACCCATAAGAGAGCAAAGAAATGTCTGCTTCTTTGCACAATGTATTTCCATCGAGAAGTTTTACAAATGGTTTTGTATTATGCATGCAGTGAATACATGAATGCGTGCAGTGTGCTGGACATGGGTTGGCAACAGAAGTACAAAAGTATGTAAGTTGCCATCCCCTGGGGTGGGGTGTTTAGTCTGGGGTGACATATAGGTCCCCACTCTCCCAAGATCTCTTGAGGTCCTGGAGTACATTGTCTCACGCAAGTATATTTTAGAATGTTGCTCAAATATGCCCCCTCTAAGAAACATGACACCAAATTATACATTCAGTATTAGACAGGAGGCTTTGAACAGGATCAGTGCAAACAGTAGGAAGAATCTGGAATGATGAGCTTTGTTTGTTTTATGGTAAACCAGTATTTGGATTTGAGGAATATTGAAAAGACCCTTTTCCCTCCCCACCCTCTCCCTCAATAATCCCACTATGCATTTTACCTTTCTGTCATTATCTTCCTTCCAGAGTTAGGAAATTTAGGAACTCTGTGATATTAGAAATATTTGGGAGCTAGGTAACACTTAGGCCCATAAACTCTTCAGTTTTCCATGGCCTAAGAAGCCGTCAATGGCCAAGATTAGAACTTAGATAAATGAATTTGAAATGCCTACATGCCCATTGTAGGAATTTGGCACAAAGAACAAACAACCTGAGCTGTTCCTTGGTCTACCACCCAGAGATAAGCATGGTCGACATTCCAGTAAACATCCTCCCGTTTGATGTGGGCACATTTCAGGGCCATGTACTTCGTAAACATATACGTCATTATTTCAGGAATTATTCTTTTTCTTATGAAAAGGAGAGAGATCCAAACACTATTTTGATCTGGTCTTAAGGATGAGTCAGCAAAAAGTGCAGTTGCTGCCACCTAAAGGAAAATGCTAAAATACTGAAATGACTAACACATTAGGCTGAGGTATTAAGAGAGTTAATGCCACATTTTTTTCTATAAGTTTTATATTCTTTGAGAATTTTATATATGCATTCAAGGTATTTTGATCATACTCATTCCTCACTCCTTCCCCTAACTCCTCTAGGACCTACCCCCATCGCATGTCTCCCTCCAAACTTAATATCCTTTATTTTATTTTTATTTACTTGTGGGTATTTCATATGCAACTTCTTTATCATCTTTATACCCTCTTCTCCCTAGACACCCTCCCATAGCCCTCCTCCACAGGACTACATCATGCATTCTATAATTTATGTTAAGGCCTATCAAGTCAAATTAGTGTCCCCAGATGTCCCTCAGTACAAGTTCATCCACTGGGGTCTAGTCAGCCTATCTATAGTCATTCCCTTAAAGATTAGCTCTTCCTGGGGCTGGAGAGATGGCCTAGCGGTTAAGAGCACCGACCACTCTTACAGAGGACCCGGGTTCGATCCCCAGCACCCACATGGCGGCTGAGAACCATCTGAAACTCCAATTCCAGGAGAACTCCAGTTCCAGGGGAATCTGAGACCCTCTTCTGAACTCCGAGGCGTTGCATGACACGGGTGCACAGACTTGCATGCAGATAGTACATTCATACACATACAGAAATAAATAAAATTAATTAAAAAAAGATTAGCTTTTCCTCACTGAGCAGCAATAAGTTGTCAATAGTTCTTTGGTCATGATTGGGGCCTGTTGCCCATATCTACATTTCTGTGCTGGGTTCTGTCTGCTTGAGTTTGCGTGGGTCTTGTGCATGCTGTCACCATTGCTGTAAGTTCATATGAACAAGGTCCCAGGAGCCTGTAAGACTCTAGTTCCATCTGGTCATGCACCCCACATCCATGCCAGGCTGTTGACTTGCTTGATCTTGTGCAGGCCTTGTGCAGGTGACCAGAGCTCAGAGCTGCTGCAGGATCAGGAGGCAGCAGTCCTTTCATGTCCAGAAGAATATATATGTATATATACTCTTCAGACAGGGTTGCCCCAGCTGGCCTGGAACTCACTATGTAGATCAGGCTGGCCTTGAACTCTAAGAGATCCCCCTGCCTCTGCATCCCAAGTGCTGGAATTAAAGGTGTGGACCACCACACCCAGCCCTAACATAAAATTTAAATGACAAAATAGAATAAAGTAGAAAGTAGATTCCGTGCTTCCCCTGCCTTTCCTTCCACAGCCCCATGTCTCAGAGACAATCTCTATGAGCAAGTTCCTGTGTATCTTTTAAAAATATTCTGTGCAGTTAAAAGCCTGATGCTTGTGCATATGTGTATATGGATATCTTTTCTAAACCTGATGCTTGTGCATGCATATATATGGATACCTTTTCTTCGTGAGTAGCAGCATGCTAAAATAATGCTTGAGTGGGAAGTGTCCTGCAGGCTAATATAGAGCATGTGGTCCTCTGCTACTGGCACTGTTTGGCGGATCTGTGGTCCTTTGGGATGTAGGCCCTAGCCGGCTGACATGGGCCATTGGTGGCAGGCCTTGAAGTTGAACACTAGCTTTGGGTTTTATTTTATTGAAGTTTTTTGCGTTCTTAGCCTCAGCCTTTAACGGCTGCGCTATCCCTATTTTATTGAAGTTTTATGATTTTCAAATAATACAGTTTGGTGGTATTTCCCTCTACTATCCACACCTCCCCCCCACTGCCCCCTGTTCATGTTAATATACTCTCATATATACAATATGGCCTGCGGAGTCTGCTTTGTGTCCCACAATGTCCTTCAGTGTGAGTTCATCCACTGGACCCACCAAAAGTCCCACTTTTCTAAGAGACTGTTTCTCCACTCCTAGTAGCCATCTATTGCCAGAAGATCCTTAGATGGGGTTGGAATGTCTCGTCCACTTCCCTATGTCTAGGCTGGGATTTTGCCTGATTTGAGGCTTCTAGGTCAGTTGCAGCTCCATTCGCCAAGACCTGTGACTGAAGTGTGGCCTGTCTTCAGCAGTAGGGTCTTCAAGTTCTGGAAAGAAATCCAGGGTTGTGGCAATGGCCTGTGTTATTTTGGGAGTCTCTTGGACTATCCTAACCAACAACTCAAGGGGAGGTTGTTTTTTTCCTGCCTTTAACTGTGTTTTTGGCTATATAGTCTTCAGCTATACACATGTATGCATATATGTATTGTATATGTATTTTTTCAGTAGGACTTTTAACTAATATATATCTGTCTGCTTTTGTATACCATCTAAGCATTCTTTCTCTCTCCTCTCACTCCCCCTATATAACCTTCCTTCTTCCCTCCCCAGTTAAAGTGCCCCCCCCTTTCCTGCATTTCATCTCTTACTCTCCCCTCTCTTGAACTCCTTTTTCCCCATTTATCCCCATAGTTCATTTTCATTTTCCTGGTTTCTGCAGTTACATATACTCAAATTTAGGGATTTGGAGAACACATAGAGAAGAGCAGGAAAAGACTTTCTAAATCAAACATTAGTTGCTTAAGAATTAAGGGCCATGATAGACAAATGAGAGTTTGCTAAACTACAAAGCTTCTGTACAGCACAGGAGACAATCAATTGATGGGAAAGCCTACAGAGTAGAAGATATTTACCAGCTATTCATCTGATGGAGGATTAATACCCAGAATATACAAAGAACTAAAGAATTCAAAGAAGCAAGAAAACAAATGACTCAATTAAAAGAAAAAAAAAAAAAGGCAATGGATCCAAACAGATAACAATGATAATAACAATGACTAAGCAACATCTTAAAAAGTATTCCACATCATTAGTAATTAGAGAAATAGAAATCAAAACTGGGGCTGGAGAGATGGCTCAGTGGTTAAGAGTGCCAACTACACTCTTGCACAGGACCCGGGTTTGATTCCCAGTACCCACATGGTGGCTAAGAACCATCTTTAAACTTGGCTTGGCGGCACACGCCTTTAATCCTAGCACTCAGGAGGCAGAGGCAGGCAGATCTCATGAGTTCAAGGCCAGCCTGGTCGACAGAACAAGTTCCAGGCCAGCTGGGACTAAAAGGGAGACCCTGTCTCAAAAAGACCAAAAATAAAAATAAAAATAAAAATAAATCAAAAGTACTTTATGATTTCATCTAACCCCAGTCAGAATGGTTAAGATGAAAAGGACAAATGACACTGAATGGTGGCATGGATGTGGGGAAAGGGAACACTCATACAGCCTTGTTAGGGTTGCAAACTGCTGCAGCCACTATGGAAAACAATACGGGCAACTCTTACAAAACTAAAAATGAATCTACCGTACAATCTGGTCATACCACTCCTTGATATATACCACCAGACTCAGCCTACTACAGAAGTAGTATGTTTGTTGCTGCTCTTTTCACAATAGTCAAGAAACGGAAACAACTTAAATGTTTCTCAACTGATGAATGGATAAGGAAAATGTGGTAATTTACACAACATAATTCAACTCAGCAGTAAAGAAAAACAAAATCATGAAATTTGTAGGCCAATGGATAGAACTAGAAACTGTTATACTAAGGGAAGTAACGGGCTCTGGAAAACAAGCAACATAGGTTCTCTCTCATTTGTGGATCTTAGTTTTGAGTTTTACATGGAGCTGAAGTGGCCTACATGAGCAGCTGGCCACCAGCTTCCACAGCTGCAGACTGGCCCGCTCCTGCCACTGTACCTTCCATATCATGATGTGCTAACATCCCTTGAAACCATGAGTGAACCAACCTTTCCTCAAGTTGCTCTCTTAAGTGTTGGTGCTCTTACCACAGGAAGTAAGCATTTGAGATGCTAATGATGAGATGGTTGAATTATTTGTCACTGTATTCTTAAATCATAACCTCATTAAAATGTATTCATGTGTTTGTATATCAACCTGTCTGTGTGTGTGTGTGTGTGTGTGTGTGTGTGTGTGTATGCCACATATATACAAGTGTTCATGGAGGCCAGAAGAGGGCATTGAATATCCCAGAGTTGGAGTTACATATAGACAATTGTAAGCCACTTGACAGAAACAGAACTTGGATCCTCTGCAAGAGTAGAAAGTGCTATTAACTGCTGAGCCAACTCTTTAGCCCCGTATAACATCACTTCTACCCCATACATATATGCAAATAGAAATGATCAACTTACAGTGATAAAAATAGAAAAGTTAAAATAAGTAATTTCTACTTCCCCTCATCATTGATTAGTTGCTTAGTTTTCATACATTATTATAAAATACCACCCCCCCAAGAATTCTAACAGATTTGGCAAACTCTTCATCATATTTTTCTCTCAAATTCTGCAACATATGACATAAAAATCAATTCTATTTTTCTCCCTAAACATCTCTATCTCACACTTCCACACCCTGCTGTGACTGTTGCTTGCTAGATACAACAGACATTTCAGTGGCAAGATAAAGTGCCCTCAGGATTTGGAGACTGTTGTTCTATGTGGAATTCTGTATTGTTGTTGAAAAATCAGTGAGATCACTGATTAAGCAGCGTGTGACCATTTTTTTTTAAATTCTTGAACATTTTAGAATCTAACATGCTGAAATCTTAAGATGATAAGTGTATGGCAGAGGATTGGTTCCTTGAGAAACACATCTTCCTTCCATAGTATAGAGAGTGTATTAGTCACTTTTCTGTCGCTGTGATAAAACCACCATGAGCAAGGTAACTTATAAAAGGAAGAGTTTATTTGAGTTTACGATTGATGGTTCCAGGGAATCAGACTCCATTGTGGTGGGAAGCATGGCGGCCGGGGCTGGAGCAGCAAGCCAAGGGTCACATCTCGCAATGAGCACAGGAAGGAGAGAGAGAGAGAGAGAGAGAGAGAGAGAGAGAGAGAGAGAGAGAGAGACTGGAGACCGCAAGGCTTGTTAAACTAAGCCTGCCCCCAATAGCGTACTTCCTCTATCATGGCCATACCTTCTAAGACCTCCAAGAACAGTGCCACCAACTGGAAACAAAATGTCTGAGTACTTAAAGCCTATGGGGGACACTCTCATTCAAACCACCATATTCCACTCCCTGGCCCCCATAGGCCATATAAAATGCAAAATGCATTTAGTCCAACCTTAAAAGTCCCCATAGTCTTTACCAGTCTCAATTCTATTTAAAAGTCTACAGTCCAAAATCTCTTCTGAGACCCAGGCCAATCTCTTAACTGTAAGCTCCTGTAAAATCAAAAGGCAAATTACATACTCCCAACATACAGTGGAACTGAATACACATTCCCATTCCAAAAGGGGGGAATAGAGGCATAGTGAGGAAATATAGGACCAAAACAAACTGAAAACCAGCAGGGCAAACACCAAGTCCAGTAGCTCCATGTGCAACTTCTGGGACTTGACTTCCAAGGGTCTTAGATGGCTCAGCTCTTCCAGGATTGAGTGCAACATGAATCTCTTCCTTAGGCTGGTACCACTCCCTGTATGCAGCTCTCCTTGGCAAATATCTCACAGCTCTAGCATCTCAAATGTCTTCTTGGGGTCTCCGCAGCCAACCAGGCTTCACATTCATAGCTTCATGCAATGGCCTATCAGGGCCTTTGTTATTCAGGGACGCCCCTGCTGCACTCTGTCTGGCCTCTGTGGCTCTCTGAAACCACGGAGGAAGAACTGATAACCCCTTCACTCTTGCATCCTTCGTCTCTAAAGCCAGCACCACGTGAATGAAATTGCCGAGTTTGGCTGCAAGTTCAGGATGGACTCTGTCCTACTTTAACCACATTTGCAAATTTTCTCTGCACTGGACTTGTTGGAGCAGAAAACCCTTTCAGTATTTTCCTTTTCAAAAGTTGGAGGATTAGCTGGGTGTGGTCTTGCCCTGAAGATACTATTTCTGTTGTTTACTTGTAAATCTTGAGGTCACTCCTTAATCACACTTTTTCCATTGTTTACTTGTAAATATCTAGGCCTCTCCTTAATAACTTTAATCTCCTTATGAAAGGGAGCCTCTCCTTCACATGTCTTGGCCACACCTTTAATCTTCCTAGTGTACTTTTCAGAGCCAAAAGATACATTCTGCATTTCTTTCTGCTCCATTTGCTCTTTTTCACTGTAGATCTGCACAATATTCACCATTAATAGCCATGCCACCATTCCTACATTAGGCTGTCTTGAAATATCCCCCGCTAAAGACATTAGTCTATTGCTTTTCAACTTAGCATCAGGCAAGCATTTGGGCTGTGGGCAAGCTGTGGCCAGACTCTTTGATAAAAGATCCCAGTTGCTGCCTAAGTCTTTATTTTCCTCTGGAACTACATTTTTTGCAGCAATGCTTTCTTCCAGGCTTCTACTAGAATGGTCCATTAAGCTCTGCTTACAGTAGTCAACAGCTTTTCTAGCCTAAAAGTTCCATAGTCTTCCACATTTCTCCAAACATCCAAATGGTCAGGTTCACAGCCAACAGCCCACTCTCTGGTACCAAATAACTGTATTAGTCACTTTTCTGTTGCTGTGATAAAACCACTATGACCAAGGGAACTTATAAAAGGAAGAGTTTATTTAGCTGGGCGTGGTGGTGCATGCCTTTAATCCTAGCACTCAGGAGGCAGAGGCAGGCAGATCTTTGTGAGTTCAAGGCCAGCCTGGTCTACAGAGTGAGTTCCAGGACAGCTGGGGCGACAGGGAGACCCTGTCTCAAAAAAATAAAAAAAATAAAAAAAAGGTTTTTTTTTTTTTTTTTGTGAAAGGAAGAGTTTATTTTTGATGGTTCCAGGGAATTTAGAGTTCATTGTGGTGGGAAGCATGGGGGCTGGGGCTGGAAGCAGCAATGAGAGAGGTCACATCTCTTGCAATGTGAACACATGAAACAGGTGGAGAGAAAGAAGAGAGAAGAGAGAGAAGAGACTGGGAGACAACAAGGCTTGTTAAACCCACCAAGCCTGCCTTTCCAATAACAGAACTTCCTCCATCATGGCCATACCTTCTAAGGACCACCTCCAATACAGTGCCACCAACGGAGACAAAATGTCTGAATATACCAAGACACTCTCATTCCACAAACCGAGCCAAAAACCACCACAGAGAGGTTTTGCAGAAGCCTAAGTCTGATCTGCATGACACTTGCCAGTCCCTTGCTCCAGGAAGAATGCAGCTACTAGTTCTTTCAGACAGAAGGAAAATGAGCAGAACTGATGTGTTGCCAGTGTAGAAGGGTAGAAGTGAGGGCCTAGGCTGGAGGAGAGGGCCAGGGATGCCCCAAGCTCCTGGACTCAGGGGAATCAGGGTCCATGTTTATACCTTTACTCAGGCACCTGTTTCCCTCTGCCTCATTCCCTGCCTGTTTGGTGCTGGATAACCTTATGTCCAGCCTCCAGGGCCAACTGACCCATGTCATCATGTCCTCAGGTTGCAATGATCATCAGCAGTGATCAATGATCATCGTGTCCTCATCAGGTTCTTGGGTTGTAATGATCATCAGCAGTGATCAATGATCATCGTGTCCTCATCAGGTTCTTGGGTTGTAATGATCATCAGCAGTGATCAATGATCATCGTGTCCTCATCAGGTCCTCAGGTTGCAATGATCATCAGTAAGTGATCAATGATCATTGTGTCTGCATCAGGTCCTCAGGATGCAATGATCATCAGTAAGTGATCAATGATCATTGTGTCCTCATCAGGTCCTCGGGTTGCAATGATCATCAGCAGTGATCAATGATCATCGTGTCCTCATCAGGTCCTCAGGTTGCAATGATCATCAGTAAGTGATCATTGATCATTGTGTCCTCATCAGGTCCTCGGGTTGCAATGATCATCAGCAGTGATCAATGATCATCGTGTCCTCATCAGGTCCTCGGGTTATAATGATCATCAGCAGTGATCAATGATCATCGTGTCCTCATCAGGTCCTCGGGTTGCAATGATCATTAGTAAGTGATCATTGATCATTGTGTCCTCATCAGGTCCTCGGGTTGCAATAATCATCAGCAGTGATCAATGATCATCGTGTCCTCATCAGGTCCTTGGATTGTAATGATCATCAGCAGTGATCAATGATCATCGTGTCCTCATCAGGTTCTTGGGTTGTAATGATCATCAGCAGTGATCAATGATCATTGTGTCCTCATTGGGTCCTCAGGTTGTGATGATCACTCAGAAATTGCTTCTCACCCCTTCATTTTCCTTCCTTTAAATATTTGTCCAAATCCTCTTCTGTTTGTCTTTGTATCTTTATGAATCAATCAATCTGCTTAGAAGAGCTTATCTGAATTGCAGAGTATGTTAGTTTGTTTGAGCTATTGTGAAAAATAACTCCAAAAATAGTGGGTTAAGGTAGCAGAAAATTGGGGCTGGAGAGACGTGTCAGCAGGTAAGAGCATATACAGCTCTTGCAGAGGATCCAAGTTCTATTCCCAGCACCCATGTTGGGTGGCTCACAACCAGTTATAACTCTAGCACCAGGGGATCTGGCACCCTCTTCTGGCCTCTGCAGGCACCTGCATGCAAACATGCATATTCTCACACACAGACACACTCAGGACACAGATTTAAAAATAAAATAAACCTTAACAGAAATTTATGCTTACATGGTTCTAGAAGGTAGAAGGGTAAAATCAGTTTCACTGGTCCAAATCAAGGAGTTGACAGGGCCACAGGCCCTCTGAGTTGCTTTTGTTATTGCTGCAACCAAATACCTGACAAGAATCGATTTAGGAGAAGGATTTATTCTGAGTCATGGTTTGAGGACACAATCCAAGGGGCAGAAAAGGCAGGATGGCAAGGATGGCTCAAGGCTGTGGCAGAAGGAGTGTGTGTGTGGGGGGGGTGTTTACTCACATCTCAGTGGACCAGAAACAAGAGAGACTGGAGCTAGATGTACTGTGGAATTGTTAGCTTCAAGACTTGCCCTCCAGCTAGTTCCCACTGCCACAAGGTTCCAGAACAGTGTCACCATCTGGGACCAGATACTCAAACACAGGAGGCAATGAAAGACATTTTATATCCAAACAATAAGACCATTTAAAGCTTTAAGGGAAAATCCTGCCTTGCCTCTTCCAGCTTCTGGAGGCTGCTGGTATCCCTTGGCTTGTGGCTGCATCACTCCCATTTCTGCCTGGATAGTCACGTCATTTCCTATTCTTGGTTTGGGTCAGACCTCCTCCTTCCTTCCTCCTAGGTCATATTCACAGGTTCTAGGAACTCAGGTGTGGACACAGCTTTGTCAGCTAATTAATAATGAAAAACACATGGTCAATCCACTCTCTTTTTGAAGCAGAGTCTCACTATGGAGCTTTGTTGGCCTTGAATTCACCACCTTCCTGCCTCTGCCTCTCCCTCTCAAGTGCTAGGATTATGACCAAGTGGCGCCACACCCTGCTGTCCACCATATTCAGTGGACATCATTTCTGTGATTTCTTCTAGTGCCTTTAGATTTCATCCTTCTGCATTTAAATCCCTGATCCAGCTGGAATTTATTTGGGACTGAAGCCCCTCTCTTATCCTATGCTCCAATTACTAAATATTTTGTCTTTTTTCTCTTTCAAGATAAAAGTAACTAACTTTTAAAAATATATTTTCCTACAAATACAAAAAATTAAGTTAAAAATGGATACAATTTTGAGAACTTGCCTCTGCTCATTTTGGGTTCTGGAGAGTGAGTGACGTGCCTTTTTCTGCGTGGAGAATGGAAAGCCCCTTGTGCACACGTCATTCCTCTGATAACAGCTCCCCAGCACAGGCTGGCATGTTCTAGGCACTTAGCATTGCTCCTGCAGACAAACGCCAGAGGCAGCTGTGTGGGTTAGCAATGACACGCTTCCACTCTTTCTGGCCTTTCCCAGTCTCACAAGCAGCAACCCACTGTGAGGCCTGTCACTACAATGTCTGTGGTGGGTGGCAAGAAGACAAAGCTAGCCACGGCCCTAATCACACTTCCCGGGGATCAGAGGCCTGGCTGCCCCTCAAACTGATTCTGAGAGAATATAAAATGTCTGTCTGCTTCCTGTTCCCGGCACACCCGAAGCGAATAACCAATTGCCTTCTTGGGAGTTTCTGTGCAGGCTGTGAATAAGGATTCATCTCAGCCTTCTTTTCACTCAGTTAAAGATAATTTAGAGCAGTCCAGGGTAATTGCTTTGCTTTAAAGCACTGTAATTTAGTTCTTTTGGGGACCTTCTATGTGTGAGTCATTTTTGTAGCAGTGGTGAGAAATTCAAACAGAAGGATTATTTCTGAAATAAGGTTCCAAGCTGGATCCCATTTTTAAAAATTACTTTACTTATTTATTTATTTATTGTGTGTGTGTGTGCACACGCGTGCATGTGTGTGTGTGTGTGTGTGTGCGTGCGTGTGTGCGTGTGTGTGTGTGTGTGTGTCCATATATGTGTGGAGGTCAGATGATAACTTATGGGAGTCAGTTCTCTCCTTCTACCATGTTGGTCCTGGAACTAAACTCAGGTTATCAGGCTTGGTGGTAATTGCCATTTTACCCACTGAGTGGTCTTACCTGCCCTTAAGCAGGATCATTGATTTCTAGTCTCTTGCTAATTTTACTTCTCTTCTTCTCTTCCTTTCTTTTTCTTTTAAGACAGATTCCTGTTATATTTTCCAGGCTGGCCTCAAACTCCTGGACTCTAGGGATCCCCCTGCCTCAGCGTCTCAAGTACCTGGAAATACAGGCAGGCATTGTTACGAGAAGCTTAGTTTTAGCCTTAATTGTGACATTCACATTCTTAAAAGGATGGCAGAATTTGAGTCACATTTTTGTCCCAAGAACTAATGTAACAAGTGCTTCTTAATTTTATGGTCCGTCTTTCCTTCCTTCCTTCCTTCCTTCCTTCCTTCCTTCCTTCCTTCCTTCCTTCCTCCCTCTCTTCCTCCTCCTCCCTCTCTCTGTCTCTCTCTCCCTCTCTCTGTCTCTCTGTGACTCTCTCCTTCTGAACTGGTCTTCCTCTGGTTTGAGCTGGCAGCAGTCCCCCTACCAACGGCCTCCCAAGTGCTGGGCTTACAGGCGCTACAGAATCCTTTCTTTATACATTGGTAATTATTGTTTGCTTTTGTTCTCCTGAACTCCTAAAGTCCCCACTTCTGGATCAGTGACACATGAACACATATATATGCCTATGATGTCATGGCTCTTTCTTTGATGGTGATCTAGATTTTTGGGTATTCCATTTGTTACTTTCCATAGTTTCTATTTCTTTTTTTTTAAATAAATATTTTTTTTAATTGATGCTTTGTGTATTTCATACAACATTTTCCAATTCAGTTCAGGCATATATCCCCTTCCCTTCCCCCCACCCCACCCCTACCCATCCCAGATCATGCATTCTGCTGTAAGTTTTCTGCATCTTTCTCTGCTTTTTTGTTTTGTTTTGTTTTCATTTTTTTTAACAATAAGTGATAACTTGTGAGTACAAACATCCTTCATGTAAAACCAATTTGCAAGCAGTTGTGCCCAAACCCACACAGCTCAAACCACATGGGTCCCATCGTCCACCAGGGGGGGCTTGTATGTTCAATCAAGCTGATCAAATGAGTGTCCAGTCTATCTATTTCTCGTATCCTTGAAGAGTAAATCTCTAATGTCTGACAACAGTTCTTTCTCTTTATCATGATCCAAAAACTTTGTTCTAGATCTCTATTTTTGTTTTAAAGTGTGCCAAAGAGAAAGGAAAGGAAACAGCAAGTGAAAAGGAAGCTGGAGAAGTGAGAGGAAGGGGGGGGGGACAACCAGCAGCTCTTAACAGTGGTCCATCTTTGCCTTCTTTAAAATTTGAGCCTAATATCCAAAAGCACATTTAATTCTGAATTGTAGTCAAACCTGACACATGAATAAATACTATTGAAGGAACAAACACTGGGCTCCAGACATGTTTTGTATCTCCTTCTTCCCCTCCTGCCTCTCTTGTAGAAAGCCTTAGCATGCCACATTGTTGCTTGGTTCACAAAATATTCATTTCTTGAAGTTGTTAAAAGGAGGGCTTTTTAGAATTAGAAACATTATGCTTCAAATATGATTTTGGCTCTGTGACTTTGGACATATTATCAAACCTCCTTAAGATTTAGCTTTTCCACAGATAATGTTTACTTCATCAGTAGTCAATGAGAAAATGTATATAGAAATCTTAATATAGTACCTGGCACTTAAAACAACCCAGGTATCAGCAGGCAGAACCCAAGTGGGCTGCAGGGTAAGGGAAGGCCTCCCTGCAGCCAGAAAGAGCACCAGCTGCCAGTGCGAAAAGCTGCTTGAGTCATAGGAAACTGGGTCACTGCTTAGAAAGAGATTGAGTTCTACTTGCTGTCCGAGGCCAACAGTGCAAGGTTCCACCTTGACTATGTATGACCTGTGTCCTTCTATAGCCCTAGCTACTGAGAATAGTCTAGGTAGTGACTGTGACTTTCCATTCTCACTAGCTTCCTGAAGTCAGCCATTAATCATTCTATTCATGGCCTTGAAAGATCCTCAGCTACTTTGTATGTCTCATAATGTTTTATACTCAATTGGCCAAACCCCAATCCTGCTTAAATCCAGCTTTCCACCCCAGTTCATGTCTGCATCTCTATGGGCAAACAGCCTATAACCTCCTTGACCACTGTTAGCACTTGGATGTTAGTGTGCCCCCTTCATATTTTGAAACTTAATTCTCAATGTGATAATATTAAGAAGTGGGATATTTGGGGAAATAATAAAGCCATGAGGGGTCTGCCTTCGTGAATGGAAGTAGTGCTTTTATAAAGGAGACCTAAGAGAATGTTTGTCTCCTTCTATCCTTCATCCATCCAGCCAGAAGTACTAACTAGGACTCAGCAAGAAGCATTAACTATCTAGGGCATGGGAATAGTTCAGCACTAAGAATTAGATTGCACTCACAAGGCTCTGAGTTCCATCGCTGACACTGCAAAAAAAGGAGAGAGAAAAAGCTATCTGTGAGGACATCAAATCTGCTGGTATAGGTACCATGGGCACTCCAAGCCCCGGAACTATGAGCAGTAAATTTCTATTATTTGCACATTACTCAGTCTAAGATATATATTATAATAACCTGAGTGGACATTCTGGGTCCCCCCGGTTTTTATTCTCTTCATTCTCCTTTTTCCAGGCTGATGAACAAGGGATGGAGCCTCATGACCTGGGTTTTCCCTCCCCTAGGTGCATAAAAAGGGGGCAGCCCTATGAGTCCAAGGCAACACAACCACTCTCCCACCTCCCCTTCTTTTGTTTTCTGAGACAGGGTCTCAGTATGTAGCATAGGCAGTCCTTGAACTCGTGACCCTCCTGCCTCTACCTCTCAAGCACGGGAATTAAAGGCATGTGCCTCCAGGCTAGGCATACCAGTCTACTCTGCAAAGTATGGCTCCCTCTGATTCTCTAAAAAGGAGTCCTATTCTGTCAAGCCCTCAAAAGCTGGTTGAAAAATAGAGGCAGGCGACTCCTGGTAGCTGAGAAGAGCTCCCAATAAAGGATACACAAGACTAGCTATCTACACTCCTTGATTGGCAAGCCATCACTTCTCTTTGAGGTTTCTGATGATGAGGTCTGTGATGTATTTTAAAGTGGTATAAAGGCATATTTATGAAATATAACCCAACATCTGATTTGTAATATTTTAGCATCACAATGATCAAATGAAGAAGAAATTCATTACTACCACGTGTCTGAGTACTAGCCACTGAATTATAGACTTTCTATTTAATAATTTTTACTCTTTCTTTTTCTCATATACTTGCCACAAAACTACACCCTTCACTTTTCATCGTTTTTGCACTTATTTATTTGCGGGGAAGTGGGGAGAGGTCAGAGTACAACCTGCAGGAATTGGTCTTCTCTGGATGGGTCTCAATTAGGAACTCGGGACATTAGGCTTGACTGCAAGCACCTTTACCCATGGAATCATTTTGCTAGCTCGCAGCCTTAGTTTTAATATAATTATCCATCTCTTACTTCTAATCCAGGGAATGTCCTAAATGCATCTTCAACCCACTTCCTTCTGTAAGGTTCATAGCTCTGTGCATTTACAGAAGCAACCCTGTGACTCCCTGCAGTCGGGGCTGTTCTTTCTCAGTTCACCTCAGAGCCACTCTCCTCCCCTTCCTCCAACCAGCTGGCGGGGCCTCTGGCCAGCGGCCTGCTAGGCTCAGGGTTGGAATCCCCTTGTGTGATCTGCCAGTGACTGTTCCCTCTCCTGGCTCCATCTAGTGGGCTGAATAAAATGACTAGTGCTGGTCTCATTTCATTTAAGGATCTTAGCTTTCTTTTCCTTTTTCCTTTTTCCTCATTTTTAATTAGTTCTTTGAGAATTCTGTGCAATGTATTTTGATCATCTTTACCCTCCCTCCTCCAATTCCTTAGATCTAACCCCTTCCCTACCCACCCAACTTTGTTTCCTCTTTTTGTTTTTTTTAAACCCATCAAGTCCAATTATCCTGCCCATATACCTGGGTATGTGGCCATCTACCGGAATGGTCAGCCTAGCAGGGGCACACTCTTAAAAAAAAAACCAAAAAACTAGAAGCTAGGGTTGGAGAGATGTCTCAGCAGTTAAGAGGACAAGGTGACTAACAGCCCTCTGTAACTCCAGTTCCAGGGGATCTGATGCCTCTTCTGTTCTCTGTGGGCACTACATGACACAGGTGTACTTACACACATGCAAGCATAGCACTCATACACAAAAATAAAAATAGCTTAAAAAGTAATAAAAAGGAAAACTAGAAGCTGCTAGTTGCCAGCAGCTCCTCAGACAGGGGTGGAGCTTCCTGCTCCCCTCCCCCATCCATACTGGGATTTCCTCTGGCTTGAACTTCCACAGGTCTTATGCTTGGTGTTGCAATGTTTGTATGTCCGTGCGACCTGTTGTGTCTGGAAAATACTGGATTTTGTAGTCATCCACAGCCTAAGCTTTTAGGATCTCTCTTCTGAAATGATGCCTAAGCCTTGGGAGGACAGGGTATGATATAGATAATCCATTTATGCCTGAAAATTCCTCCCTTTCTCTCTCTTTCTCTCTCTCTCTCTCTCTCTCTCTCTCTCTCTCTCTCTCTCTCTCTCTCTCTCTCTCTTATCTCTGTCGCTCTGATCTTTTTGAGACAGGGTCTCCCTGTAGTCCCAGCTGTCCTGTAACTCTCTATGTAGACCAGGCTGGCCTTGAACTCACAGAGATCCTCTTGCCTCTGCCTCCCAAGTGCTTCCACCTGCTTCCACCTTCTCTTATTCTCTACACCTTGAGTACTTGTGGATCTATGTGTTAATCATATGCTGCCAAAAGAAACTTCTCTTATGAAGGTTGAGAGATACACTAACCAATAGATATAATGGTAAATCAGTAGGAGTTGGTTTAATACTATGCCCATTTAGCAGAATAATAGGTAGTCAACCATTCTGATTGGATTTAAAGCCTGCTCTACAAGATGAAACTCATACCTAGTACTGTTATTGGTATATAAGAATCTGTGGCTAGATAGGTCAAAGGCTCCAGGGAGAATCTACTACTATTATTCTGCTAAATGCCCTTATTTCCTCATGATGGCTTTGTTTGCAATCTTTCAGTAGGGTAGGGATAGGATGCAGATTCCCTCAAAGTTATTCTTAGCCAAGTGTGGTGGTGCATGCCTTTAGTTCTAGTACTTAGGAGGCAGAGGCAGGCAGATCTCTGTGAGTTCAAGGCCAGCATGGTCTACATAGTGAGTTCCAGGACAGCTGGGGCTACAGGGAGACCCTGTCTCAAAAAGACCAAAAAGTTATTCATAGGGTGCTCAGGCTGCTACATATACACTCCAGGATTTCCCCCAAGCTGGTAAGCCCAGGGTCAAGATGCTAGCAGATTTGCTATATGGTGAGGGCTAGCAGTTTTGTAGTTGGCACTTTATTGCTTTTTCCTCATATATGGAAGGACCAGCGGATCTCCGTGGGGTCTTTTTCACAAAAGGATTAATCTCTTTCATAGGCTTCTCCCCATAAAACCCAATCATAATCCCCTTCTTCCTCTTTGTCCTCCTCCTCCTCCTCTTCCTTCTTATTCTTTTGTTTTAATTTATTTATTATATTTTAAGGGATTCACAATATAAGAGCACAGTTGTTTTCAGATCATATTGACATTACTCAGTTTGCCATACAATAAGGTAAATTGGTGCTAGCATCCACAGATGAGGGATACAATTCATCATTTGTTTTTCTGGGACTGTGTTACTTCACTCAACATGATATCTTCTAGCTCCAGCCATTTACCTGCAAAGCTCATGATGTCATCTTTCTTTACCGCTGCATAGAATTCCATTGTGTAGATGTACTACATTTTCTCTATACACTCATCAGTTGAGGGGCATTTGGGTTGGTTCCAGCTCCTTGCTATTGTGAAGATAGAAAATAGCTGCAATAAACATGGCTGTGCATGTATCTCTGTGGTAAGATGAGTCTTGTGGGTACATGCCCAGGAGAGGTATGGCTGGGTCAGGTGGCAAGTTCATTCCAAGTCTCCCAAGGGTTCTCCACACTGCTTTCCATAGTGGCTGTACGAGTTTACATTCCCACCAGCAGTGGATGAGCGTTCCTCTTTCCCCACAACATCTCCAGCACTTAGTGTCATTTGTTTTCTTGATCCTAGCCAGTCTTATTGGAGTAAGATGACACTTTAGAGTGATTTGATTTGCATTTCCTTAATGATTAATGATGTTGAACACTTCTTAAGATGTTTCTCAGCCATCTCTAATTCATCACTGGTGAAGTTTCTGTTCAACACTTTGCTCCATCTATTGAGTGGGTCATTTGTTTTCTTTCTTCTTTGTTTTTTGAGTAGTTTATATATTCTGGAAATCAATGCTTTGTCAGATGTTTCTGCAGTGAAGATTTCCTCCCACTCTGTGGGATTTCTCTTCACTTCCTTGTTTCTTTGGATGTACAGAGCTTTTGAGCTTAATGGGGCCATTTGTCAATTGTCGACCTGAATTCTTGCACAGCTGCTGTCTGATTTAGGAAGTCTTTACTACAACGCTAATGTCTTATAGTCTGCTGGCCACTTTTTCTTCTATCAACCTATCAGAGTTGGGGTTTTGCACGTTGAAGGCCTTTAAATTAATTTAATCCATCTGGAGTTGACATTTTGTACAAGGTCTCGGCTTTCGATCGGGGCAAGGTAAGGGTTTAATTTCAGTCTTCTAAAAGTGGTGATCCAATTATGCCAACACCACTTACTGAAAAGGCGGGCTTTTCTACAATTGGTGTCTTCTTGGCCCCGCTGTCAAATATAAGAGATGGCTGAAATTGGTATGTGCTCAAGTTTGGACGTTCAATTTTGTTCCATTGGAAACAGGTCTGTTGTTGTGGCCAGGTACCAACGCGTTTTATGACTATACGCCTGTAGTATAGGTTTGAAATCTGGTATAGAATCCCCCCTGTGTTGCTCTTTTCAACTCGAGGGTTTGTTTTGGCTATTTGTGGTTCTTTTTGTGTTTCCAAGAAAATTACGAGGAGCTTTATTATCCAAGAAATGTACGCACAATTCTTGGGTATTTTAATTGTGATTGCCTTAAATCTATACACGAGTTTGGGTAAGATTGACATTTTTACTATATTCATTTTACAAATCCATGAGCATGAGGGAAGTTTTGTTTTCCTCTTCTGATGTCTATCTTCTTTTCAATTTCTTTCATTCAAAGGGTTTACAATATTCGACTTAGTCGCGCTCTTTGGATCTTTGGCTCGGTTTGTTCCTCCGGTACTTAATTGTTTTTGCAAGCTCTTATGGATTGGGCCGGTCTCGCTTTCCCGTCCATTCATCTCCAGTGCATATGTTGTTTTGGCGTCCAAGAAAGGCTACTGCTATTGCTCGGTTCATTTTTGAATCCTGCCATTTGCTGAAGATGTAATCATTTCAAAGGAGTTTCTGGTGGAGTTTTTTGAGCATCCCCTTAAGTAAACAATCATTATCAACAAGCAAAAGGGATAGCTTGACTTCCTCTTTCCAGTTAGTACTCCTTTACTTTCCTTTCTTGCCTTATTGCCTAGCAAGGTATTTCAAGCACCATATTGAAGAGGTGGCTTGGAGACAGGGGGTAGGCTTGCTGAATTCCTAACTTTAAAGGGAACGCTTCTGTGTTTTTTCCCCTTTAGGATGATGTTGGTGTGGTTTCCTTGTATATGGCTTTGATTACATTAAGGAAATGATCCCTCCAATCCAGTTCGCTCTAGGACTTTAAGCATGCGGGATGCTGGATTTTCAAAGGCTTTTTCATGTAACATTGAGGTGATGGTGTAGTTTTTGTCTTTCAGAATCATTATTCATGTGATGATTATTATTGATTTTTCGTATGTTGAACCATCCCTCGGCATCTTTGGTATAGAATTCCAACTTGGCTCATGGATGGACTGATCTTCTGATGTGCGTCTGTAGGTGATTTGCACAGTATCCTGTTTAGAATGTTTGAAATTCTATGTTCGTTAGGGAGATGGGTCTATAGTCTCTCTCTTTTTAGTTGTATCTTTGCCTGGTTTTAGTAATACGAGTGAGCTGCGCTGTCATGGAAGGAATTTGGGAATTTCCCTGTATCCTTCTAAATATTTCAGTAATAAGGTGTAGGTCTTTTGGAAATGTTTTTTAGAGATTCTGCCATGAAACATCCTGGCCATGGTGCTTTTTAGTTGGGAGTCTTCGTTATTACATCTTCAATTTTCTTCATCTATTAGGATTCTGTTTCAGGTCCATCTCTTCTTGGTTGAGCTTTGGTGATTCCCAGGATTTCCGATTATCATCCATTTCTTCTAGGTTTTTCAAATTTGGTAGTAGAGTATAGGTTTTGAGTATTCGTATGATTTTCTGGATTCTTCCTTGTCTGTTGTGATATTTTACCTTTCATCATAGCTTGTATTGATTTGAGTTGTTCTTCTTTCTTTTGGTTAAACTGGGTCTTAGGGGTCTTCTGTTTGGTTGTTTATTATTCAAAGACACCCAACTTTTGGGTCATTGATTTTTTTTGTATTGTTTTCCTTGTTTCTATTTCATTGATTCTGCTCTGATTTTGGTTACCTCCTGTCTGTGTGTTTAGGGTTCATCTGTATTTGCCTCTCAAGTGCTTTTATCTGCACTATTATCTCGTTCACTTGTGCTCTTCTGTTTTGTAGCACCCGGGCTATACACTTCCCTCCTAGGACTTTCTTTTAAGGTCTATCCCATGGTTTTGTTGTGTTGTATTATATTTGTCATTCAGTTCCAGGATTTTTTTTTTTTTTTTATTTCTTTCTTTTCTCTCCCTGAACCCATTCATAATTCAAGAGTGTGTTATTTAGTCTCCAGGTATTCTTGTAGAATATTAGGGCTTATTCTGGTATTGATGTTGAGCTTATTGCACTTGGTCTGATGGAATACATGAAATTATTTCAAACTTTCTTTTTGTATTGTGGAGGTTTCTTCTGTGTCCCAGGTATTGTGGTCGAATTTTTTTGGAGACTGTTTCATGGGGGTGCTGCGTCGAAAGTGTATTCTATGCTATTAGGGTGGAAATTCGGGGATAGAGATCTTATGAGTCATTTTTCGTTGTATCATATCCCTTTCCGTTCAGATGTCTCTCTTTTTATTCTTTTCCTGTTGACTTTGTCAAAGGGCTCAGTGGGGTTATTGAAGTCCCCTTATATGAGTGTACTGGGGTTTTTTTTTTGTTAGTGTGTGACTGTGTGTCGTGGAGAATTGTCTTTATAAAGTGTGGTTGCACAGAGTTTGGTGCATATTATGTTCATAATTGTGACATCTTCTTGGTGATGAATTTTTCCTTTGATAAAAATATAATGGCTTTCTTTGTCTCTTTTGATTCTTTACTCGAAGTCTATTTTGCTCTGGATTCTGGTATAACATAGCAACACCTGCTTTCTTTTTGGTTTACTACCATTTGTTGGAATATTTTTTCCATCCTTTCTCTTAAGTAGTGCCTGTCCTGAAGGTAAGGATGTGTTTTCTTCTATACGCATATCAATGTGTTCGGTTTCCTTAATCCCAAATCTCCATGTCTTATGTCTTTTGATGGGGGAACTTCGTCCATTCTATTTATGGTTATGACTGATAGGTTGTGTTGCTTCCTTTTGCCTTAGTATCCATTTGCAGTTTGGGTTTAGGTTTTGCTTCTGCAGTTATGCTTTTATTAATTTCTCTTTCTAGGTGCCTGGGGATGGTTGCTCCTTTCTTCTGTTCTTTGAATTGCTTCAAGTATTCTCTGAAGGGTTGGTTTTCCGGACATGTATTCTTTCATTTTGTTTATGTCATGGAAGGTTTTTCTCACTTCTTCAACTAGAATTGACATTTTTGCTGGGTATAGTAACATGGGTTGGCATCTATTGTCCTTTAACACTGGGAATGCTTTGCTCCACATTCTTCTTGCTTTCGTAGTTTGCACTGAGAAGTCAGTTGTAATTCTGATAGGTTTCCCCTTATAGGTCACTTGTTTTTCTCTTATGGCTTTAAGGATTTTGTCTTTGTTTTGGGTGTCTAGCATTTTAACTATGATGTGGTGTGGAGAGTTTCTTTTCTGATCTTGTCTGTTTGTTCTCTGTGCTTCTTATATTTGTATTGGTTTGTCTTTTTTTAGTTTGGGGAAATTTTCATCTATTATTCTGTTGAAGAGCTGATCAATACCATTCTCTTGGGATTCTTCTCCTTCCTCTATTCCTATGATGTGGAGGTTTGGTCTTTTCATAGTGTCCCACAGTTCCTGGTTGTTCCACTTTTGTGTATTTTAAAATTTTTCATAATCTTTACTTGAGGTTTTTAGTCGTTCTGTGTTATCTTCCAGGTCTGATATTCTTTGTTCTGCTTCCTCCATTCTGCTTCCGAGGCTTTTTCCATTCCTTTCCTCTTGATTGGATGAGTGTTTGATTTCCTTTTTCATTTCCTCTTCTGATTTCTTTAGTATTTCCACTTCTTTTTGGAGCTTCTCAATCCCTTCCTGTATCTCTTTGCTTGGCTGTTTGTTTTCCTTATCTTTTTCAACATGGGATCTTTTCAGTGTTTCCACTTCTTTCTTGAGTTCTTCATTCTCTTTTCTTAATTCTTTGATTTGCTCTTTATAATCCTGCATTTCTTTAAGTATGTTCACGATTGTGTTTCTGATATCTGTGTCCTGGGCGATCCCCAGGGGGATCCCACTGTAGGAATCTTCCACAGTGTTGGTAGAGCTTGGTGTGGGATTATCCAGCCCCTTTCCCATATTGTCTCTTCTTCGTGTTCCTGGCATATGGGCGTCTCCTTGCCTGTATTCCAACGTGAGTCCCAAATGCCTCTTCACCGTGTTGAAGACTTGCTTTGCTTGCCTCCTTCATATGCCTTCATAATCCCAGTTGGTGGTGGGGGGGTGCTCTTTAGCCTGTGCCCTGGTACCTGTGCTTCAGGTGGTCTTGTGAGATCTCCCTGCTTTTAATTCTTAAGATAAAGTCAGTCAGTGGGTGGTGTAATTTAATCCGAGGCTTGTAGGGCACAAAGGCAGACCTGGTCAAAGTACCTGGGGACAGTCCAGCCTGTTATGTCCCTGTGCTAAAATCTCCTTCTCCAAAATGCTTTTCATAACCCCAGTCTATGTTAGGTTTTCCTTGATTTCTCTGAACCTGTTGGAGACATTCATCTCTATACAATGCTTCCCATTGTAAAAACAGTGGACCTGGAATTGAAGATCTACAGATATCTCTCCAGTCCTGGGGAATGTTAAGTGAAGCGCAAAAGCTCTGGAGAGTGGACTTTGTCCATGGTTCCTGGACACCATCCTCTCTGACTGCTTTCCTGAGTTCCCTCAACTCACTTGCCTGGTATGGGTACCAGTTTAGAGGATGACCCCGAGTTGGAACTAAATTAACAGGGATTGCCTGTAACAGAAGATCTGGGTTATCCTGAATCTGGCACAGTTTTTCTGTAGCAGAGAGAGAAGAGGTTGAGGGTGAAGGTGTTTCTGGCTCCTTGAGAGGGAGTAGTTGATAATTAGGGGAAAGGTTAAAAGCCACTTGGATGTTTTGATTATCCTTTTCGATTTTACTGGGTCTGGAGGTTGGGGGCTTTCAGAGGGAATTTTATTGGGGTTCTCGAGGGGAATTTTAGCAGGTTCTTGTGAGGAGGGGTTCTGCAATTTAATTTTGTTGTTTTCCTTTCCTGGTGTATTAGTCAGGGTTCTCTAAAGAAACAGAAGCAACAGGACGAATATAGAATATATAGCTATGTACAATTTATTGATTCGCTCACGTGACAGTTCAAGGAGTCCAACAGTAGCAGCACCACACTGGAGAGGCTGAGAATCCAGGGAACTGCTCAGTCCAAAAGGCTGGATGTCTCAGTAGTCCCAATCTGGTGCCAAAGGCCTGATGGATTCCAGGAGATCTGCTGGACTCAGTACACGCTGGGATCCGAAGGGTTGATCACAGCAGCAAGACAAACTCACCAGTGTGAGAGAGGCAAGTCGCAGGAAAAAAGGGACCAGATCCCTCTGTCATGGCCTTTAATACTTCCTGCCGGCAGAAGGTAACACCCACATTTGGGGTGGGCCATCCTGGTTGAGGTAGTCCAATCCGAAGATTCTTTTTCTCTTATTTGTTCCTTAGTCCAGTCAAGTTGACACCTAGGATTAACTATCACAAGTCCACCCCTTGTCAACTTGACACCAATAAATAGCATCTCCTTATGTTATGCTTAAATGTCAATTGCGAACAATGGCAAGGTCATAATTCCACCTAACATGTTATAAGCATCTCATGTGCAATCGCAAAGCATTATATCTTAGAGTAGGTGGTAATGTCCTTGAGGAACACTTAGTCCTTCAGTATCTAATAACCTACATATGATAACACTTAACGCTTATCTCAGTTGCACATTCAAAAGGGAACAACACAAGTATCCACTTAATATACATACATATAT
>VZQC01005468.1:356808-380313 GCA_009823505.1 Rhizomys pruinosus | reverse complement strand
TACCAAAGGTCACTAATGCAGTAAAGCAAAATATTGGTCTCTTTGATTCAAGCAAGACTTCTCTGTCAGTATCAGCTACACTTCAACTGCCTGGAGATACTGTGCAACAGTGGCAGCCATGTGTCTATATATATCCCAAATCTAATTGGCTATTGGCTCTCTCCTTGGAGGAATAACTCACAGCAGATGCCACAAGCTTATGTCCTCTAGTGGGTAGGAGATGTTATAATCCACAAAAAGAACTTGTCACCCTCTATAGAGAAACCACTTTGTGGATTAGCATACCATCCAAACATCTGTGTCTGTGCTCACAGCTTAGTTTGCCATAATAATAATGTTTAAGTGCCTATATGTCTAATTGCTTGTGCTTTGTTAGTAGGATTAAAAAGGTACCCTGAATAAGCTGTCAATCCATGAAGGGGAACAACCTGAACAGACTAGAGTCCAAAATGACATCTCCAGAGAAAGTAGACTGCTTTGCTTCTCACCCACTTGTACCCCTTTTCCAAAGCCTAGGGAACAACTTGAGGAAGAGGAGGCGTAGTAGAATGTAAGGGCTGTGGAGAGATTGGGGCGAATCGTGAGACTACAGCAATATACACTGGACTCTTATTTGATCAACATGCTTGTGCATACAAGCTTCTGCAATTGGACTATGGGAACCTTGGGTTGTTCAAAATATAAACATAGATACTTGCTAATTGGTTTTACATGAATATTACTTACATTCATTGCTTATGCTTGACAATCAGCTTACTTCATGGTTGGGATTTTTGGATATTAATTGGCCTTAGTGTGAAAATAAAGTTTCAGGTCTGACCTGTCCCCCACTGCCTAGCACTCAAAACAGGCTTGAGCAGCTGGCTATTTAAAACTCAGGTTTCTTCGGGTTGTTAGCCTCACCTGTGGGCTCCCCTGCCTCTCAGAAAAATTTAAAAAATTAAAATTAAAAGGGTGAGATGTGGGAAAACTTAGAATGGGTTGGGTTCTAAGCCAATGGTACCTCCCTGGCCACACCTGTGGAGTGGAGTGGAGTGACGAAAAGATTTAGCATTGGGCCCTGAGAACTGAGTCATGATTGATATTTAAGCAGACATGTTGGAATAAAATCTCTCTCTCTGCATTTGAACCTCAACCTGCCTATACGTGGTATGCTTTCCTGAGCGGACTTTCCACATGGGTAGTCCTAGGATTAAGTGGGCCCCGCCACAAATCCCGGTGGCGACTCCACACCTTTACCCTTTCTTTCCTCCTCCTCTCTTTCGGATCTCTTCTTCCTCTATCATGATCATCTCTAGTTTCATCACCTTCATACACCCCATAAATAGAAGGACACACATATAATCTAAATCTATTTCTGCATGTAAGATAAATCAGGGCATTTTTCTTCATGAGTCTTGGATATTTCATTTAATAATTTCCAGCTCCAAATATTTTCCTGTGAATGTCATCATTTCATTTTTCTTTATTGCTGCATAAAATTCTATCATGTATCTGTACCACCTTTTCTTTATACATTCATCTATTGATGGACCTCTGGTCTGGTTCCCTTTCTTAACTATTCTGAGTGATGCAGCAATAAACATGGATATGCATATATCTCTGTGGTATATTGATTTGGAGTTATAAGAGTTCTTGATGTATTGAATATAATTCCTAATAAGGAAGATACATGTGTGGTGTATATTTTTTCTCACTCTTTGGCTTATTTTAAGAAATTATTTATTTTTATTTTTTGTGTATGTGTGTTTTGCCTGCATGTATGTAAGTGTATCAGGTGCATGCAATGTCCATGGAGGCCAGAAAAGGGTGTTGGATTTTTTAGAAGTGGAGTTATGCACAGTCGTGAGCCACCATGTGTGCTGGAAACTGGGCCTAGGTCCTCGAGCACCCAGTGCTCTTAACCACTGAGCCATCTCTCAGGCTCCATCTTTATATTTTTAAGCAACATGTTGTGAAGAGTAATGATTTTAATTTTTTTTAACGTTTTATTTCATTATTCTTATTTTATGTGCATGAGTGTATTGTCTGCATGTGTGTAAGTGCACCCATGTTGTGCAATGCCCACAGAAGTCAGAAGAGGTGTTGGATCACCTTGGACTGGAGTTACCTGTGTTTGTTAGTTGCCATGTGGGTGCTCTTAATGGCTGAGCCATTTTTCCAGCCCAATTTTAATTTTTAAAAACATTTGTGTGTGTGTGTGTGTGTGTGTGTGTGTGTGTGGTGTGCATGCACATGTATGCAGAGTGCTCATGTGGTCAGAAGACAGCTTTTAGGAATTGGTCCTCTTTGTACTCTGCTGCAGCAGGGTCTCTTGTGGTTCCACTGCTCCATGAGCTTCACCCAGTTCTCCAGTCTCTGCTTCCCACATTACCGTAGAAGTACTGGGACTACAGACCTGTGCCTCAACATCTGGCTTTTTACATGGTTCCAGGGATCCAATTCAGGTAGTCAGGCTGGTCAGGAAGCACTTACTTTGCTTATACCTGCGGAGCCATCTCTCTGTCTTTCTTCCTCCCCTTCCTTCAAAGATTTATTTATTTATTTATTTATTTATTTATGTATTTATTTATACAGATATCTCTGTGTAAGAGTGTTTTTGCATGTGCATATGTGTGTGTGATACAGTTGGGCACACAGCTGTATCCAAATTCCCATTCTCATGATTGAACAGCAAACAGTCTTAACTGCTCATTTAACTGTTCAGCAGTCCTAGTTTTAATTTAGATATAGGCCAATGTAATTGTTATTCTTTGTTTTACGATATTTGTATCCTCTCTAGGAAATCCTTGCCTATTCCACAGTCAAAAGGATTTTCCCTGGGGCTGGAGAGATGGTCAGGGGCTAAGAGCACCGACTGCTCTTGCAGAGGACCTGGGTTCGATTCCCAGCACCCACATGGTGGCTAAGAACTGTCTTTAACTCCAGTTTCAGGGGAATCTGACACCCTCTTCTGACCTCTGCAGCATTGCAGGACATGGGTGCACCAACCTACATGCAGACATTATACTCATACACATAAATAATAATAAATAAATAAATTTTAAAAAGGATTTTCCCATATGTTTTAGTATACAGCTTTTACAGCTTAGCTTTTGTTTCAGATCTATGAACTATTTGTCAATTATGTATATGGTATATGTATAATATATCTGGATATACACATATATGTCATATATATACATATATATGAGAAAAAGTGAACACTTTCTCTCAGTAAGATGGTCAGCACCATTTGTAGGAAAACTATGAATTTTTTATTAAAGAAGCTTTGGATCATTTGTCAACTCAGTTGAACACATATATGTAGATTCTTTTCCTCCCTTCTTTCTTCCTTCCTAAATATACCTGTTTTTTTTTCCAGTATCAACATCTATATTATACCTGAATTCCACTAGTTTTTTATCTAATATCCTTCTGTCTCAGAACCCTACTTAGGACAGTACATTACATTTAGTCATCAAATCTCCTTCAAGTTCCTCTTGGTTGTTTTTCATGAACTTGACAGCTTTGAGAAGTCTGGTCAGGTATTTTGTAGAATGTTCCTCAATTTGGATTTGTTTGGTGGTATTCCCATGATGTGGTATGGTTTTGGATATGGTTTGAGTATGTTCTCTAAGGTTTTATGTTCTGATAGCATGGTCCTCCGTATGATGATGGTAGAGCATCTAAGAGGTAGGATTTGTCAATGAAAACAAAATGGATCAATACTGGGTCTCTTGGACCGAGGTAGTTCCTGAGAGCAGATTGTCATAAAGAGAGTTATCTTGGGTCCCAAGTGCCCCTGGCATCTTGCCTTACCATGGAGATGTGCTCTGCCAGAGTAACACCATCCACCACGATGCTCATCAGAGGTGAACTAGGTGGCATCACCTGTTCTTCAACTTGCAGCCTACAAAACTGTAAACTTCTTTACAAGTACCCAGCTGTAGTCACTGTATTACAGCAACAGAAAATGAACTAATACATTTTCTAGGTCATTGGTTTGAGGAGGAAGATCACAGGATTAACGTGCCAGTCTCATTATGTCACACTGATGGTGCACACAGTCAGTGTCACTCATCAATGTCGATAATGTCCCTGGTCACCTAGCTGAGGGAATGTTCCTCAGATCTCCACACTAAAAACATACCTTTCCCCCACCTCTCCATTATGTATTCTTTGGAATAGGTCAGTGATGGGGCTCTCACTTTTATCACTCTATTGGTGTATGCTGTTTATTTTTTCTTGACATTATCATGGGGCTTATCACACAAGTTCTATTTTCTCTCAATCCATAGTCTTACCTCCTTGATTAATACTTGGCTATAATTGCTGCAGGTGCTTTGTGAAATGATGGGCAGACCAGTTCAACATCAGTTACTGATTAACTTAAGGAAGATGTTGTTTTAAAATGGGACATATACTTGTGTGAACATGTTGGAAATGACTCAGTAGACAGTGAAACATGGATGACTTAATGTTAACTTTTTGAACTATCCAAGCTTTTCCTCTATATTTTGGCCTCATACCTTATCTGAGTAATTTGCTGTTTGTAACATTAGGCTCATGAGAAATTGCCTGTCTCCTCTGTAGCTGAGGTTGGCAAGCAGAAGAGATGGTTTGGTGCTCCAGGAACCCCATTTGGGTTTTGCTTCACACACACACACACACACACATGCACACACACACACACACACACACACACACACAGTGTATCTGGGAGCCAAATTCCTTCACCTGCATGCACTACAGACACACCCAATTATGCAAAAGATTAGATGGTAAATAGGGAATTCCCCCTAAAAGGGGGGAGAGATTACTAGATGACACAGTTTTGACTTACTGCTCATGCATTCAAAAGCAGTTCAGGCTGAATCAAAACCAGTTCAGGCTGGATCAGTCCTTCTGTTCTTCAAATACCCAACCCCCACCCTCCACATTTGTTGGGAATACACTTGAACAGAAACTCTAAATTTTATTGTTACCATGAGGTAGGTGGGAAAACTTATAGATGAAAGTACATGTAGCCCAATGCAAGTAGGGAACTGGGGAAATTGGAGTTGCTAGATGTATTATGTGGAGGGACACATGCAGTAAGACAAATGAATATGTACCTAACCTGTCAATCAAAATAGATATCCACCCAAACTACAACCCTTAGTAATCAGCCCTCCCTTTCTTGAACTCCTTAAAAGGAAACTTCAAACAAATAATTGAGGCCTTTGAATACTCTCAGCCATGTGGCCCACTGTCAGTCTTGACAGTGTATCCCTCTCTAATCAGGACTATTGCCTTTCTCTGAATAAAGTTCTCTAGCTTCTTTTGCAAATCTGTGTGAGCCTTTATTTTTAAAATATTTGGGTAAAAGGCCAAGAACCTAGAAGCATCTGGCCACACAAGTGACCACCTCCAGTTTCTGCCCACAGATTACCCAATACTTGTGGGAACCTGCCTCTGCCTCTCTGTGACCTCTTGTAGAGTCTGTTAAGCCACATTATTGGAAACAAAAAAATTAGAGCTGAAAGCAACAATCTAACAACAAGGACTGAGCCCATGACTCCTTTCTTCCTGTGGTTTGCTGTCTGAACTTTGCTTTCGATGCAGCAATACACCATCTATGCTTGTTTTTACCTCCACCGAGCCCTCAAGTTCAGGATATTGCTCTTAGACTCGTTAGACAATATCTGGCTGCTGCCAACCATAATCTTGGCATGTTAGTTCTAATAAGATTGGTTCCTTAGATGCCCATTTAGTTTCCTTTGTGTTTCCTTTGTAGTTAATTAGAGGGCAGTACAGACATGCTATGCTGTCTCTGATAACTATACTCTGAAATCAAAACGATTCTAGAGAGTCTTGCTCGAGTCTCTTAGTTATGTATTCATAATGCACATTTTATGTAATATTAATTTGTATTTGATTTCAGGATCTTCAAGTATCATCAATTCCCAGGCAATTATCTTTGTATTTCATTTGTATTTCATTTGGGTGTTGGAAAGTCCAGGCTTTTCCATGGTACAGAAGGCAGCAGGATCCCTCTTACCCCATTGTTTTCATGCCAGAGTGGCTTGCTTCCTCTACTGCTTGAGCATAGCTCTACAATGATTTCTTAAAGTACTACCTCACCAGACATGAAAATTAATTTTCATTGTCAATTTGACCAGGGTTGGAGTCAGTAGGGATTATACCTCTTGGTACTTACAGGGAATTAAAAATATTTTATTTATTATTTTTATTTTATGTGTATTGCCTGTATGTATGAAGGTGCACCGGTGATTTGCAATGTCTACAGAGGTCAGAACAGGGCATTGGATCTCCTGGAACTGGAGTTACAGATAGTTATTAGCCATCATATGGGTGCTGGGAACAGTGCCTGTGTCCTCTACAAGAGCAGACAGTGCTTTTAATGGCTGAGCCATCTCTCCTGCCCCAAAAAGTTTAACTGAGAGAAGACTCATCCATTTCATAGGCTTGAGCCTGTAAATAAAAAGGGAAAATAAGACCTCCTGAGCAGCCAGAATTCATTTTTCTCTGCTCCCTGGTCTGTGCCTCTGACCCAGCTACCCCTGGCTACCTCTCACCCCTGCCTTGATAAACTGCATTGCTCTGACCTGTGAGCCCCAAATAAAAATTCCTTCAGTTGATTTTTGTCAGGTTTTTGGTCACAGCAATGACAAAAATAACTAATACATTAAGCAACCAAGTTCATATGAAATATGAATCTTGGCTGCCCTCAAGTCTCCCTTCAATGTTACATAAAGAAATCTTTATAAATATCATGATATGTACACATGGCATCATAGATATAAGAATAAGGCAAGAAAAAGGGCTCAGAGAAGATGAAACCCAGTTGCTTTGTTTTTATATTTATTGTGTGTTTGTGGGGTGTATATGTGTGTGCATGGATGTGTACACATGCATGTGTGTGTGTATGTATGTATGTGTTGTATGTATGTGTTATGTGTATATGTGTTGTGTGTGTATAATAGTGGAGGGAAGCAGGCATGAGTGCTATGGTGGGAGTGTAGAGGTCAGAGAACAACTTGCAGGAATCAAATCTATTTTTACCACATGAGTTTTGGGGAACAAACTCAGGTTGCCAAGCTTGATAACTAGTGTCTTTACTGGCTGAGCAACCTTGTCAGCCCCCAATTACTATTCTTTAAGATTTGTTTCACTTTTGATCCTGTATATGTGAATATATCTGTGTGTGAGTGAGTGCAAGTGCCCTGAGAGGCTAGAGGAGAGTGTTGGGTCCCTTGGCACTTTTGTTACAAGGCCTCTAATATGCTATGTAGTTGAGGATGGACTTGAATGTCTGATCTCCTGTCTCTACCTTTGCAAATGCTGGGATTACAGATGACATTGGTACAGAACAAACTCTTTCTATAACCCAAGGCTTTGTAGGAACCAAATTCATGGCCACTTGGCAACTGCTCTTGAGTTACTCAATCTTTTTTTTTTTTTTAATAAGATTCTTTTTTTTTTTTTATTTCTGTATGTGTTTTTATCAATGTATGTCTGCATGCAGGTCTGTGCACCGTGTCGTGCAATGCCGCGGAGGTCAGAAGAGGGTGTCGGATTCCCTGGAGCTGGAGTTCTCCTGGAATTGGAGTTTCAGAAGGCTTTTCGGCCGCCATGTGGGTGCTGGGGATCGACCCGGGTCCTCTGTAAGAGCGGTCGGCGCTCTTAACCGCTAGGCCATCTCTCCAGCCCGAGTTACTCAATCTTAAAGCAGATTAGTATTCATTCCCCAGGGCTGGCCTTTGGCTCTCATGGCTCAGGTTGCTGAAATTTTCTTTGTTTCACTCTAATATGGCCCTATTTTAATAACCTCAAGTCAATCACTACATATCTCATAAACTCTAAAAGCAAAATACATATATTCTGGAGCAGAATGACAGGAACAAGTCGAAGAAGGGAACTTTTGATATTCAATAAATAATTCTCTTTTCTCCTGTTGCTGTTTCAAACACCCCACCCTAAGCAGAGGCATTTCTTTAAATTAAAAAAAAATAGAAATGGAAAATTATAGGTTCTAGTCTACTGTCCTCCCAACTGTAAATTGGAATAATCCATTTTAATACAATTTTAAAAAGAAAAAAAAAAAAAAAAAATTTTTAAATAAATTAAAAAAAATTTTTTTATTAATTTTATTTATTTCTGTAATGTGTATGAATGTACTGTCTTCATGCAAGTTTGTGCACCCGTGGCATGCAATGCCGCGGAGGTCAGAAGAGGGTCTCGATTCCTCCGGAACTGGATTCTCCTGGAATTGGAGTGTTCAGACGGTTTCTCGGCCACCATGTGGGGTGCTGGGATCGAAACCCGGGTCCTTCTGAGATTTGGTGCTTTAACCGCTAGGCCATCTCTCTAGCCCACGGTAAACACTTTTGTGTTTTTTTGTTTGTTTGTTTTTGTTTTTTGTCTTTTCGAGACAGGGTTTTGTATCAAAGATAATCTAAGCCTCATTTAATATGCTCTCTGCCTTAGTTTATTTATCAGTGAAATTCAATGATGCTCCCTGTGGTGGTTTGGATAAATATATTCCCCATAGACTCCAAGTATTTGGTTCCCATTTCTTGGCCCTGTTTGGGGTGTGGCAATGCTGGAGGAAGTAAGTCATTGGGGACAGGCTTTGTTTCAAAGCCCTCTTACTTCCAGTTTCTCTTTCTCCTTCCTGTGCCTGCTTAGAGATGTGAGCACTAAGCTTTGTGCTCTGGCTGCCTCCTGCCTGCCTCCCTGCCATGATGAACTCTTAATCCTCTGGAACTATAAGCCCAATAAACTCTTCCTAATTTTTTTTACATAAATTTATTTTTTTTTTTAACACAAACTAGTCTGTGCCCCCCCCATTCGCCCACACCACCAAGCCATGCATTCTGCCAAACATGCTTTTCATCTCTTTCTCAGCTCTTCTCAATATCTCCATGAGGAATTTGACTGTTTGGAACAAAAGTTCATTGTTTCAGTCAGTTCTTCGATTCTAGTCCTTTCTGTGGGTGGTGGTGGTGGTGTTGTTTCCAATATGCATCACTCCCAACAACTTGGACAAAAGCTCAGGGGGCCCTACACAAGAATACTTACAACTAGGTAATTGGCACTAGCATCCACAGATGAGGATACCATTCATCGTTTGTTTTTTGGGGACTGTGTTACTTCACTCAGCATGATGTCCTCTAGCTCCAGCCATTTTCCTGCAAAGCTCATGATGTCTTCTTTTCTTTACTGCTGAGCATAGAATCCATTGTGTAGATGTACCACATTTCTCTATCCACTATTAGTTGAGGGGCATTGTGATTGGTTCCAGCTCCTTGCTATTGTGAAGAGAGCTGAATAAACATGGCCGTGCATGTATTCTGTGGTGGGGTGAGTCTTGAGGGTACATGCCCAGAGTGGTAGGCTGAGTCGGGCGGCAAGTTTCATTCCAACTCTTCCAAGTGTTCTCCACACTGCTTTCCATAGTGGCGTTACGAGTTTTACATTCCCACCAGCAGTGAATGAGTGTTCCCCTTTCCCCACAACCTCTCCAGCACTTGGTATATTTGTTTTCTTGATCTAGCCAGTCTATTGAAGTAAGATGATATCTAAAAGTGGTTTTATTTGCATTTCCTATGAATTAGTGATTTGAACACTTCTTAAGTGTTTCCCAGACATCTCTAATTCCTCACGTTCAGTTCTGTTGCTCCATCTATTGAGTGGGTCATTTGTTTTCTTTTTTCTTTGTTTTTTGAGTAGTTTATATATTCTGGAAATCAATGCTTTGTCAGATGTATCTGCAGTGAAGGTTTCCTCCCACTCTGTGGGATTTCTCTTCACTTCCTTGATTGTTTCTTTTGATGTACAGAAGCTTTTGAGTTTAATGAGGTCCCATTTGTCAATTGTTGATCTTAATTCTTGTGCAGCTGCTGTCTGATTTAGGAAGTCTTTTCCTACGCCTATGTCTTGTAGTCTGCTGCCAACTTTTTATTCTATCGCCTTCAGAGTTTGGGGTTTCACATTGAGGTCTTTGATCCATCTGGAGTTGACTTTTGTACAGGGTGAGAGGTAGGGGTTTAATTTCATTTTCTACAGCAATAAACTCTTCTTTTTACAAGTCACCTTGGTCATGGTGTTGTATTACAGCAACAGAAAAATAATACATTGGTATCTCCCTTGTCCCACTTCAAAGGTATACCGTGCATGCCTGCATGCATGCAGTGAAGCTTACATGAATCAAAATACATAAAGCATCTACTGAATAAGCACTCAGCAAATGTTAATATCATTATATATTTTCTTTGTCAGTAAGAAATTTCTTATGATCATAGAGTTTTGGGGCATGGTATCCACAGAAACCCAGGTTGATACAATACACATGCTTTCTTCATGCTGAGTGAGGTTCTGAAAGCTTAATTGATGTATAGTGGTCAGAGTAGCACAGAAAATGTGATACTGAAAGGGACTTGCTAATGGGTTAATGCTGAACTTGATATTCATACACATACAAAACAATATAAAATAAACATAAATGTTTATTTTATTTTATTTATTTTTGTATGTGTATGAATGTACTGTCTGCATGTAGGTTTGTGCACCCGTGTTGTGCAATGCCGTGAAGGTCAGAAGAGGGTGTCGGATTCCCCTGGAACTGGAGTTAGAGACAGTTCTCATCCACCATGTGGGTGCTGGGGATCAAACCCGGGTCCTCTGCAAGAGCGGTCGACGCTCTTAACGGCTAGGCCATCTCTCCAGCCCCTGAATTCGATATTTAAACTGAAGTGTGGGAGGCAAATAATGCCCCATTACAGCATGGGTTATCAGGATGGGCCCAAATTAATCAATTGAATCTTTACAAGCAGAGCAGCTTTACAAGTAGAGCACAGAGAGATGTGATGAAGGAAGAAAGGTCAGAGAGATGCCAGGTGAGGACTCCATGATGTTTGCTGGATTTGAAGAACATAGAGAAGAGCCAGGGAATGCAAGTGGCCTTTAGAGGCTGGGGAAGGCAGGGGATGCCCTCCTTCAGCATCTGGAAGTAAGGAGGCCCTGCTTATACCTTTACCTAAACTTGAGTCTTGGATTTCTGGCCTGTGGAACATAGTAACTCATTGCCTCCAGTCTGATAATTCTGTCCTACAAACTAGAAAATAGCAACATTAGGACATGGACCATAAAATCCACTTGTTAAAGGTTTTGTACTAAAAAACATTATAAAGAAAGATGTCAGGGATGAAGAAACATTGGAAACAAGTCAAGATTGCAGGCAGGGAGAGAGATTTGTAAGACTAACAAAGCTCTTTACTTAAATGTGGTTATATCTTTAAATATAAGAAATTCCCTCATCAGTATCATCAGCTCCTTAAACCACCTCTGGGGTGGAGTGGTAATTATTTTTCAATGAACTTTATTTAGGGTTGTAGCTCAATGAGAATATTTGCCTAGCATGCACAGGCCCTGGGACTGATCCCTAGCACCACCATCCAAAAAACAGTTTAGAGAATGCTAATTTGCAACCTTATTCAAAATTATATTCCTCATGTTGAACCTTGAGGGGTTACTATTGAATATAAGCTTGAAAAACACATATGACTAATGAAATTTTCTTTATTTTACTTATTCCCTGGACTTGGGACCAAGAATGGCAACTATCAGAGCAATCCTCAGTTTTCTCATTTATAAAATAAGAAAGAAGGGATTGTTTGATTACTAATGTGTATCCAGCAATAGCAAACAGATTTGGTTTTGTTTGTTTGCTTTCTTGTTTGTTTGTTTAGGCAGAGTCTCCTATAGCCCCAGCTGGCCTGGAATTGCTATGTAGACCAGGCTGGCCTCCATCTCACAGAGATCCACCTGCCTTTGCCTCTCCAGTGCTGGAATTAAAGGTGGGCTCCACCACACCTGGCCAAGTTGATTAGAGTAGTTGATAAAGGATTTAAATGTTGTGGAAATTCCTAACACAGTTTCTAGCATTGTTAAGTATCTTCCCTCTGCAGGATACTGTCCCAGGTGCTGCATTAGAGAGAATCTTAGAGACTATTTCAGAAGATTCAGTCTAGAGAAGAGATGTAAATTATGTGCATTGGAATGGAATGTGCCATGAAGCTCAGGGCTCAATAAATACCAAATCATTGTGGCTTTCTATAGTATACAAAGCACTTTTCATAAATATCATCCCACTTGAAACAGGAGTGCAATATGTTTTATGAGGATAAACAAAGGAGTCCAGTTCAGGATGACAGGGCTGTTGGGATGAACAGGTTAGGCTTAATGGGAAAGCTGGAACTTGGGAAAAGTTCTATGGTTTGAAGTGTGTATTCCTTCCAAGACTCATGTTGAAGTTTAATTGCAAACCTCGAGGTAAGGAGAGGTGGGGATGTCAGGAAGTGATGAGGTCTTTGCCCTCATGGATGGGATTACACCTTCATAAAAAAGGCTAACAGAACTACATAGGCTTTTTTGATTCCACCATTTCTTTCAAGGACATAGCAACTATGTGCTATCTTGGAAGCTGAGGCTGTGCCCTCATCACAAAACCAGCGTCCCGACATCTTTTAGATTTCAGACTCCAAAACTGTGACAAAATAAATCTTTGCTCTTTTTCAAAAAGATTTATTTTTTTGTGTATATGTGTGCTGTTGCTCATGGATGCCAAAAGAGGGCACTGGATCCCCTGGAGCTGGAGTTCTAGGCAGTCGTGACCCTCCCAACAAGGGTGCTGGAAACAGAACTTGGGTCCTCTGGAAGAGCAGGAAGGGCTACTAACTGCTGAGCCATTTCTCCAAGCCTGTGATATTCTTTTAAAAATCTTTTATTGTGTTTGGTATGCTTGCAATATGCACTTCTGCCCTTTCTAATCCTACATTATCAGGAAGGGTTAGGAAGATGCGTTTATCACTTATGGATTATGACGCACTGTTCATTGTGCATATCCGTTCCTAACCCTGAGAATGGCCCTGAAGCATCAACTATCTGTGAGTCATGGAAATTCTGGAACCTCAGGGAATAATTTATTCAAGGTCTCCAGTTGCCTAAGTCATAGACCTTGGGCTTGGATATTGATATTTCTGACCTCAAAGATTCTGTCCACAACATACCAGCTGTGATAGAGTGCAGTTTAAAATCTATCTTTCTACTTTTAGTAAAAGTCTTTTTAAATCTTAATTCATCAGAAATGTTTCCTGTTAAGTCCCAGGTATTTATGTACCCCAAGTCCCTATCTAGGAGAATTACCGGCCTTGCCAGCAGCTCTGAATTATGAATTATTATTCATTATTGTAATGACCTACTGTTCTAGTTTGTATTTTGTCATTGCTGTGACAAAACACTCTGACCAACACCAACTTGGGGAGGAAAGGGTTTATTCAGCTCACATCTCCTGGGTCACAGTTCATCACTTAGGGAGCCCAAGGCAGGAACTCAGGGCAGGAACCTGGAGGCAGGAGCTGAAGCACAGGCCATGGAGGAATGCTGTTCACTGGCTTGCTCCCCTGGGCTCTGCCCAGCCTGCCTTCTATACTGTTACACAACCTGCCCAGGGGTGGCACCACCCATAGTGGGCTGGACCCTCCCACACTGCTCGACCATCAGACAATACTCCACAGATGTGGCCACAGGCCAATCCAATGGAGCCAATTCCCCAACCGAGGCTCCCTCAACCCAGGTGTGTCAAGTTGACACTAAAGCCATCCAGCACACCTATAGTCTTATTATTTAAGCTTCTCTTTAGTGTGCATCGGCACTTGAAAACTTGTAAACGCTATACTCTCCTTGTTTGGAAATGCCCAGGATGCCTTTTGGGGTAACCGGAACTCTTAGGATACTGGAATGGAAACTGCCGTTTGTTGTTTTTTTATGGGTATGAATGTACTGTCTGAAACTGCTGTTTTGCTTTGCTTTGAGGGAATGGGGACAAAACGTGGTTTAGTTCGCCTGGTGTTTCATTTTTGTTGTTGTTGTTGTTGTGCCCTCGTCGTCCCCTCCTCCCCTGCCGGTCAGGTTTTCGGCTGTTTTTGAAAAATGAAATGTGGAGGCAGAGGCAGGTGAATCTCTGTGAGTTCAAGGTCAACCTGGTCTACATAGTGAGTTCCAGGCCATTTGGGTTACAGGAAGACCTGTCTCAAAAAAAAAAAAAAAAAAAAAAAAAAAAAACCGCAATTGGGCGGCTCCAAAGGTTCAAGGTGATGGGAGAACCTGATCCCGCAGCAGCGCTCGGCCCCGCCCCTGCGGAGCGAACAGCAGGAGGCGTGGGAGCAGTGGGGCGGTGCTCGGCGGCTCGTTATAGGTCAGGCCCGACCCAAGAGGAGAGTCGGCCGCCGCCAGGACTCGCGGGACCCGGCGCTCCGGCCTCGCAGCCCGGCTTTCCGCGCGCGCAGCCCCGGCAGTTCCAGACTAGGTCATGGCCGCCGCGCGGGGCGCCCGGCTCCTGCGCGCCGCCGCCGTCTCCGCGGCCCTGTGCGGCCCGGCCCGCTGCTGGCTGCTGTTTGCCGGGGCTCGCGCGGGAGCGACCGGCCTGCCGCCGAATCCCGGTCCGGGCGTGGGCAGCACGGGACCCCGCCGGCCGCTGAGCATGTCTGCGAACGCGTGGAGCAGGTGGGGGCGCGGGGCGGGCCCCGGGGGTCGGGAGAGGCGGTGGTGCCTGGTGTGCGGGTGCTGGGGCCCGGGCCGCTGCGTCCCCTCTGTTTCCGTCCCTCCCGCTGGCGCAGTCCGGGCTCCCAGCATTGCCGCCTCCCCTTCCGCCTGGCTGCTTCCTCCGGCTCGCTGCGCCCCAGCCTGCCGTGACCTTCCTGGGTGCCTCGGCCTGAATGGTGCCAGCGGCTGGACACTGTCGCCACCTCTTCCTCCTCCTTGTAGGAATCCCCCCTGGACTCGCAGGCCTATAGTGGCATGTTCTTGCCTTGTGTGCGGTCTTCTAGTTGGGGAGGGGTAAAAATTAAGCGCCTGCTTTGAAATGACAAGTTGAGTTTTTAACTGCCACAAGTCTTAACCTGTGCATTTCCTGTAGTCCGAAGAGAAGCACTGTTGCCCTCCTAGAACTGTTTGAAGAATAAATGAGACATAATTAGTTTTAAGGCTAACTGAAGGTGAGGGCTCAATAGATGACCAAACAGTTCTTGGGCTCACACTGTAGAGATTTTGTCAAAAATGTTGAGAGAGAGGAGACATTTTCCCCCAAGATGGGCTGAAGTTTTGTATTGAGCATATTTGTTTGCAAAGGCGCTGTCACCTTAGATTTACGAGCAATAAAATACTTGCAGTTTCACTATGGTGATTTTTTTTTAATATTAATTAAAGTATCAGTGCAGAAAACACAGCTCTTGCCCAAAGGGACTATGAGAGAATTTATCCAGAACCAAATATAAGTGTCATGTTAGGGTTAAGCTGCCTTGAATTGTTTATTGCTTCTGTAGAAAAACTTAGGTAAACTTTTGTCATCAAAGCTCACAAGGAAGTTACATATCAGTGTTTTGTGAAATACATTGGTGGATTAGGTTTTTGATACTGTCTTACCTTCTTGTTTTAGAATTGGTGGAAACTGATAACCTGCTAAGTCAAGATACACCAAAACTTTTATCTAGTAATCATAAAGATGTTAACTCACATACAGTGGCTGGTAATAGTACATGGCTTTTTTTATTTTTATTTTTTTGTGTGTATGAGTATATTGCCTGCATATATGTATGAATATATACCTGTGTAATATAATGCCAGAAGAGATTGGAAGAGGGTTTCAGATCCCCTGGAACTGGAGTTACAGATGGTTGTTACTGCCATATGGGTGGTGGGAATTGAGCCCTGGTCCTCTGCAAGAACAGACAGTGCTCTTAACCACTGAGCCATCTCTCCAGCCTGGCTTTTTGTACTTTGTTTTGTTTTTGAGACAAGATCTCTCTATGTAGTCTTGGCTGGCCTTGAACTTCCAAAGTTCCCACATACCATCCCTCCTGAGTGCTGGAATTAAAGGCCTAACACCACCATGTCTGCCTAGTACCAGGCTGTTAATCGTATTAAAGATAACCCAAGACAATTTTGCATGACTCTGGGTCCATGACATTCCATCCTTCTCCACATTCATGAAAGTCCGGTCAGTTAGTTTGCAGAGTCTTCAACACAGATGGGGCTTCTTTGGAGAACTTCTGTTTCTAGAGGTCTCTACCACTCCTTGAACCCAGGATGCAGTATAGCTGGAAGTGAGAGCTGCACAGACGGTGTGTGGGATTATATGTATCTTTTCTAGCGTCTTGAAGGACGGACACCATGAAGAGGGACTGGGCCTTCTGCACCTTTTCTCTCTTGAACTCATGGTCCTGAATTGCTTGTTTTGCATGAATGTGAGGAAGACAAGGGAAAACACCAACACCCTGTATTTCCTCTGCTGGTTCCTACCACTGACTTGCATGGCTGCCTTAATTTCTATGACAAATGTTTCCTGGGTATCAGTTTTGACACACATTGAACTTATTGGTATAACTTGTATTTAAGGGGACACAAATCTGTTTGCAAATTGTCTTACAAATTTGTCATGTGGGTTTAGATATTGTATTGTCTATCATCACAGATTTCTGAGCTTTAACAAGATTTACCTGCTCTTATTATAGCAGACCCGGACAGCTCAATGTGGTAACACCCAGCCACATGCTGTTATTGATATCTAAGAGAGTTAAAGATGGGGGCTGGAGAGATGGCTCAGTGGTTAAGAGCACTGGCTGCTCTTGCAGAGGACCCAGGTCTGAATCCCAGCAATCACAAGGTTCCAGGGAATCTGATGCCCTCGTCTGTCCTCTACGAGCATTGGATGACCTATTTGCACTAACATACATGCAGGCATTATATTCATACACATAAAGGAAAAATAAATTTAAGAAATTTTAAAAGTAAAAAATAAAATTAAAGATGCAGTTTGGGTGTAATGGTGTGTGCCTTTCATCCCAGCACTTGGGAGGCAGGGACAGGTGGATCTCTGTGACGTAGAGGCCAACCTGATCTACATAGCAAGCTCCAGGTGGATCTCTGTGACATAGAGGCCAACCTGATCTACATAGCAAGCTCCAGGCTAGCTGGGGCTATAACAAGACCCTGCCTCAAAAACCAAAAGAGCTACAATTAAAATAAAATAGAAAAGAAAATAAGATAAAATAAAAATTAAGACTCAGTTACACTAGCTATATTTCAGGTACTTAGTAGCCAACGTGTGGTTAGTGCCTACAGTGTCACCATTGCAAGTACAGAGCATCCCTATTTAAGGGCAAAGTTGGATTGGACAAAACTATTCTAGAAACTGAGTTTGAAGGTTAACATTGAGATAAGCTCCCAATAAGTGAATGTTGAAAAAGCTTCTTGACACACTACTTTATATTTTGCAGTGATTTTGCTTACAAAGGGCTTTCATATATATTGTTTCATTGGACTCATAAGACAGTTGATAGGTAGGTGAGTGGGAGTAAAATTTTTATTAAGTTGCTGGCAGAACCAAGCCTGGCCCTTGAGTAGACTTTGCAGCGTAGTAGTTCACCATTTTTCTTTCTGTTGGAATTATTGCTGGGGACGGAGCCTGGGGCCTCTTTCGGGTCAGGCATGTGGTCTGCTCTTGTGCTGCAGCTGGTTGTCCTTGAGTTCATGCTTGGATGAGTCATTCAGGAGAGCAAAAGTGACTGTGGAAGAGGTAGCCCCAGACTGGTCCTTTTCCTGTCTAGTAACCCAGGTCATGTAGGGAAAGGGCCACAGCAGCTGCGCTTTCCCCTGTTAAACCTGCTGAGACCTGTAGACCAGCTTCTCACAGCCTCATTGAATGTCTGCTGGGTGTACAGGAAGTGGGAGACTTACATGGCACTGGTGGGGAAGGTATACTAGGTGAAGCTACTTGGGTCAGTGCATGTATATAATTAAGGAATAAGGTATTTCCATAAACTTTTTCTCTTAACTGTTTCTCCTAATTCTTTAAATTAAAATCTGTTGAATTTTAGGCTAGGGAGAGCTCAGTTGCTAGTGTGCTTGTCTAGGGTGCAGCCTTAGGTTTGAGCCCTAACACCATGTAAATTGGGTGTGGTGGGACACACTTGTAATCCCGGCGCTTGGGAGGTGGAGGCAGGAGATTCAGAGGTTCAAGGCCATCCTCAGTTACATGGAGTTTTGGAAGGTAGCCAGGGATACATAAGATTGTGTCAAAAAAGGAATCAACTTTGGTGGGGGGTGCTGGAGAGATGGCTCATCACTTAAGAGTGCTGGCTGCTCTTGCAGTGGACCCGGGTTCAATTCCCAGCACCCACATGGTGGCTGACAACCAACCATAACTCCAGTTCCAGGAGATCCTGTGCCCTCTTCTGACCTCTGCAGACATTGCATGACACTGGTGCACTTACACACATCAGGTAATACACTCATAAAAATCATAAAATAAAGATAAAAAAAATATATATATATATATGTGTATATATATATATATGTGTGTGTGTGTGTGTGTGTGTGTGTGTGTGTGTGTATGTATGTAGTCTATTTGAGACAGGGTCTCCCTTTAGTCCCAGCTGGCCTGGAGCTCCCTATGTAGACCAGGCTGGCCTTGAACTCACAGAGATCTGTCTGCCTCTGCCTCCCATTATATTTTTTTTAAAGAAAATCTCATTGCCTCTGGGCTGGCTTCATTCTCAGCTGTGTTGCCTTGGGGAGAAAAACCGTTTGGTTTAGAGTCACAGTTCATGTTTGAGAATACTTGTTTTATGGGTTCCTTGTTGGGAATGAGGCATTAAGCGTTTCACAACTTTGTCTCTGGAGCCCTGAAGGGAATCTTTTCCTTTCCTCTCTTCTGCCTATCTGTCCATTTATCAGTCTCTGGCTGGCTGTCTTTTTTTGGGGGGGGGGCAGTTCTGAGATTTGAGTCCTGGGCCCCACACATGGTAGATGGTAGGCAAGTAAATTACCTGTTTTTACAGCATATTTTTCATGAAATACAGGGAGCCATAGGCTCTTTTGAGGGACATACAATACATACATACACACATTAAAATTTGTTATCACATTTGGGGGTTGGGGCACAGAGTGGAAATTGGCTCTTTCTATGTGCCTCTCAGGGATGGAACTCTAGGTCACCAGACTTAGCAGGAAATTATTTTACCTGCCAACCCCTCCTCCCCCCCAGTTAATAGTTTATTTCGGTATGTCTAACCTTGTTTCTAAAGAAAATTGTTAGTGTATATTCCTTGTACCAAGTTTCATAATGATATTTTCATTGATTTTTTTAAAGCACATTTAGTCTAATCAGAGCAATCTTTTTTAATTTCTGTAATGTCAGCATTATCCACTTATAGGTGCTCATTTGACTTTTTTCTGAAATTAGATAATTGGATCTGACCATCTTAAAGATATTTCCACCTCTGAAATTACTTGATTATAGATTTTCTTCTAAGGTTGGCTGGGAGATTGGGGTAGGGTTGCCCCCACTAATGGTTGTGATAGGAATTACAACTCATTATTCTAGGTTGAAATATATCCTTTACGTGCTAGTATGGAGGGTAGGGATCTAGGTGCTAGCTTAATTTCTTTTCCTAATAGCTTAATTTCTTTTCCTAAGTCTGAGAGATGTTTGTGAGAAAGTAAAGTCCTTCAAGTTAAGCTATCCAGTAGTACAAGAAAAACACTAGCAGAGATTTTCATCTTCCCAAGATTCTGTTCTGCTGAGTTTTTGAATATATAAAGTAGATTGAAATGAAATGTTCAGATACTCAGAAAAGAGTAAAACTGTTTCCTCTCAGTAACAGATCCTTTGTGACCCTTATCAGACACCTGTACAGCAGTAGCCTTGGTGAGCAGGATGATTTGCTTTGGGAAAGCTGACCACAAACAACCTTGATCTTGTCCCTTAGGTCCATGGTCATAGAGATATTGGTTTTCAAGAGCTTGTGAAAGCAAAATGATGAACTGAAGCTATAGATCAGTGGTACAATATGTGCTTAGCATGTATGAGGGTCTAGATTTAATCCCTAGCACCAAAATGAAACCCAAATCACCACCACTATACTACAAAAAAATCCAGTAGACTTCATGAGTGGTAATGACTGCTGAGTGTCTTCACAGATCTGTGACTAGTGAGGAGAAACACTGTAGTTCCATCAGGTTGTACAACCAGGGAGGAGTTTTCATTTTCCTTAAGAGGACAACCTTGCCACCTGGCAGGTAGGGGTAGATAGCCAGGCCTTGGATTCGTGGTGTCTTCTTACAACTTGCAGGTTAAAATAATTATCTTAAGTTATGAGTAAAACTTTTACTTACTAGTATTATGTGTATATGTGCATGACGTGTGGGAGGGTGCACCTGGTGCACCTGTGTTCAGAGGATTTCCTGAAGTTGGTTCTCCCCTACCTTTACTTTGTTTCCAGGCATTAAACTCAGGTCACCAGGCTTGCTAGGCGAGCACTTTTTATCCTCTGAACCATCCCAGCAACACTAAAGTTATGTTTTGATATTACTAAAATTACTAAGCACCTGCTTCTTCTTCCAGCTCAGAAGATAAGATAACAGTCCACTTCAAGAACCGTGATGGTGAAACACTGACAGCCAAGGGGAAAGTTGGTGACTCTCTGCTGGATGTGGTGATTGAAAATAATCTAGATATCGATGGCTTTGGTAAGTATTCCTTAAAATTCCCAGTAAAAGTATTGAATGGGTTTCATTTTTTTCTTTTGAGAACCTTTACACCATAACATTTTGAATAAATGTTTTAATTTTTGACATGGTAGCGTTTGGTTTTTGTTTGTGAGGATTAGCCTATGGCTGCCCGACCCTGAGCACTCCATATCTCATCTTATTTACAAAGATTAATAGCATGTGGGTTAGAGAGGTGGCGGCCCATTGGTTAGGAGTGCTTGCTGCTGTTCCAGACCACCTGAGTTGGGTTCCTAGCACCCACATAGAGCAGCTCACAGTCACCTGGAATTCCAGCTCCTGGGGAGCTGATGCCCTCTCCTGACCTCCATGGGCACTTGTACACACATGGCATACATTTACACACACACACACACACACACACACAATAATAGTAGTATGATTGTTGTATTTTTAGGAAATAATCTAAATAGGCATATGGCTCAGTATTGACTGTGGCCTTAGTACCTGCTGTTGACCTGTGGGATTGAAAGATGGGGTTATAGGGAATAAATACCATAGCACAGAATTATCTCTGAATAGCTATAATTTAATCCAAAGGTCAACTCACCTTTCTAGGAAGAGTAACTTATTCTAAACAATGGATAATGAAGGAAGCTTTCATTTCTGCACTTCTGACCATACACAAAGGTAGCGCTTCCACACCTCTATCTTAGCATTCTCAGACAGGCCCTTTGCACCCTGTGGCAGTTTTGCTGAAGCACTGGCTCGGTCTCGAATGGCCCTTCTCAGAGATGGTTCCCCGGACCCTTGCTGTCTGCATCACCTGGGAAATGCTGGGCTTTGGTCTCCACTTCAGACTTACTGAGTTGTGAAATCTCGGTGTTTTGATTTGTTGGTATTTTGATTTGTAATTCTTAATTCTGAGAATAATGTGTCTCATAAATACATAACCCAAAATGGCAGGAGTATACTTAGGGCCATTTCATAAATTCAGTCCTAAGCTCAAGTCAAATTTCGATGAACGGGTATTTTTTTGTTTTGTTTTGTTTCTTTAATGAAACTCAAAACATCAATTTCAAAAAATCAAACATTTTAACAGAATGCAATCCAAAGACACCAATTTGATATTTGCATGCTGAAGAACGACAGTCAGAAAACTGAGTCTTTGTTTTCCGTAAATTATTTTGTGTTTTTTAAGAGTAGTAAGAGCGCTGCAATTCATATGATAGGGGTCTCAACTCTGTTTGAAGCAAGCGTGCTGGCACTGTGCTGTGAGCAGGCGTACACAGTGCAGGTGTGGGTGTGGGTGCAGGTTCAGCCGAGCCCTCAGAACCAAGGCTGCACACAGTGTGGTTTAGGTGCAGATTCAGCCGAGCCCTCAGAACCAAGGCTGCACACAGTGCGGGTGCAGGTGCAGGTTCAGCTGAGTACTCAGAACCAAGGCTGCACACAGTGCGGTGCAGGTGCAGATTCAGCCGAGCCCTCAGAACCAAGGCTGCACACAGTGGGGGTGCAGGTGCAGGTGCAGGTTCAGCCGAGCCCTCAGAACCAAGGCTGCACACACTGTGGTGCAGGTGCAGATTCAGCCAAGCCCTCTGAACCAAGGCTTTACACAGTGCAGGTGCAGGTGCAGGTTCAGCTGAGTGCTCAGAACCAAGGCTGCACGAGGTTGTATGACACAGAATGAGTGAGCCATAGTTTATCTCGGTTTGATTTTAAATAAACCTTTTGTCATTGTGTTCAGGAACCATTTGCTTTTGCCAGTTATTTGCTATTCCTGTGTTCAGTTTTGTGATCCCGATGGACTCATGCTCTATAGTTCGAGAAGCTGGGGATGGAATGAAGCCCCAGCAGCATTTCTGACTCCGTTGCTTCCAGGGCGCAGCTCACATTGCATTTCATAACTGTTTTAAGCTCTTTCTTCCTCCAGTTTCCCATGATATTTTAATCTGTCTCTGTCACACTTTCCCTGTTTAGAGGGAATGCTCTATTCTCCTTGTTACTAGATAAGGAACTCCTGAAAGGCTGCCTCTCCAGGGGCCTCACACAGGCCACTTTGTGAAGAGTTGATTTTCTATACTGCTGAATTTCTAAATCTGTCAGTTTCACGACAATTATCATGATGACCGTTTGTCTTCCACTCTCCAGCATGTTATCTGCACTAGGTTCTTTTTTGTTGTAATTGCTGGGATTGAACCCAAAGCCTTGCACATGCTAAGCACATGCTTTACCATTGTTCTTCACCTACAACCCCAGCCTTCCATTTTATAGATGAACAAATTAAAACCTATTTTCCTTGGTCTGTGCGTGTGACAGGTACTTTTCCATCTCCTCCACATCCCCTTTTCCCTCTGCCATTTTCTCTAAGTGTCTTTCTGTAGAAGCACCTTTTACAGAAATTGGTTTGTGAAATAGTTGATACAGTCCTTCTTTTATGGATTTTTAGAGGTGTGGCATGGAATTCTCTGTCCCCCTTCCTTAACCTCCTGAGTGCTGGGATTATCCCAGATCAGCTGCACTTTTGATTAAACTTAGTTTCATTGAATTATCCTTTCACAAATGTATGCTAGCACATAGAATAGTATTTGAGCCTTGTTCTAGTTTGTCTTCCATTGCTGTGACAAAACACTCTGACCAACACCAACTTGGGGAGGAAAGGGTTTATTCAGCTTACATCTCCTGGGTCACAGTTCTCACTCAGGGAGCCCAAGGCAAGAACTCAGGGCAGGAACCTGGAGGCAGGAGCTGAAGCACAGGCCATGGAGGAGTGCTGTTCTCTGGCTTGCTCTCTACTGGCTTGCTCAGCCTGCCTTCTTATACTGTCACTGCTCAACAATCAAGACAATACACCACAGATGTGGCCACAGGCCAATCCAATGGAGCCAATTCCCCAACCGAGGCTCCCTCAACCCAGGTGTGTCAAGTTGACACCAAAGCTATCCAGCACAA
>VZQC01005468.1:324018-355100 GCA_009823505.1 Rhizomys pruinosus | reverse complement strand
ACAAAAAAAAAAAAAAAAAAAAAAAAAAACATTGTAACATACCAGACATGAGACCTGGATTATGCTGCTTGGTTTCTTTATGTCTTGTGTTTCTTTATTTTCTTATTGGATTGTTAAAAATTAGGGCCAGGCGTAGTGGCGCATGCCTTTAATCCTAGCACTTGGGAGACAGAGGCAGGCGGATCTCTGTGAGTTCAAGGCCAGCCTGGTCTACAGAGTGATTTGGAAAGGAAGGGCTGAGCAGAGTCCCTACACTGGCAAGGGCAGGAGTATTGGCAGCATTTTTGCTTCACCAGTTCTCATCCCTCTGACACCTCCCCATCCTACACCTGACCCCCCCAGCTCCACAGTGTGCTTTGAAAGGCCCTTGGGTCTAGAAGGTCATGCACATATACAGGACTGTAGGCAGCCCAGGAAAGATCTGGAGGTCCAGTTCTCTCTGACCTCGAGGTCTCTTAGAAGAAGTGAAGGCCAAGACAGATACAAACTGCTGATTGTTGAAGGTTTTGCCCAGTCTCCCTCTGAACCTCCTAGCAAAGGATGGAACCTGTTGGTGTCAGACATGTTAGGAAACCCCTGCCCAGTCCTTAGCTGACTACTGGGCTGAGCAGACCACACATACCATGAGGACTGAGCATTAGAGATGTGTCCAGAAAAGTCACCAGAGAAACAAATAATAAATAGCACCAATGACCACCAAAGAGCCGCCCCAGCAACAACCCAGGGGGCATGGTGAACTCCTCAGTTCCAGAGGGGCCACAGTGTTATCTGCACTTTGTCAAGAAATTCAAGACACACCAGAGGAATGCGTGCCCCTTACTCAGGAGCCAATAGCAAAAGCTGTCATCAGAAGTCGTTTCTGAGGAAGCTCAGATGTTAGGTTTATTACACAAAATTGTTAAATCGGGTTTAGCAAGTTTGAGGATCTAAAGGACACTATATGATGATGCTCTGGCATTTTCTCGTCCTGCATCTGTGTGTGCCGGAGGCCATTACCACTCTGCGGGAATATGCTAACTGCAGGCTCTTCTGGCACTTGTAAACACTGTGTCGAGGATCTAATCAAGCAAGGCTATTTCTGTAATTTTCCCTGCAGAGTCAATTTCATTTTCACATCCTAGACAATTTACTATAGAGATGCTTTAATGGAAAAGATGAACAGACACCATATGCTCAGCAGTAGTGAACTTGTGTCCAGTCACACAATGCAATATTATATCCTTGTATGTAGCAAATCTAGAAGGGCTTTTAGAAATAAACATCAGGAGGGAGGGTTTTTTTTTTGTTGTTGTTGTTGGTTATAAATATTATTCTTTTAAACTTTTGAACAATGTCGGTAGATTATTTACTTAAAATGCCTGGAAGGGGCTGGAGACATGGCTCAGCAGTTAAGAGCACTGGCTGTTCTTGCAGAGGAACCAGGTTCAGTTCTCAAGCACCCACATAACAGACAACTGTCCATAACTCCAGGTTCAGGGGATACAGTGCCCTCTTATGTCCTCCTTCGGCATTGCATGCATTAATACATACATGTATACATACATACATGCAGGCAAAACAGTCATACACATAAAGTGAAAAAGAAGAAAAAAAATGTCTTTAAGGTTGTGGGTTTCTTATTCCACTTCTCTGAATATTTCAGTCATTTTCCCATACAGTTAGTACTTTAACAGTCTGTGAAAAATACCAACCTACCCTGTGCCACACTTTCATTATCCACCACCAAACGACAGCAACAGTAGCTTTCAGAGCTTTTGTAAGGATTAAATTACCATATAATTTAGTCCTTTAAACTTAATTTTGTTATATATAAATACCATCCTAAACATGTATACATTGATTTATATAACACATATCTCCTAGTTTGTCTTCCATTGCTGTGACAAAACACTCTGACTGACACCAACTTGGGGAGGAAAGGGCTTTTTCAGTTTACATCTCCTGGTTCACAGTTCATCACTCAGGTAGCACAAGGCAGGAACTCAGGGCAGGAACCTGGAGGCAGGAGCTGAAGCACAGGCCATGGAGGAGTGCTGTTCACTGGCTTGCTTCCCTGGCTCATGCCCAGCCCACCTTCTTATACAGTACACAACAACCTGCCCAGGGTGGCACCACTCTTGTGGGCTGGGTCCTCCCACACTGCTCGACCATCAAGACAATACTCCACAGATGTGGCCACAGGCCAATCCAATGGAGCCAATTCCCCAATTGAGGCTCCCTCAACCCAGGTGTGTCAAGTTGACACTAAAGCTATCCAGCACAATTGACCCCTTGTCAACTTGACACACAAAACACATCACTATTAAACCACCACCTTTCCAGTTCTTGTCCCCAAAGTATGATGTTAACATTAATCACAACCTAAGACAGTACAACCTTAAAAGCCCCACAGTCCTTAAAATGTCCAAACACTTAAAAGTTCACAGTCTATTAAAAGTCTCTTAACTGTGGGCTGCTGTAAAATCCAAAACAAGTACTGTCTTATTTCAAAGGGAAGAATCAGGCACTCTCAAACAAAACCTAAGTCCAGCAAAGTAGCTCAAGGCTGGACACCTGGGATTCACTCACGATCTTCTGGGCTCCAAAGGGTCTCGGCAGCTCCCCCTCTCCGACTCTGCCGTCCGTGGCACACTCATCTCGCAGGCCCAGGCCGACTCCATTCTACACCTACCGCTGCTCTTGGTGGTCGTCCCAGGGTACCGGCATCTCCAAAAAGCTGGGGTCGCTACTGAAACTGAGGCAGCACCTTCACCAATGGTCTCTTCTGACCTCTCCTGGTGCAAAGCCTCAGCTTCTCTCCATGACCCCTGCAATCCTGGGGTCTTCACAGCAACCGAGGTGCACTTCCACCAATGGTCTTTCCTGACCTCTCACAGTGCCAAGCCTCGGCTGCTCTCTGTGACCCCCTCAAATTTCAACACCGGAACCATATAGGAGACTCTTACACGTTACCAAGTCCGGCTTCTGGCTCGAGATGGAGGCTCAGGCCCTTTCTGGGTCACAGCTTCTGTGTGCTGACCTTGAAGATATTCTCCCCAGAAGATTTCACCTCAGTGATGCTGGTCTCTTGTTACTTACAGCTGATTTTTCAGCCCCAGCTAACCAGCATCAATTGCCCCAGTACCACAAAAGTTTCACTTCAGGTTCTGGTCTCTTGTTACTTACAGCTGATTCTCCACAGCCCCAGCTGACCAGAACCCACAGATTACACAGTCCTGATGATCTCTGCTCTCCTTTGAAACTAGAAACTTCACAAGCCAGGCCTCCATCTTCTACAACTCCTTCAGCAAAACTGCTCCAAGCTCCACAGCAACAATCTTTAGGCATTCAATGATCTTCCCAGCCCAAAGTTCCAAACGCCTCCACAATCCTTCCCCAAAACACCAAGGTCAGGTCTGTCACAGCAATACCCCACTCGTCTGGTACCAATTTCTGTCCTAGTTTGTCTTCCATTGCTGTGACAAAACACTCTGACCGACACCAACTTGGGGAGGAAAGGGTTTATTCAGCTTACATCTCCTGGGTCACAGTTGATCACTTAGGGAGCCCAAGGTAAGAACTCAGGGCAGGAACCTGGAGGCAGGAGCTGAAGCACAGGCCATGGAGGAATGCTGTCCACTGGCTTGCTCCTGGCTTGCTCTCTGGCTCATGCCCAGCCTGCCTTCTTATACTGTCACTGCTCAACAATCAAGACAATACACCACAGATGTGGCCACAGGCCAATCCAATGGAGCCAATTCCCCAACTGAGGCTCCCTCAACCCAGGTGTGTCAAGTTGACACTAAAGCTATCCAGCACAACATACCAAGTGTTATTAGTATTTGCACTCATCCCCTATTAACTAATTAGTCTGTATGGGTCATAGAATTATACTTCAAGCCCAGTAGGTTGGCTGTTACTGAAACACTTGAAAATGACAAGTGTTGGCAGGAATGAGGAGAGACTGGCATGCTGGTGTTTTGCTGGTAGGAATATTAACAATGCAGCCACTCTGGAACAGGTGTCACAATTCCTCAGAAGGAGCATAATAGTGTGTGGTTTTAACAGGCATTGAACCAAGAATCTGTTTAATTTCCCTAAATCCCTTGAGCAGGAACAACAGGTTAGGTGATGTAGCCATGGTTGTAGTCGCTCATGGACTCATGTGGCACAGTCTGCAGTGATGCTGTGTACTTGCTGAAAATGCTTCTGTGTCCCTGTCCTAACTCACCCCATTTATTTCTATGAGAAAATTAGTCATGCCTTGAGATTTCAGAGCTAGCATTCCTTTTTTTTTTACATAAATTTATATTTTTTTAACAAATCTAGACCCATGTTCCCGCCCATTCCCCCACCCCGCAAGAGCTCATGCATTCTGCCAAACATGCTTTTCATCTCTTTCTCAGTCTTTCTCAATATTCTCCATGAGGAAGTTGACTATTTTGAGCAGAAGTTCACTGTTTCAGTCAGTTCTTAGAACTAGCATTCCTGTGTAAAGAAAGATTATTGGGCTTAGATATGCTTCTTCTTCACTTAGTAAGCCATGAAGGTCTTCTTGGCATTAGTTAACTCCTTCGTGAGCAAGGTTTAGTGTGGGGAGCGGGTGTGGCGACAGTCCTAAGAAGGCACCCGAGACTTTAGCAAAGTTTTATGACTAACACCTGAGTCTTATGATTAACACCTGATTCCCTCCTACCTCCAAGTAAAGTCACCTCACCGTTTGAGCTGTGCAGGTGCACCCTGTATACAAGATCAGGCCAGATGATACCAATAGACTAAGGCCACGCAACCTGGGCTGGGAAGGTGGATAAATAGGGGGACTTTCTAGATAGAGGGACTCTCTCTCCTTTCTAGTCTTAGGAGAGAAGCTTGCTTGCCTGAGGAAGGAGAAGGCTTGGAGAAGGGAGAAGGCTTAGAGGGAAAGACCTGAGGCTTAGAGGGAGAAGCTTGGAGAAGGAGAAAAGATGTGCCTGAATAAACCGTTCTGACAAGACCTGCCTGCCTGAATAAACCGCTTTGAGAAGAACGAGCGAGAGGTACTTTGTTGCTGCGGCTTTATACAAGTGTTTCCTACAAGTGTGCAAGTGTTTCATACATNAGCACTATTGAACAAGTTATTACCACTATTCTTGATTGTTTACCATAAACTGATGGCAAGACCGTATTGATGAAGATGCCACACTCTTTGGTCACAGGACATGGAGAAATCAAGTTAGTGCTGACCAAGAAGCTTCCTTCCTGATGGCTAGCTTTAATTGTACTAGAAGGTGCTATTCAGGCTGCTGAGGGAAGAAATTCAGCAGTCTGTAAACCCCAAAGAACACAATTATGACCACCATGGCAAGATATGCCCACAGGTATAATAGTGGCACCAATGTTATGGAGGTAACCAACTGTTTTCTGATTGGACTTAAAGTGCACTACACAGGAGGAGACACACACCTGGTATTGTAAATCTGGCTGAGAACCCATAGTTGAGAAATTTCTAGGCCCTAAGAGTGAACCTTTATACTATTATTTTGCTAAATAGACATAGTATCAATCTGCCTTATACATTTTCATTATCTATTCATCAGTTGAAGGATTTGGGGGTTCTTTCCATTTCTTAGCTATTGTGAAAAGAGCTCCAACAAATATGTCTGTGCAAGTAGCTCTGTACTAGGATGAGTTCATTGTGTATATGCCAAGTAGTGGTAGGATAGGATCATATTTATTTTTACATTTTTTTTTTGGTCTTTTCGAGCCAGGGTCTCCCTGTAGCCCCAGCTGTTCTGGAACTCACTCTGTAGACCAGGCTGGCCTTGAACTCACAAAGATCTGCCTGCCTCTGCCTCCCCAGTGCTAGGATTAAAGGCGTGTGCCACCACGCCCTGCTCTCAGCTCTCCATTTTGTTCACTAGGGACTGCAGCCTGTGGGATAGTATGGCCCATGGGCAGTATATGTCCTGCAAACTAGTGAAACCCCTCTGGAACTCCTCACACATCCAAGGCTATAAATCTAGTCAGGTGGACAATAGAGATTAACCCTCACAATGTTTCATAATTTTCTTAATAAATTCTTGAGATAGAATTGCCTAGGAAAGCAGATTATATAAATTTCATGCTCAAATTATTTGTTTTTCTGATGGGTATTGTTTTATTTGTATCGGTTAGCAAAAGTTCATTAACTGTTCCATTAAAATAACATGAATAAAAAATTCGTTTTGAACATTTATTCAAATGGCTTTCAATGTCACTTCTAAAAGAAAATGCATTTTCTCAAAATAATGTAAGATACTTTTTATATGGTTTTATGTCAATTTACATTAATTTCTTCTTAGAAGCATTGATTTTAATATTTGAAAGTATCTTTAAAATTAAAAAGGTATTTTTGCCTCTGTGACTATCTTGCACTACAGTGTTTTACATACTGTAGGCGGTAGCCAGAACTGGTAATAAAACAAGTTTTTGCCTTTTTCTGGCCTTCATTTCATTACACAGCCCAGAATGACCTTAGCTGAGCCTCCTGTGTCCAATTCTGAGTGCTGTGATTGTGGGCATTTGCCATCAAGGCTGGGGATGAAACCCTGGGTGGCCTATATGTCCTCCAGCTGAGCTGCATCCACAGCTCCAGTTTAGTGGCTTCAAACTAGCATCTTAGAGGAATAAAAAAAGAGCAGAACATAGAAAAACACAACATCTTTTGCAGGGGCATTACTATGAAATATTATCTGTTTTACAAAGTGTATGTATAAAATGAAATGTGTAAATTCACAAACCATTTATTGGGGGGTTGAGTGGAGTCTTTCTGCCTAGGCTTATTTGTCCTCTGCACTCTCCCAGCCCTGTGACATTGGGTAGAATTAACTTCTTTATACCTTGCATTCACATCTGTAAAATGGAGAAATATTCATATGTAATCCATAAGATCAAATGGATTAAATCCAAGTGAGTATTAAATAAACATTAGCTGTTATTAATGAAGGAATTTAGATAGTCATATAGCAAATTAAAATACATTAAAAAGGAAAGTAAACTTCCTATAAGTTCAGCACACTGAGAGAAGAACTAAAATAGTTTTTCCCAATACTGTATAAATGCCAACATGATTTTTAATAGTTTAAATATGGATTCTGCTGGCCATATACTCAGATGTAGAGGAGAATTTTAATGAGCAAATATCCTGATGTACCAAGAAATTTAGTATGTAAAATGTAAATTTGAGATAAACTAAATTAGGTAAAAAAGAGTAGAAGTGTGCCTAAGCCTCCTTCTGCAATAAAGATGAATAAATGAAGAGAAGTCTGAAATGTCCTTATAGAGAAGAGTTTGTACATACATCATGGGGGCAGTTATTAATTCCTAAGACAGAATACAGATGACCCTCTAAATACTGCCCTTAAATCATATCCACAGTTAGACACCAGGTGCCACGTGTGATGACCATGTCCTTTGTCCCTGTACTGTCTGTGCATGTGATCTCATCCATTCTGTGGCCTTCAAGCCTTCCCAAATGCTCATAGAGTACTTCATTTCCATCCTTGGCCTAGATCCTCTGAGCCCCTAACCTGCAGATCCAGCTACTTTACATTTCTTCTTGAAAATCTCAAGGGAGTTTAAAACTCATATATTTATTTTTTAACATTTATTTTTCGATCATGTGTGTGTGTGTGTGTGGTGTATGTGTATATAATTGTGTGAGCACACATGCTGACATGCTACACCTGTGGGAGGTCAGAGGACAACTCACAGGAGAAGTAATTTCTCTCTTTCCACCATGTGATTTCCAGTAACCAAACTCAGGGATGATGGCAAGCTCCCTTACCCAATGGCTGAAGCGTCTCATTGGCAAAACTCACGTATTTAAAACAGCGTTTGTCCCCCCTCCCCCAATCATCAAACTATCTTCCCTTCAGTCTTTTGTGTCTCAGTAATAAGCACAGCCCCACAACTGCAGGCTGGAACCCGAGCGTCCCTTATGCCTCTGGTCTATCCCGCCCACCAGCACTTGCACTCGCAGCTCCTCTTGGCCCCATCCTTACATTAATTATGTGGGGCTTTGAGTCATGTGTACCTGGGCTTGTGAACCTGATTCTGCTCTTGAGCGCAGCAGCAGCTGGGGTGGTTGTCAGGACACACATCAGCTGGGTCTGTCCCCTGAGTAAAACCACAAAGCACTTCCCATTACAGTTGGGGTCAAATCCACCTTCGTTGTGGCCTACAGACTCAGTGCCCCGCCCACTGCTCGTCCTCTCCTCCACTTCTCATTGCTCCTCTTCCGACTGTGGCAACCCTGCACACTGACCTCTCTGCCTCGGAGACTTTATATGCACTTTGCCCTCTGTTGGGATTGATTTCTTCTCTCTCCCATCCCAGAAGTGCTTGTTTATTTCTGCTTTGTGTCTGGCCTGTGTTCAGATGAGGTTCCCTAGGTCATGTAGGGATTTACACAATTATTAGATGGTGTTTTCATAAAAAGAAATCCTTTGCCCAACCCAATCCTATGTGAGGCTGTTACTCTGCACCCATCATAAACTTGGATTGCTTGTAAAGTACCTAGTCTGTGGTATTCTGTTTGAAGGGGCAGGAAAGTCCTGTGAGACAGTTGGTCTCTGTCTAGTCTGCTCCACTACCCTGCCTGACTGCCTTTTCATAGCATTTTTCCCGCCTGGTAATATACTTATGCACTCCTGGGTCCTTCTCCCAGTAGGCTGTGATAAGGGACAAGGTTATTCTCTTTTTATTCCTCCTTGTATAGGAAGCAATGAGTGAATAAATGAATTAAAATGGACGGTCCTAAACTTGGGAAGCAAAACAAATTCATAAGCATTCCTATTGCCCACTTCCGTTAATAGCCTTCCAGTCTGTCACATTTTGGTGTGTTGCAGTGTTCTGTCACTAGGGGGCAGTTACACATCTGTGATTAAAATGATGGAGCTGCTTATTTCTAGCCTTCTTTTTCCATACTCTTCACATGCCTGTTTAATGACTATTCAAGTTAGGAGATCTCAGTAATGTGTAGTAAGTATGTTTGCTGACATGCTTACTGTTATATTTCTGACTGTTAGATCAGTCTGTAGAAAATTAGATATCTTTATGCATAATTTCACATTTTCAATATATAATTTCCCACACAGCTGTCCTCTGGGGTTTTTGTTGGGAAAAGGGGTTTGATGTGGGGTGGGCTGTCTTGTCAGCATTGTAAGTGAACAGATGGCCGTCATGTAGGATGGCACACATGAAACTCTTCCTGCTGCCAAGCACTCAGATTTCATAAATGGGAAGGAGCAAGCCTGCAGGCGCCTAGCTTTCTCTGGGAAATCATTTTGTTGTTGTAGCTTTGAAGCAGCCTCTCTCCTGTAGCCTCCCACTGTCAGTTCCTCTGCCACTGACTCCTCAGTGCTGAGATCCCAAGCATGGGCCACCATGCCTGGCTTTCTCTGAAAAAGAATTTGATGGCAAGAATTAAAAAATTTTTTTATTAATTTTATTTATTTCTGTATATGTATGAATGTACTGTCTGCATGCAAGTTTGTGCACCCATGTCGTGCAATGCCATGGAGGTCAGAAGAGGGCATCGGATTCCCCTGGAACTGGAGTTCTCCTGGAATTGGAGTTTCAGACGGCTCTCAGCCACCATGTGGGTGCTGGGGATCAAACCCGGGTCCTCTGCAAGAGCGTCGGCGCTCCTAACCGCTAGGCCATCTCTCCAGCCCCAATGGCAAGAATTTTAGACAGGCAGCTCTCCTGTGACTGCTCAGCCTGTTGCCTCTGTGGTATATTCAGTAAACTTAAAAAAAACAGAACTCCAAGATTTGCTCAGACCCTTAGTGGTGTTATTTGTTTTATTAATAACCATGACTTACTATTTTAATTTTAAACTCTCATGATTTAAAATTTTCAGATTAGCAATATTCTTACTCTTTCGAAAATTGCAAGGCTTCTGAGAAAATGAAATTTGCCAAGAGTTTGGTCATTTCCAGCCAGCAGGCCACACGAGCCCTAAGTTTTCTATTGCTCCCACAGCTTGGTGGCACTGCGATAGCTGGTAAACACATGCCTACCGCCCTTTCAGCGTCCTGTAAACCACGTAGCTTACTGTGTCTGAAGGGCCTGTAGGATTTTGTTGGCTTTGCCGTTAATACCTTAAACTGTGTTTATAATTTAAAATCATTTTTCAAACCTTTTCTGTCAGCGTCAGTGAAGTGTTAGGTGTTCATACTGAAAAGTGCATCTGAAAATGAGTTACTTTGGAGCAGAAGTTAGAAGTGACAGAATGCTCTGAAGAAAGCCAACACTCTATCATGATACAGATTGCTGTCAATTTGAGGGAAAGCTCCAGTTGTGAACCAGAACACCAGTGAGACACAGCAGCACTAAAGCCTGTATACCTGTAAGTTCATAAGAATTGTAGCCGAGGATGGTGGATGAAACACTGCACTAGAGGGTCAGACCTGCTGCGGTGGTTCTGGGTTAGTGTATTGCCTGTGCTAAGGCATAAAGTATTAAAGTATTATTTTTATTTTTAAGATTTATTATTTTTTAAAATTTTATTTATCTTTCATGTGTATGAATGTACTGTCTGCATGTAGGTTTGTGCACCCGTGTCGTACAACGCCGCAGAGGTCAGAAGAGGGCATCGGATTCCCCTAGAACTGGAGTTAAAGATGGTTCTCAGCCACTATGTGGGTGCTGGGGATTGAACCGGGTCCTCTGCAAGAGCAGTCAGTGCTCTTAACTGCTAGGCTATCTCTCCAGCCCCAAGATTTATTTTTAATGTGTATTACTGTATTGGTTGCATTCACGTCAGAGCGCCTGTGGCATGCAGTACTGGTACAGGTCAACAGAGGGTGTCAGACCCCCAGGAACTGGAGTTATGGAAGGTTGTTAGCTGCCATGTGGGTGCTGGGAACTAAACCTGGGTTCTCTGCAAGAGTGGCCAGTGTTCTTTACTTCTGAGCTCCTATTTTTATTATTTTTTTATTTTTTAATTAAAAAAATTTTTTTTTGGTCTTTTCGAGACAGGGTCTCCCTGTAGCCTCAGCTGTCCTGGAGCTCACTCTGTAGACTAGGCTGGCCTTGACCTCACAAAGATTTGCCTGCCTCTGCCTCCCAAGTGCTAGGATGAAAGGCATGCACCACCATGCCCGGCTCCCTATTTTTCTATTTTTATTTTTAATTGACAACTCGTAATTGCATGCATTTATCAACGAGTGAACAATGTGGAATAGCTAATTCAAGCTAGCATATATTTTATGACACTTTTATAATGAGATAGCTGAAATTTAATTATTAGCAATTAAAAACATTTATTGTATGTGTGGGTGGGGGATGTATGCATGGTGCATTGTGTAGAGGTCAGAGGACAACTTTGTGGAGTTGATTCTCTTCTTCCACTTTTATGTGGATTCCCAGTATCCAATTCAGGTCAGTGGGCTTGCATGGCAGGTACCTTTACCTACTGAACTGTCTCTCTGGCCCTCTCTTAGCAATTTTGGTCATAATCTTAAACACTTATTCTTCCCATGCAGCTAAAACTTTGTACTTTTTAAACAGCATCTCACTTCCTCTTCCCTGTCACCATTTTGTGGTAACTAATACCCGGTCCTCCAAGGCCTGATATGTACTTGATTATTTGAAAAGGTAGGTATAATCATATACAAACTTCAGACTTTCCACTTGAGTTCACAACAAGAATATATGAGGATCATGGTCTATATCCATCTACCCAGAACACACTGATCTTCTATGAGGATTGTAGGTAAATGAACCTGAGAAACCATCTATATCCCCAGGTTTTGCATTTTGTTTCATTGCCATAGTAGCTCTTGAGACTTGTACGGTCTTTGAGAATGCATCAGTCATAGAGAGGTGCACTCGTGTTTACATGTGTGTGTCTGATACCCACATTCACCTCCTTACAGGGCAGGAGTGTTATCTTACCTCTCCCGTGTGCCATCACATCTCCTTCATCTAGTCAACTTTCCTCAAATATCTCTTAGAATACTCTCTTCAGCTCTGAGCTTACAACTTAGGGCCAGTTGCAGAAATAATTGGCTAGGGTCCTAAGAAGAGCAGTGAAAATTATTAGAGACTAAGAATAAAACCAAAGCCAAGAAGAGGTTAAAGGTACGAGAGTTTCCTGGGGAAAAGAGTAGAGGCTTAAAGCATAGGAATGTAGAGCAGGTGACTCATCCGCAGGCTAGGTGCACAGTGACGAATGCCCTCCACCTTTCAGGAGAGATTTGTTGGTACAGGAAGAACCCTTTCTCTCCATCCCAAGATGACTGAGACCAAGCTGTGTGTGTTCTTCCTTCCTGGACTCTTCTGATATTGAAGGTTTAGGTTCTGATTCTGAACCTTCCATTCTCTGGGCTTTCCTTCTCTTTGCTTTTTGCTGCTGCTGCTGCTGCTGCTGCTGCTCCTCCTCCTCCTCCTCCTCCTCCTCCTCCTCCTCCTCCTCTTTCTCCTCCTTTCTCCTCCTCTTTCTTCTCCTTTCTCCTCCTCCTCTTCTCCTCCTCTTCCTCTTTCTCCTCCTTTCTCCTCCTCCTCTTTCTCCTCCTTTCTCCTCCTCCTCTTTCTTCTCCTTTCTCCTCCTCTTTCTCCTCCTCCTCCTCCTTCTCTTCCTCTTCCTCTCATCTTCTTTCTCCTCCACTGCCCCTCCTCCTCCTCCTCCTCCTCCTCTTTCTCTTTCTCCTCCTCCTCCTCCTCTTTCTCCTCCTCCTCCTCCTTTTTCTCCTCCTCTTTCTCCTCCTCCTCCTCCTCCTCCTCTTTCTACTCCTTTCTCCTCCTTCTCCTCTTTCTCCTCCTCCTCCTCTTCCTCCTCTTCCTCCTCCTCTCCTCTTCTTTCTCCTCTGCTTTCTCCTCTTCTTCCTCCTCCTCTTCCTCCTCCTCCTCCTCCTCCTCTCCCTTTGCAAATAAGTTAAACCATTTTATTATGCTTTTTTCACAAATAGAACTTTTTGTCACTATTAAAAATCTGAATTTTAAACAGATCCTTGGATGATAGTTCATATCCATCAGCTTGTTCAGCTTTAGCGCCTGTCATCACTAGTAGCTTTTCCGGAACTACCTCCTTCACCATGAAGCTGTGTGAGTTTTCACAGTTCAAATTGGTTTTCTTCAGCACTTTGACTTTTCTAACAAAGACATCATGTTGAGGATAAATAGATTGGCAAGCCTTTTCTATGTCTTGCCCAATGCTGCTTGGACTAGATTTATTTATTTTAATATTTTAAAGAATTTTTTATGTGGATGAGTGTATTGCCTGCACATAAATGCATCCACATTGTGTAATGCCTTTGGAGGTCAGAAAGGGGTATCAGATTCCCTGGAACTGGAGTTAGAGGGGGTTCCTAGCTGCCATGTGGGTACTGGAAATCAAACCCATTTCTTTCTCAAGAGCAGCCAGTGCTTTAAACCACTGAGACGTCTCTCCAGACTCTGGAATCAATGTATTAACCACTTCCTTCAAGTCACTCACCTGTACTTCTCGGTGGTGATTCCCATCAACACCGGTGCTGCAGGCAAGAGGTCTTGTGTATCTGGTTGGTTTGTTTTTTAGAAAAACCAATACAAACAAACAGACAAGGCAAGTAACCATTGGTTGGTTGTCTTGACATCAACATGACGTTCAATCATGGTGTGCCAGTTTTTGGACATGGAACACATTTGTAGTGGGTATGATCCATGTCCTCAAAGTTAGACAGATTTTGCCCTGAACATCATCAGTAATTAGCTTGAGTTTTCTAAATGCAGCTTTGTTATTGTGTACATCAGCAAGGCTCACCTCAAACACGTGATCCTTGAGGCCATCAGATGCAGTTTGGGTTCTTAGAGTCCTTGTTACTGGCCTTTCCCTGTATTTCTTTCACGTCCTTAGAGAATGCGTCAACTCTTGGCTCCCCTCTTTTTTTTTTTTTAAGCCAATTTTTATTGGCTTTAAATTCATACAAAATTCCAATCAAGTCTAGATACATTCCTCCTCCTTGCCCCGCCCACCCCACCAAAGCTCATGCATTCTGCCAAACACGTTTTTCATCTTTTTCTCAGGCTCTCTCAGTTTTTGATGTAGAAGTTTACTGTTTTGAGCAGTTCACTGTTTCAGTCAGCTCTTTAACCCAGTCTTTTTGTTGTTGTTGTTGTTCCTTCCAATCTGCATCACTCCAAAATATACATATATGCATGCCACATATATCTTTTAGCATCTTCAGCTTATATTTTTTTAATTAGGCTGAAAGATGTCATGTTTGAAGGTTCTTCCTTGGCAAGCCCAAACCACCATCAGTCTTGCCCTTGTGTTCCACACTGGGGTTTTCCCTTCCCATGGTCACCAAATGAGGTCCAGTAAGCACCATGTCTGTCTTGATCCAACTGTACTGGTCTCCATGATACATCCTGGGTAGTCCAACAATGGCAGTCTATACTTTGAAGAGGCTGAAACACCAGTAGTAGCTCAGTCCACAGGTTGGATGTCTCAGCAGTCCCTATCTGGCTCTGAAGGTTTGGAGGATTCTTGGAGAGACATGAGTCTTCAGTCCATATTGGAAGGTTGAAAAGCTATGTCTCCTGTCTTTGAAGGATGGAAAAAGTAGTGGCAGCCACAGGGTAGCTGCACTTGCCAGTAAGACAGGCAAAACAACTGTGCTCTTTTGTCTTTTTACTATGATCTCAAGTTTTATACCTGAAGTACAATTTCATTGGCCTTACTAATTATTTATTTCTGGTTATACTTTCCTTTTGGACGTTTAAGGCCACACAGTTAACCCAGATTAACCAAGGTTTTTATATTCTCAAGGTCAGTTGAGGATCTGGTCTTCAGGGGTCACTTGGGTTTGGGGGGTAGGGGAGCCCCTGGCTCCTTTTGGCTTTTCATTTACCAGTTCCATCCACTTGAGGACAAAGTTAGTTCCTGTTAGACCAGGCTTCCCTTTTTGAAGCATGAGCAGACTTTTCTCTTTATAGACTGGGCACTGGCTAAAGTCCCATTACTGGATCTCCAAAACCTCCCTGCACAGGAAGACTGGTGACTCACATTTGCAGGACGTTTCAAGAGATGCCCCCATGCATAGTCCCCTGGGACTTAGTTGACCTCTGAGGGCAAGGAACAAAGTTATCCCTTAGGACCCTCGGCCAAGTGGGTATGGGCCTTAAGCATCCAGAAATGCTAAGTTACACCAGCTTGATACTTTTAACCACTGTATAATATTTTAGAAAAGGCTTGGACAAAAGCTCAGTCAGCCTTGTATAAGAAATACTAAGAGCACTCCCATAAAATAAATGCTGTGGTTAGACACAATGTCATGACGAACTAGTTTTTTCCCCTCATTCTTTTGGCTTTGTGATGGCTCCCCTCTTGTTGCCTTTCCTCAGGCACTTGTTCTTCTGCTCTGAACTGTTTTGTATTTTACAGACTTTTTGGCCAGAGGAGGGAGTTGCTGAGGAGATAGTTAAGTAGTTAATAGTGTGTACTGCTTCTTGCAAAGGACCCAGCACCCATGTCCCATGGCTCACAACTGCTTGTAACTCCAGTTCCAGGGGATCTGATGCCCTCTTCTGGCCCTTTCAAGCATCTGCACACACATGTACATACTGACAACTCATGCCCACACATGTATACATAGTTGAAAAGATTTTTTTTTGTGTGTGTTTTTGAGACAGGGTCTCCCTCTAGCCCCAGCTGGCTGGAGCTTGCTATGTAGACCAGGCTGGTCTTGAACTCACAAAGATCTACCTGCCTCTGCCTCCAGAGTTCTGGGATTAAAGGCATGTGCCACATACCCAGTGAAAATAAATATTTCTTAAAAGATTTTTTGGAGGAGGAAGGTGGCACATGCAGTGGCATGAGTGTGTTGGTCAGAGGACAGCTTTTCAAGTCTTCCTCTCCCTCCTCTTTGTCTGCTCTCTATCCTTACATCCTTTCACGCCCTCCCCACCCCACCCCCGCTTTGTGAAAGCTCATGGCTCTCGCTTCTCTCTTCATCTCAAATCTATCCAAACCAAACTAGTCCTTGTCACTCTCCTACCTGACTGGATAACAAAAATGTGGTACATCTACACAATGGAGTTCTATGCAGCAGTAAAGAAAGATGACATCATGAGCTTTGCTGGTAAATGGATGGAACTCAAAGCCATTATGCCAAGTGAAGTAACAGTCCCAGAAAGAAAAAAAAAAGGCGAATGGTTTCCCTCATTTGTGGATGCTAACACCAGATCCCCAGTTGGCAGGCAAACTGAGCAACTTTATTATGGCTAAAAACCATCCATAACTCTAGTTCCAGGGGAGCCAGCACCCTCTTCTGGCCTCCGCAGACACTGCGTGGCATGTGTACTTAACAGCAGTGTAGGTAATACACTCCTACGTATAAAATAAAAATAATAAATAAAATATTTTTTAAAAAGAATACATTTTTATGTCTGTGTGTCTGTGTTATATTCTTGTATACATGCTGATACTAGAATGGCAAAGTCTTCATGTTTCCTCCATAGCACCTGTTCAGAACCTCCATGAAGTGCTGTGTGAGTGGCAGGTGACTGTGTGTGTGTGGGTGGGACACTTCCTGATTGCTGACTCCTGGGTAAGAAAGTCCTTTTATTTAGTGTGGTGATGCTGATTCTCAAGTTTAGCCGTACTTCCCTCTGACCAGGTGTGCACTGCTGTGCTGCAGAGGGGCATGTTCAGCGTCTGCTGCTTTTGCAGGTGCCTGCGAGGGAACCTTGGCTTGCTCTACCTGCCACCTCATCTTTGAGGATCACATATACAAGAAGTTAGATGCCATCACTGATGAGGAGAATGACATGCTTGATCTGGCTTACGGATTGACAGACAGGTGAGTGGTTTTTGTTTTGTTTTGTTTTGTTTTGTTTGGGGATAGGGTCTTAACTTGAGGGCAGGCTGGACTCAGACTCTTCTTGGCTTCAGTTCCCAGTGTTGGGATTACAGGCACGAGACGCCACACCTGACCAGACAGGTAAGATTTTAGGGTTGCTTCATTTGCACTATTAACCTGGGGAAATCTGCCCTTTTTTCCCTTTGTGTCTAGGATTGCACCCATGAGAAAAACAATGCCTTCTTCTGTGGACAGTCACAAACTACCCCAACCTTTCGGCATTTCTCTTTCATTGTTCCCCAGATTAGACACCTTGGAACTTCTGTTTAACAAAAATAGGGGGTAGTATGTATTCTAAATCCTAATATATCTTCCTTGGTCTATTTTCATCCTAGGCATTAATATTTATCACAGTTTAGCAGGATGGAATTAAATGGAATGCTTTTTATAGTATTCTTGAAGGACAGATTTGATAATTGAACAAAATTATAGTGGAAATTTTTACCTGTTTGAGAGAACTGAATTTTCAAAGAAACTTAATATGTAATGTTAATTATGTTAAGGTGACTAGTTCTTTTTTTCTAAGTATATATTAAAGTAAATTAGTCGAAGCTTATTATTATTAATTAATAGGTAGAATTTCTCTGAAATGTGGTAAGATTCTGAGGCACAGGTAGCACCAAATGATACTATTTTTTTAATTATCCAGTCTTGGAGTCAAGGATGGTTTCCCCCTGAGTTACTGTTTCAAGGGGTAATTAAGGAGGCTTATTACTTACTTAAGGTGAGCTTTGTTTAACTGTATTTCCTGACTTTAATGAAGAATAATTAAAAATTTTTGTTAGCTTATGAAGAATTAGGTTTCATTATGGCAAGAATAAATTTGAAGCAGTTATTATAGGGACAGTAGTGGCATTAGCTTCCGTTTATACCTTTCTAGTTCATCTCCCTGTTCTCCAGTTTGTTTGCTTTTTTTGTTCTCAGGATAGAACCCAGGGTCTTACACCTCCTAGGCAAGTACTCTGTCATTCAGCTCTGTCCCCGGCCCCCATGCCCCTCTTACCAAGGTGAAATTAATGCTTAGGGAAGAGAGACTGAGAGTTTCATATCTTCTTAGACATCAAAGAAAACTGGCTGTAGTGCCGTTGCCCTGATACCAGTCACATCTTCACTGCCCTGTTTATTGTCCACACCTCCCCCCTCCCCCAGGAAAACACAGAGAATACATGGAGTTTGGATATGAGAATTGTGTCTCTTAATAAGAGGGTTCATTTGCCATCTTTTTATTCAGATACAGTTTGTGCGTGTAGGGCTGGGCTACAGCTCAGTGGCAGAATGCTTCTGTAGCATGTGCAAGGCCTTGTGCTCCATCGTCACTGCAGAATATCTTTTTAAATTGTAGGTGTGCAAGTAGATAGAATAAATAATTCTTCTAAGTCAAAATAAAAAGCAAATAAAGGGGAACTGCCATAATAGATAAAAGGCCTATAGTAGATACAAGCTAGCCACGGGGATTGATCCATAATATGCAGAAGGCCTATAGTAGATATAAGCTAGCCATGGAGATTGATTCATAATAGATAAAAGGCCAATAGTACATACAAGCTATCCATGGGGATTGATCCATAATATATAAAAGGAGGCCTATAGTAGATACAAGCTAGCCACAGGGATTGATGAGATTCCCAATTTCTAGAACACTTTGATTTACTTGAAATGGAAAGAATTCTGTTCAAAGCTAGTAACCATATGTAAACTCTTGTTTTTAGGATACCATACATTTCTAAAAAAATGAGAAAAATCAGCATTTTAGCTCATGTGCTTGTTTTATTTTTCATTTTTTATTGAATTTTGTGAATTTCACACCTTGTCCTTTATCTGCACCCTCCCTTTACGGCTCCCCCTCCCAGTTTTGCTATCTATTAAGACCTGTCAGGTCAGATTTGTTGTACATGCTGTTGCCATTACTGTGAATTTATCTGAGTAACTGTTCAGATACCTGGAAAACTCTTGTTTCCTTGCTCATACTCTACCACTGGCTCTTAAAGTCTTTCTGCCCCCCCTTCTACGGTGATCTCTGGGCCTCAGGAGTTGATAATAGATGTTCTTTCTATTCAGGGATAATCACTCTGTAGTGTTAATCATCTGCTACATGAATGAGGAAGAGTCTCTGGTGAGAGCTGAGAGATGTATTGATCTATGGCTTTAACAGTAAGTCATTAGGAGTCAGTTGAATGCTGTATCTGTTTAGCAGAATAATAGTAGTAGGCTCTCCCCTGTGGCCTGTGACCTGCCTAGCCACATGTGAAGTGGACCTTAAATCCAAGCAGAAGGCAGATGGTCACTCCGTACTGGTAATTCATGCTACTATTGTACCAGTGGGTGCACTTTGCCAGGATAGTTGTTGTAGCTCTCAGGAGTCACAGGTGGGCAAGGTCGATGGTTACTTTCTCTTGCAGTAGTACGCATAGCAGCTTCTAACACTAGCCAGTAGAGATGAGGCCTTGGAGGCAGTACCAGCTTGATTTCTCCTTGTTGTTCTACAGCTTGTGTATGCAATGTCTTCAGCAATAGGATCTTACAGTCACTTACTCCTGGTACAGGAGCAGTGACCAGTGCTGTTTAAGGGTCTATGGGACTTGGTCAACAGCTTCAAAAAGAGGAAGTCCATTCCTGGCATTGGGCCTTTTTTTTTAACTACCCTATGGCATACAGTAGGCCACTGTCCCCCTGTTATAAGGCAACTCCTTTTAAACCCCCTTTTTATTGTATATGCATATACTTTAAGAAGCTTCTGTAGTGGTGGGTTTCCATATGACTTTCTCTACGGGCTTTTAGTGTTATCCTTCCCGTGCTCCCTCCTCTGCCCTGGGCCTCCCATTTCTCACCCCCTTTAACCCTTCCTGCTCAGTTATTCTCCTTTTGTCTTTAGATTATTGCATTTTATCTCCCTTGCCATGAAGTGCTCTCCCCCATGGCTGTGTACTAGTCTCCTGACCTCTATGGAATTTCCAGTTGAAACACCCATGTGCTAATTTTAAAGTTAAGTGTTATACTCCTGTAGTTTTGAAGATAGCACGTGCCTTCATAGCCCTTACTTGTGGATTATTTGTCTCCTTCCTTTCCCTGTGTCTCCAGTGCCTGATTCACACATGGGATAGCACTTAGTTTACAATTATAATAGGTGATGGATCAGGAAATTCAGAAACTGTGCGGTCTACATCCGTTGATTGTTGTTTGTCCCTGCCACCAGTTTCTGTCAGATGTTTTAATCAGAGTTCTTCCCTCAAAGGGTTCTGTGAAGAGTTAATGTACGTATGTGAAGTCCAGGGACATGCACTGCGTGGGGTTGGCATCATAATTACAGAAATACAGGTTTGTTGTTGTTGCTGCTGCTGCTGCTGCTGCTGCTGAGTGCTTGGTGTAATGCCTAGGCCCTTAGTGAAGTTTTACTCTATCCTCAGCCTTAGATAATATCCTCTATCTTAGAGATAGGAAAAGAAGGTTTGGTTCTCAGAGATTTGTGCAAGGCAACCCAACTTGATTTGCTTAACTTCTACCAACTAGAATACCTAGTCAGTGACAGACCTTAAGTTGAATCCAGTTGTATTGGCTCCAGAGCCTGCTTTAGAAGAACTCCACATATTTTCACTGTCAGAAGAACACATACGAATGGTGGAGAAAGCATCTTGCACGTTTGTAGCGGTGCCTGGACTCAGTGCAACGAATGGCGTGGACTCTAGGAAGCTTTGCTGCTTTCTCTAGAACATGAGGCACTGAGTGAATTTTAGAGCCTTTAAGGAGGCAGAGGATGTAGAGGAATGAGAAAATGCCACAGATTACCACCTCCTTACCTTCTAGAACAATCCCCATCTCTGAGAACTGCTTCTCTGTGTTCCCATAATGCACTTGTTCTTCTTTTGCTGTTTATGGTATCTGCCTACCCTGATGGTGGCTTCCCTTTCTGAATAACAGTTTCTTGAAGAGTGACATCATATCATCATCATCATCTTATCATCATCATCATCATCATAACTTTTGGAATGTTTGTTTCTGTAAGGTCACAAGATCTGTCCACATTACTTTACCACATTCTCTTTCATGTGAACAATTAAGTATTGTCAAGCCTGTTTCTAATTCTGCAAGTAAGAATTGTTGGTGGGAAGGGATTATTTTTTCTTTCTGCAGTCAAAATTTCCTATGGTCGAGCTGGCTTCCTTCTTCCAGGCCTCCCTGGTACTCCTCAAGGAACCGAAATTTAAGTGTGGCCCTGGCTTCCCACTTCAGCCTATCCATGCACATCTCCCCTTTCTTTTCTCTTCTTGGAGGAGAGTGCTGGGAATTGAGTTGAGGGTCTTTTCATACTAGGCATGTGCATCTGTCACGGAGCCGTTCCTTTCCTTGCCAGTGCTATGCAGCAGCAGCAGCAAGGCTAAAATTCCTACCTCGCCTCTGCCATGTCTTCAGTTTTGCTGTGTTCTACTGCCATGTTCTCCAATGTGCTTTTCAGATCTTTTATCTTTTACTAAATGTTAAATCCTTCCCATCCCTCAGAGTATTCTCGATGCCATCTACCCTAGCCAGAAGTGTGGCTTTCTCCTCAGAGTCGTTTTGTTTCGTCTCTCTGTGGCATTTTTCACTATCTCACATATTAATTATTCGTGAGATTTCTCATCTGTCTGATTGAAAGTTCACTCTGTGTTCTGACATTAGCAGTTAATCTGCACAGCGGTCCATCCCGATGATGAGGTCAGGCATTAAGAGGAAGTTGCCCGTGAGTACCCTGTGAGTTCTGGTTGTCACCCACTGGTCTTTTTGGCTCTACCCCGTATTTTATGCTGATTAAATCGCTTGTGCCCAGCATATAACAGGTGTTCAATAAGAAAATATTGAATTGATTAGTCACTGTATACTCAATGACATTTAGTAGTATGCCTATTGAGCATTTTGCCCTCAGTAAATGCTTCATGACTCCATTGGTGAGTTCAACGTCTGCATAACATGTTGTCAAAGACAATTTGATTATACAATTAACGTTTTTTTTCTTTTTTGGTACTTGGAATTGAATCTAGGGCTTTGTACAGAGTGGACAAGTGTTCCGTAGCCCAGTTTTTACTTAATTTTGAGACTAGGTTTCATTAAGTTGGCCAAACTGGCCTTGAAGTCACTCGTTAGTCCAGGCAGGCTTTTAACTTGCAATATCCTGTCGCAGCCTTCTACATAGCAGGGATGCAAGGCCTGAGCCACCAGGCCTGGCTTAACATGCACTTTTGTGTGCTACTAAGAAAAAAGAAAAGCACTGCTGATTAAAGTGTGCATGATACTATTCCTTTCACTTAATATAATGTATATATTTTGAAGTTATTTAAACAATGCGTAATTGTGTTAATTATCTGTTAAAAATAAAAACTATTAAGTAAAATTGATAACAAATCCATGAAAGAAAAAGAATTCAATAGAATTATAGTCATCTTCCTGTAACAGGTATCAAATTTGCATTCAACTGTGTTCCTGTATTCTTATTAATTTTTGTTTTGTAATCTTTTGGGACTTTTGAAAGGATTTAAAAGTTCAACTGTAGCTGGGCATGGTGGGGCATGCCTTTAATCCCAGCACTCAGGAGGCAGAGGCAGGCAGATCTCTGTGAGATCAAGGCCCTGATCTATAGAGCGAGCTCTAGGACAGCTGGTACTAAAAGGGAGACCGTGTCTCAAAAATACCAAAAAAAAAAGTTCAATTGTTTGGTATTAACATCCTTCTTTTACTCAGTTGAAGGGCTGCGGTGTGTATATTGTAACCACATTCACAGCCAGGACATGACTACTACTTACATTATAGTGATTGTAAGATCTTTGATGGTTTTAAGATGTACCTTGATTCAGAGATGTTAAAAATGTGAGAAAAATATATTATTAGAATTGATAATTTGAGTCTATGAATTTCAAACTTCTTTCTTATGTTTGGTGGTTGTTTGAAACGGGGTCTCATGTCCTAGGAGGGCCTCTCACTAGCTATGTGACTGAGGATGACCTTGAAGGTTTTCAGTAGTGTCGCTATCTTTTCTGTCTGTCTCCATTATCTGGGAGTTGATTCATCATTTTTGTGACTGTGCTGGGATGCCTCTTTACCACATTGAGCCTTCCAGTTATTTCATTGCTTGCCAGCTTTTTCACCAAAGAGTAGCAGACGGTAGAAGGTAAAGGCTGCGTAATGCTGTGGCAAGGCAGGCTGTTTGTGTACTGCTCCCCTCAAAGGATGGTGCTGTCTGTTGAAAACTTAAATGATTAACAGATCTAACTGCTTTTGGTAAAAAGGTATGAAAATATCCCAAACAACTATAATGCCTTATGAATGACATAAACTGAATACTGAACCAAGCCTCCTTTCTATTCTATACAGATCCCGGTTGGGCTGCCAAATCTGTCTGACTAAGGCTATGGACAATATGACCGTTCGAGTGCCTGACTCAGTGGCAGACGTCAGACAGTCTGTGGACATGAGCAAGAATTCCTGAGTTACAATAAAGAAATATTTTCATGAAATTTTTACCTATTTTTATAATCATTTGTCAGTATAATTAAATGAAATGGCAGAATGGATTTTTGTGAGTAGGTATACTGTTCCACTTCGTCTTGTATGTCTAGCCTTGTAGCGTTGAACATTAAAGTTTTTATTTTGTTTAAATTATTAAAATGCTAATCTAATAATAGAAGATAGCTGATAAAACCAACTCCTTATTTTACTGTGACATTAGCAAAACATTTCTAGATAATATTACACCTTATCTAAAAGGTAAGCTTAAAGAAAGCTCTTGATGGCTTATCTAGGGTTATGTAAGTCATGAGGGGATCTGCACTAGAACCCATATGTTGTAAGTTTTATGTTCACACTGAAACTGGAGGAATAGAAAAAGGAGGTGAGTGGCCTGCTGGCTGGAGGTGGAAACAGCCACACAGCTGTGGTATAGAAGGCATGATGTGATCTCTCAAACAGTACAGACATAAGACACAAAACTGATGGGGACCAAAACTTGACCCTCTGGGACTACTGCTAGCTGTCCTTTACTTATTATAGTGGCATTTCTGTATCACTAGCTTTGGAAAATTGCCTCTTCCCATCATTACCTAGTGTGGAAAACTGTTGAAGAATAAGAAGAAGGCAGTAAACTCTATTCAAGGAAAATCTTGACCCATTCTTGAAATTCCTTACTGTGCCTTAAATTATGAATAATTTTCCCCTCCTTAAAATGTACCCGTACGACACTACTCAAAATCCTGCTGTTCATCTCTGAGAAGCCTACATTCACCCTTTGAAAGTGTACTTTTGCCCTGTAATAAACCTTTTCCTCAGTTTCTTATTCGTCTCTGATTTCTTTCTTTGGTGGTGATAAACTGGAAACATTGGAAGAGTCCTTAGTCTGTTCCATCTGGGAACTACCCAGCCTTCACCCACTTGCAGCATCATGTATGTCAGTAATTAAATATAAATGTATTTGGAAAAGATACTTAATTGCCCAGTGAACCTCTTAATTTCAAAGAAAGCTATTAGCCTTGGGGTGGGGTGGGGTGGGGTGGGGGGAAGGGAAGGGGAAATATGCCTGAACTGAATTGGAAAATGATGTATGAAGTACACAATGCATCAATAAAAATAAATACATAAATATTTCAAAGTTTTGTTTCAGTAGGAAGTATAATCTGAACATAGGCATTACGACACTGCCAGAGAAGTTTGAGGATTTTATCTAAGCCAGGAGAATAAATGAAAATGTATTTTTTCTCTTCCAAGGAGAGTATTGTATCTTTGTAATCATTGAAAATAATGTTGATTTATAAATTGCTGGCTATTAACAGAATGGAAATCTAATGAATCAGTTGTATCTGTTCCGAGTCAGACCATGTGGTCAGAGCCTTCATTGCACTGCTCGAGGGGCACCATTCTGCCTCTCAGTGTGCACAGACTGCAAGCTGTAATGACCACTCGCCTGGGGAGACAGGCTCACTGGTGCAGTAGTGGCACAGATGTCACGGGAGTAACCAAACATTTTTGATTGGATTGAAGGCCACTCTGTAAGATGAAACTCATATCTGGTACCATTATATGAAGCAAGAACGTGTGGCTGGGCAGGCCTTAGGGGAGAATTTAATATTATTCTGCTAAATGGACATAATAATAAAATGCTCTCTAAGTTCTTATCTTTACACCCATAGATGAGTGCATTTTTCAGTCCTCATGAGAGAAGCTTCTTTTTGCAGTAGATGACATTTAATACAGAGACCCACAACTGGTCAATGTGCAGTGTAGCACTGTGGAATGCTCAGCTCTAAATGGATAGCGACTTCACACCCTTCCCTCCAAGGCTTAGAGCTCATCATGGAAAAAAGGGTGGAAAGATTGTAAGAGAAGTAGGGGCATATGGAGTAGGGGACGTGTGTGAGACAGTATTCGCTGGACATGGCAAGGCCGTTGCATGTACGAACTCACAGCACCTGTGAGTATATGTGCAAGGTCAAGCCAGAGGAAATTCCAGCATGGATTGGGGAGGGACTTATAAAGGCCTCCCCCTAGTGGAGAAACTTGGTAATTACACTGCTGGGGAAGGGCCCGTGAAAGGCTACTCAGGCTCCGGGAGATAGTCCACACTCATTCACATACAGGCAACAATAAGTGGACTCAATGGGTTTAAAATACATTTTAAAAAAAGAGCACATGAGGTTGTAAGGGAAAAGTGGTAGTAGGAATAGGGGATGGGTTTGATCAAAAGCATTATATGCATGTATAAGTCTCAAAAAAGTAAGAGAAGATAGAGGATAAAGACAAGGGATGCCCTCAAGGATATGAGCAGAGATAAGAACCTATATAGGCACACACAGGTTGCTTGAACCAAACTGATTAATTTGCCACAAAGGATTTTAAATGAATTAATGTGTAAATAGTGATTAGAATCTTGAGATGCCTTGTGTTCATTTACTTCTTAATGACTACTGAATGCTTTATGGAGATTGCTCTCATTTTAAAGTACTTCAAAGCAATTTATTAATTAGCATCAGTAGTCTTGTTTTCTTGTTATACCTGGGTCACTTAAACTCACCTTTCCAGAATACTTTAATGACTGTGCTCAGTGAAAACACTAAAACTCATGCTGTAAATTATCTCATATTTCAAATTGTAAAAGAGTAAGTTAATGAAGTGTAATTTTATAAACCCTAACCTTATTAGTTGAAGGATATATTAAAGAGTTGATTTATATAAGGATGGTTTTTGTAGCTTGAAAAGAACCTTTGCATATTTGAAACAGCATTCTAGGTTACTGTGCTGTTTATTGCTGCACAATAATAGTGAGTTATCTCAAAAGCTTAATGGCTCAAAACAGTTATCTCTTGCTTCTTCAGACAATACCTGTAATTCAGGAATGTGGTGAGCACAGATCAGGGGTTTGCAACCCCACCCCCATGTCTGGGGTCCAAGTTGCAGACAGAAAGTTCAGGTGCTGAAATCTTCAGGGTTAGCCCTCATGACTGAAAGTGGTCAGCTGGGTGTCTGGCAGGAGCTGTTGGCTGGAAGACCTGCATGTGGCCTGGCTTCCTTACAGAGTGATGTGAGTGGCCACACTTGAGGCCAAAGCTGCTGAGGTTCATTTCCCTCCAGCCTTTCTATGTGAAGACACAAAGCCTGGCCTGTTCTATGAAAGGAGGGTTATCAGGAAATTTGCAGGAATGTTTTAAAGCTATAAATAATAGCAGTGGTTATTTTCATGTGAACTTAGCCTTCATTTTTTTCTGTGGATATTGGACTTTTAAAAAACATTTTATTTTTATTTTATATGTACGAGTGTATTGTTTGCATGTGTGTTAAGTATACCCATGTTGTGCAATGCCCTCGGAGGTCAGAAGAGGGCAGCAGATCCTCTAGAACTGGAGTTACAGGTGGTTGTTAGCTGCCCTGTGGGTCCTGGGCTGAACTGGGTCCTCTGCAAGAGTGGCCAGTGCTCTTAACCATCTCTCCAGACTTTTCTTTCTTTCTTTCTTTCTTTCTTCCTTTCTTTCTTTCTTTCTTTCTTCCTTCCTTTCTTTCTTTCTTTCTTTCTTTCTTTCTTTCTTTCTTTCTTTCTTTCCTTTTCTTTCTTTCTTTCTTTCTTTCTTTCTTTCTTTCTTTCTTTCTTTCTTTCTTTCTTTCTTTCTTTCCTTCCTTCCTTCCTTCCTTCCTTCCTTCCTTCCTTCCTTCCTTTTATCTATCTATCTATCTATCTATCTATCTATCTATCTATCTATCTATCATCTATTTATTTTTATTAGCAGTGTCTCTCCAGTCCCAGCCTGTCTAGAACTCACTATATAGACCAGGCTGGCCTTAATCCCACAGAGATCTGCCTGCCTTTGCCTCCCCAGGGCTGGGATTAAAGGTACATGTCACCATATCCGGCTAATATTGGACTTTTTAAAATTAAATTTAATTTTATTTATTCCTTGTGTGTATGAATGTACTGTCTGCATGTAGGTTTGTGCCCCTGTGTCATGCAATGCGGTGGAGGTCAGAAGAGGGCAGATTCCCCTGGAACTGGAGTTAAAGATGATTCTTGGCCACCATGTGGGTGCTGGGGATCGAATCCGGGTCCTCTGCAAGAGCAGTCTGCGCTCTTAACCACTAGGCCATCTCTCCAGCCTCTAATATTGGATATTTAACAGTGTCCTAAACATTTTAATTAGAAACTGGCTGCTCATCTTGTATTATATTTTGAAAGATCTGATGTTGTCTTGAATATGGCTTGTTTCTCTTATTCTGTAACTCATACCATTTTTTTTCTTGACTGTTGATTGAAAGGGAGAAATATAGTGATTTCTCTTTCAGTGCTTGTAATGTTGGTTTCCCTCAGTAATTTCACATCAAGGAAAGTGTCTTCCTTTGGTGCAGTACTCTATAATTGTTGGTTATGTGATAATATGTAATATGATATTTGAATTTCACAGATAAAACCACAACCTACAATTACATAAATACTTAAGAACCACTCAGGTTTTTTTTTTTTTTTAAGAGACCATTCCAGGAATTTTGAAAGCCCTTTTTGCCAACTTACACTGTAAACATACTCTGTTTTTTTTGCCTTAAAGGACAACTTTCCTGTTTTCATAGTAGCTGTTTGTTACGTGATAGCCCACGTGGTCTATTTAGTAGTCAGTCAGCATTTATTAGAACAATTGCATTTCACTTGAAAGTTGTTTTCTAAGCTCTTCTCTCTCTCTCTGCAACTCTTAATTGCTTTTCTTTTCTCTAGCTACTTAAAAATTTGTGGTAAATGATGTTTTGGAACAGTTTTTATGTGGCTTTCTTATGTGTGGGATAACTTACTGAACTGTAAAAATGTGAAAAAATGTGCTGTATGTTTGTTCCTAAAAACAATATACAAAGCTAAGTGTAGAACCACAGTGAGACATGAAATTGTAGTTTTCGATTGAAGAAATGCTGAAGAGCAGAAATTAGATCTTGGGAAACTGCAGCAGGAGCTTTGACTGTGTCAGCCTGACAGACATCAGGTTCTTCTTAGCAGATTTTTTTTGTTGTCGCTTATAAATTTCTAGAAACTGAAAAAGGAGATAACCGGCTGGCAGGACAGAAGCAAGGTCATTAGCAGACACATGGTGTTGGGTAGCAGGAGGACTGGGGAAGATTCTAGTCTGCCAGAGGATGTATTTCCTCGTGGCTGACAGTGGCACCATGTCCCTCTGACTCTTACTAAGTAGTATTTGCCATCCAATTTTTAGAGTGGATACAAGAAAGAATTAAGCAGAGCCATTTTGCGTTCTTATTCTCCTCGCTGACTGTTTCTCAACTTGTCAACACTTAGCTTGTTTACTGCAGTGGTTTCTATGGTTCAAGTATCTATCTTCCCCCAACACTTGAAGTCATTCCTTTTCAACAGTGTCGATGTTTGTTTGCTTGTTTGTTTGTTTGTGTGTGTGTTTGGTATTTTGAGACAGTCTCAAGATGAAGCTCTGGCTGGCCTGGAACTCACTATGAGGCTGCCTTGAAGTTGCAGAGTCTCTGATTCCATAGTGCTGGGATTATAGGCATATACCAACACACCTGACTGCAACAGAGTTGGAGGTGGGGGGGGCATGGAGATGCTACTAGATTCTGCTGTCATGAGTGAGTTAATGCTTTTATTTTGGAAGTGGGTCCTCATACAAGGTTCGGGCTCTTTCCTCTTTGCTTCTCTTGCAACTCTTTTTGCTCTTTTGGACCCTTGAACTCACATGAACTTGAACCAAACAAACATCTCATGTTTATAAATTACATACTCTGAGATATCGTTTCAGCAGTACAGAATATACAGTGACAGCTTCTCATGTATATGTGTGTGTGTTATGTATGAGTGTGTATAAATATATTGTCAGGTGTGTGTGTGTGTGTGTGTGCTCTGTCTGTGAGTATATTTGTATGTGGAGGCTCAAGGTATTATCAGGAATCTTATCCTTCATTACTCTTGCACCTTATTCGTTGAGGCAGGGGCTCTTAATCAAACCCAGAGCTTGTCAGTAAGTCTTGACTTGCTAGCCAGCTTGCACTGAGGCTCCCCTGCCTCAGCCTTTGGAGGCTGGAATTACAGGCCATTCACCGGGCATTTATATGAGTTCTGAGGATCTAAACTGGTACTTTTGCTTATGTGGCCATATGGATAAGCCTTCTACCAGCCCTCAACATTTTTGTTTTCATCTTTTCTCCTTTGAACAGCATCTAGTTAGTTCTTATGTGAACTCTAAAGACTGAGTGAACCTAGGAGAGATAAAAACACTTACTTGGGATTCACAGCTTGAAATCCTGGGAATTGTTTAAAAAGTAACTAAAACTTGGAAATGACTGCAGGTCTGTTCAGAGTTACACATACTGGATTAACTGGGTCACCTAATGAACACAGACAATCTTTGATGGCAGTTGGCAGGCCGTCTTGTGGCCTTATTTAGCCACTGCCTGTTCTTCATTTTTTGGTCTTTTTTTTTGAGACAGGGTCTCCCTGTAGCCCCGGCTGTCCTGGAACTCACTCTGTAGACCAGGCTGGCCTTGAACTCACAGAGATCCGCCTGCCTCTGCCTCCCAAGTGCTAGGATTAAAGCTGTGTGCCACCGCACCTGGCCTCTTTATTTTTTATTTTTAATGGGACTCCAGCCATGTTCACTCACTATTGCCTGTAGCTGCTCTTATCCTGCAGCACACAATCTTAGGTGGATGAAGTGGAGAACAGGGTTCTAGAAATCCTAAGCTGTTTGCTGTTTGGCTCTGTGCAAAATAAAATTGCTGACTCCAGTTTATCGGAAGACAGTTTTAATGTTTACTACACATTATTGATTTGTACCCAAAGCCTCTGAAGTTGGGTGTTAACTGAGAAAGATCAGTAAGTGGTAGATGTTTTCTCTGCATATAAAAGATTACTCCCAAGTGATAGGATGTCCTTAGGGCTACCCAGTTTTGTATCTATCTGTAGGATTCTGACAACTCCCTTCCTTCCTGATTCTGTGTAGGTTTCTCATGTGCCCCCCCCCCTTTTTTTGTACTTTTTCACACAGGGTCTCCCTGTACCCCAGGTGTGGTGGAACTCACTATGTAGACAGAGATCTGCCTGCCTCTGCCTCTGCCTCTGCCTCTGCCTCCCGAGTACTGGGATTAAAAGTGTGTGCCACCATGCCTAGCACTCTCATGTCCTTTTGTGTCATGCTGCTCCTCTGCTACCAATGAGTTACATGAATAAATCTTTGACTCATGATCACTCTATACTGCTATGAATCTTTATAGGAAATTGCACAATGGTTGCCAGCATGTTGCTAGTGCCTCATCATGAAGAGGTTGTTGTTTAACCCAGCGATGCCTCTGGATACTTCTTTCTGAAGTGGAGAGAATTTTCCCAGTGTCCCAGCCAGATCATTTCCTCACTCACGTGGAAATAGCCATGCACAGACTTTTGTAATTAAGTTTAAAGATGGTATGTGTAAACACTGTTGACTGCCAAGCTTTGTGCAATCTGTGATTATTGGATATTGCTTTATGTTTATGTTTTTTTTTCTTTTTTCTTTTGAGCAGAAGTTCACTGTTTCAGTCAGTTCTTTGATGCAGTCCTTTCTGTTGTTGTTGTTGTTGTTGTTGTTTCCAATATGCATTACGCCCAACTGCTTTGGACAAAAGCTCAGGGGGCCCTACACAAGAAATACTTACAACTAGGTAATTGACACTAGCATCCACAGATGAGGGATACCATTCATCATTTGTTTTTCTGGGACTGTGTTACTTCACTCAGCATGATGTCCTCTA
>VZQC01005468.1:274116-316372 GCA_009823505.1 Rhizomys pruinosus | reverse complement strand
AATAAGCCTTGCTGAGGCACCCAGTCCCTACCTGCTTTCTGCTCTTCCTTCCACTGGCCTCAGGAGATCTCAGATCTCAAGAGTCACACAACCCCACCTTTAATACTGGCTGGGAGGATAACTCCGCCCCCACAGCCACAAAAGCCAATCAAGCCAAAGACAGCTGGATTAAAGGATCAACAGTCAGCCTTGCTGAGGCACCCAGTCCCTACCTTCCTTCCGCTGGCCTCAGGGGATCTCAGATCCTTTTTTTGTTTGTTTGTTTTTGTTTTTTGAGAGTGTCTCCTGTACCTTGGGCTGGCTTTGAACTTCCGATCCTAGTGCTGAGATTACAGGTGTAAAGCACCACACCAAGCTGTACTTTGCTTCTTGACAAAATCTAAATCCTGGGCATTAAATAGGTTCAATGGTATGATGCAAATGGTTGATGTTTGACTTCTGCATGGGGGATAATTATTCTTTTTAAATATTTTTAAATTTTTTATTGTGTATGAATGTTATGCCTAAGTGTGTGTAAGTGGACCTGTGTTGTGCAGTGCCCACAGAGGACAGAAGAGGGCATCAGATCCCCTAGAACTAGAGTTACAGACAGTTGTTAGCCACCATGTGGGTGCTAGCATTTGAGCCCCAGTCTTCTGCAAGAGCAGCCAGTGCTGTTATCCACTGAGCCATCTCTCCAGCCCTGAGAATAATTATTTTTAAAGGCAAATGAATAATGGGAATATCACAACACTCATTTTATGAATGTTATTGGGAGTGGAGGTGATTTATTAAATTTTACATTTAGAGAAACATTCTAATGGCCACTTACATTAAATCCTAAACAAGTAGTTATGATTTGAAATTTTCTAGGCTATACTTAGATAAGGAAGCAGATGATAGTATACTGCTTTACACTGTTTGGGAGTGGGCAGAAATTGAGTCATTGACTTTTAGAAAGAAACGGTAAGGAGTAATACTCTGAAGAAAAGTGAAAGGAGAGGAAGCAGTTAGAACCCCAGATAGAAATTGTTTACTTTTAAAGAAATACAGATTATTTTAAGCCACACCGATCTTTGTAGTATTCCAGGACAATGGGGACTTACTCCATTGTTTGAAAAAAGATGTGTGTGAGCTGAATGTAGGGGAGAGCTCTAGGTTCCTTAGGTTGCTGGATACACTGTAAAAAGAGAGGTGTGTATTAGTCCAGATGAAGAGGGTTTCCAGGTTCTAAGCTATTCTCTATCCTTGCCTGCTTCACAATCTCATTCAGTACATTTCTATTGCTGACAGATAGTAGATGGTCAATAAATATTGGATGAATTAGTTAAATTAATCACCTTTGAAAATATCTACTTCATTTACCTATCACTGTCCTCCGAGGACTTCTGGGGATAAGGTAAAAGGAGTTTAAGAAGAAGGAGGAAATCTTGAGTTAGAGCTTTACCTTAATACCTGTGTCTGTGTTATATGAATCACCTTTTCAAAAAAGTAAGGTTATTCCATCAACAACTTTTGTGGATGGACTTAGGTTGTTGCTCTTATCAGGACAATGAGGAGACAAACTTAAAAGCGTTTTTAAGTTTCATCGCTTAAATTAAGTCTTCATCCCTTCTTCCAGACCATTGAACCCTTTAGAAGAACACTACCAGAATTTACAAAATGAAAAGGAAGTGTTCTTAGGCACATTAAAGAGGAGTAGATGCACCTGCTGTGCACTTTGTCAGTGAACCTCTATGCACTGTGGATCTTGGCTACAGAGGTTGGTTATTTAGATGGCAGTGTGTGGCCTCAGGAAGTGACTTTCCTCCTGTTTTGTTTTTACCATCATCAAGGACTCAAACTTTGGTCTAACCACTGTCTTCTCTCAACCCACTGGAGACTTTGGTGCAGTAATCAGGTGTTGTTGGAGATTCTCAAGGCTCCAGTGAAATCTTATCTTTGGGGCGGGGGGGGTGTAGCGTCATCTTGATGTGGGCAACTCAAAATGTAAGCTCAGGGGGGCTGGAGAGATAGCCTAGTGATTAAGAGCACTGACTGCTCTTGCAGAGGACCTGGGTTCGATCCCCAGCACCCACATGGTGGCTAAGAGCCATCTGTAACTCCAATTCCAGGAGAACTCCAGTTCCAGGGGAATCTGAGACCCTCTTCTGACCTCCGCGGTGTTGCACGACACGGGTGCACAGACATGCATGCAGACAGTACATTCATACACATAAAAAAAATGTAAGCTCAGAGCTCACAGCTTTAGATTATGAAGCTACCTGCTGGCAATCTTGTGTCTCCAACTATTACCCAATTTTTCATGCCCCCAAGTCTGAGGGGTTTGTTTTGGGGGGGTGATTTCGTCATTTGAGCAAGTCTGAGTTTTTGTGGATTGACTACAGCCTTCTAAGCCCAATATGTTTGGAGAGAGAGCAAAGGAAAAACCAAACAGGAAATAAGTAAGCCACCAGTCATCACCTAATGTAATGCCACAGAAAACCTTGAAAAATATTCTAAGTGTTTTCAAAATATTTGGAAATATTAAAGAGCCAAACCATCTGGGTTAAACATTCCATTGCTCTTATTTCTCCTGTTAGGGCATTAATTTTGAACTGGAAAAAGCTCACCCCTGCCTGAGTTAACATACTGCGTACTTAACACCTCATTCAAAATTCCCAAGCACGTTAAGTCTAATTAGTAAGACTGAGGAGTGTGTAGATGTTAATGTTTTGCTTTTAAGCATTAATCCATGAGGTTTGAAGGGGGAAGACCCTTCCCTGACTAGTTGTACTTTCCCTGTCCTCCCATCCTCTCTGCCAAGGTATCAGTCCCTTCTACTTCCTGCTATAGGCCCCGCTCTTCCCCATTGTGTCCATTTTAAATAGCCCAGTTGCTCAGGCCTTCTGATCTGATTTTCTGAGATGTTCTCTTCACCTCATGCTGTTTTGTTTTAACGTCCTCTCCTGTGTGCAGTGCTTACTGCATTCTCTGTCCCCAGGGCACTTTCATGCCCAGACTTTACTGTCATTTAATAATTATCAGGGAGAAAATATTTTGGGTCCAGTCTTTTTTTTTTTTTTTCTATTACTTCATTTTTTTTTCATTTTTTAACAATAAGTAGTAATTTATGGGTACAAGCATCCTTCATGTAAAACCAATTTGCAAGCAGTTGTGCCCAAACCCATACAGCCCAAGAGTCCACCATCCAGCTGGGGGGACTTGTATGTTCAATCAAGTTGATCAAATAAGTGTCCAGACTATATTGCTGTAGTTTCACCATTCACCCCAATCGCACCCCTTACATTCTACCATGCCCCCTCTTCCGCAGATTGTTCCCTAGGCTTAGAAAAGGGGCACAGGTGGATGAGAAGCAAAACAGTCTACTTTCTCTGGAGCTGTTGTTTTGGACTCTGGTCAATTCTGGCTGTTTCCTTTCATGGGCTGACAGTTTGTCCAGGAATAACCTTTCGATCCTACTAATGAAGCACAAGCAATTAGATATATAGGATGTATTGTAAGGGAAAACAGTACTATGTGTTATGAGTAGGTTAATGTTGGATATAGGAGACAGATGTTTTGGGAAATGGTACTATTAATACAAACAAACATGTACGATTACATGATTATTTCTGTAAAATATAATGACAGGTCTTAATGTGGCGTATATGCGATCTCACTAACCACTAGAAGGAGTGGGAAGAAAAGCTGTTGGCAATCAAAAGCAGCCATGGTGGGAGTTATTCCGTCCAATGAGAGGAAAACTAATAGCCAAGTGAATGATTAACTGGGATAAAACAGGCCATATACATTGCCCCAAGCGGGCACAGAGTAATTTCCGGCAGGCGGGTGTGGTAGCGTTGTTCGAAGCGAAGGGAGTCTTGCTTACATCAGGGAGACCCTATATTTGTGCTGTGATTGGTGTGGGCCTGGTAACACTCTCTGGATTCCAGAGACCAAAACATGTATACTTAAGTAACAAGTGCGGGCGGGTGCAAGTAGCATCTTCCCGATGGCTTACGAGCAGGTCTTAGTTGACAGCCAAGGGCCAAGGTTATCGCCTCGCTTCTTGCAGGTATCCCAGTGTACAGGGCAAGAGCCTTTATCTTTTGGGGGGGGGGGGTCCTTGGATCCCCTGGCCAACATCTCCGTGGTATAATAATCCATTGCTGGTATCAGAAAGGCTCTCCAGTATTAATATAGTTTGCTTAAAGGGCATAGCTTAAGTAGACGTTAGTATGATATTGGTTGCGATGAATAGAGAATAATCACTTTTCACAAGTTCCCTTGTCTATTATCAATAAAGAAGGCAGTGTTAGTCGACTGGTTGATAAGAGATTACCTCTATAACGTTGGCTCCAATTTACAGTTATAAGAACAGCAACCTCATCATCAATCATATTTCTCCATGTGTTCTATGGAGGGGAGGTAAGAAAGTTCTCGGTATTAAAACTTTTGCGGCACCTAGAAGATAAGTTTCATTGGACTCATTATAAAAAGAATTAAGTGGGTTACAAAACAGTAGCAGCCAACGAGGGGGGGTATAGGATGTCGGTAGCAGTCGGAGGGCGGGTCGATGCCGTTCAAGGGTAACAGGCCAACCTTGCTGCGGGCACTGTCACTAGTACAGGATCCTAGCACAAGGCAAAGCTGTATGTTTCGGTACTCAGGCCGTTACGTGGAGTGACTATTATGACCGGTGGTAGAACGATACCAAATCGTTTCCCAGTACGATTTAGTAATTCCAGATTTGAATTGCAAAGGTTTTTGACAAAAATGGTTTCATATAGGGTATCCCCCCTTTTTATTTTAGGTTTTTGCGTTGATTATCCCGTGCTGGTTCAAAACGCAGTTGGTATTAACACAACGGGCTATAGGGCTGGAATCAAGGTGCAAGAATATTCAGTCAATTCCACGGGGGCCCAAGCTGTTTTGGGGGTGAGCCTGTAATGTTGGTTAGCATGGGAGCAAGTCGGGTTGAACTTTTGGGGTAAAGTTAAATCATCACTACAGGTAAAAGAGGCAATGCGTAGCAGAGTGTATACGTAATCAGCAGAAAAATTAGTAGGAACATTTCTAAGTGCCAGTTCCGGGAAAGTTGGGTGGTTATGTGGTGTATACAGGTAGAGTTTTATGTAAAACAGAATTGGTACAACAACAAAATTGTTTATATTTCCCAATTAACTCAGATAAATTCGGGATTGACCAAATTAATTTTATCAGAACCTTTAAACCAATGTTTTTTAATATAGACATTTTTACTTTTAGTAAGTTTTAAAATACCATGTAATTTTAGGTAAAATAGCATGTAATTTTTTGATAGAGTTTGGGCAAAATTTGATATTTGTTGAACTCACGTTAATTAAATATACATTAATGAATATATACCCAGTGTCCCGCTCCTGCCCCTCCCACCCCTCCAAGATTCACCATTTCAGTCCCGGCTTCTGATGCGCAGTCTTCCTGTGTTGTGTTCTTTTAATAGATGGCATCCGGCTCTCCACCAAAAAAAAGAAATAATTTTATAACAGGGAATTATTGGGCCAACTAATCCACATAGGAAGGGAACCAGTTGTTTTTGTCTGAGACTGTGGTTACTCACTTTAATATAATATAATATCGGTCTAGCTCCCATAAATTTAACCTGCAAAGTTCAAATGAATGTATGTCTTTCTTGTAGAGGGGGCAGCTCAATAGGGAACTCCATTGTGTACATGTACCACATGTTGTCTATCCACTCATCAGTTTGGAAGGGGTATTTGGGGTGGTTCCAGCTTTTTTGCTATTGTGAACTGAGCTACGATAAATATAAATAGAAGAAGCTGTGCTTAATTTCTCATGTTAGATGAGTCCTTGGGGGATAGCTGCCCTAAAAGGAGGTGATAGTGAGGGCGGTGGTCAAATGGCAAGCTCATTGTGAGTCTCCAAGTGGTATCGTCCCATCTGCCTTTCCATATGGCCTGTAACAAGTTTTAAGAGAGTCCCACCAGCAGTGGATGTGTGTGCCCCTTTCCCCACCACCTCTCGAGCACTGTAAAGATATCGTTTTGGTGGGGGTTGGGGGTGCTGGGCTCGCTGGCCAGTCTTATTGGAGGGGTGAGGGATGATATCTTAGAAGTGGGTCTAATATTGCAAAAAAAAGAGGGGGTGATTCCTAAGTTTTAGTGGACATCCCAACAGTTGTGTAAGATGTTTCTCAGCCAAAGCTTGGGTAATACTCCTCTAGGAAGTCCTCTATTCATGTCTTGCTCCAATCTTTGAATTGATTTCATGGTTGTTTTCTTTCTTCTTTGTTTTTTGAGTAGCTTGTATACTCTGGAAATTAATGCTTTGTCAGATGTATCTGCAGTGAAGGTTTCCTCCCACTCTGTGGGTTTTCTCTTCACTTCCTTTATTGTTTCTTTTGATGTACAGAAGCTTTTGAGTTTAATGCGGTCCCATTTGTCAATTGTCAATTTTATTTCTTGTGCAGCTGCTGTCTGATTTAGGAAGTCTTTTCCTATGCCTATGTCTTGCAGTCTGCTGCCAAGTTTCTCTTCTATCACCTCCAGAGTTTTGGGTTTCACGTTGAGGTCTTTGATCCATCTGGAATTGACTTTTGTACAGGGTCTCAGTCTTAAATAGTAGTTTTTGTTGTTGTTTTATGTTTGTTTATTAATTTACTCACTTCATAAACCCAGACTGGAAATGGAGGTCGGAATGCACCCAAGGATGTTCAAAGTCAGTTTCAGAAAGTCACCTGACAGATTACATAGTGGAGATTGGCAAATGAGATTGATCATGTCCTATCCGGGAGGAAGAGTAGAAGGAAGATGAGCTGTAGCCTGACCCAAGAGAGCAAAAGGCAAACCACTGTTTTGAGGTAATTTTCTAAGAGAAAACCTTGGAGCCCAAGGTTTATGCATAATATCTGGGTTTGCAAGGATTTTTAAGGTTGTCTTAATTATTTTTGATGATTCAGATGAATAGAACAGCCACAAGCAGATGCCGAGATGCAGCCTCTGGGCTGGGGTGTCCCTGAGAAGCAACTCAACTGCGTTCTTGTGATTAGAACTGATGTCAACATGGTTTAGTTCTGTGAATTTGATTTCCAAGTAACCTCAAAACAGATTCCTGCCTGGGGACTCTGATCTCAGGAGGCCAGCCCTGGTCAGGTTCTTCAGAGCATATGCTTCTTTCTCAGGTCACCCTGTGGATATTCCTGTTTCTGAGGAGTCTGTACCTTCTCTCGTCAACTTGTGCAAAGGGCTACGTATATCACGAGCTTAAGTACCCAGAATTCCCTCTCCCCCAAAATCATTTTAAATAATATGCTTGTCTTACTTTAGTAGATCTCTTTATTTTATTTTGGTTTAGGTGTTTAAAGAAACGTGTATGTGTGTATGTGGTGTTCACAAATGTATGTGTATTTGCATGGGAAGGGCCCAGGTGTGTGAGTGTGCATGCATGTGTGTGAGGATATATGTGAGTGTGCATGCATGCATGTGAGGATGTATGTGTGTGCATGCATGCGTGTGAGGATGTATGTGAGTGTGCATGCATGCATGTGAGGATGTATGTGGAGACAAGAAGTTGATGCTGGGTGTCTTCCTTGATTGCTTTCCACCTTATTAACTGAAGCTGGGTCTCTTGCTGAACCTGGAGCTGGTCCATTGCTAGGCTAGCTTGCCCTGGGGAGCTCTCATTTCTGCTTCTCACATGCTAGGGTTACAGATGGGCTGCCACAGCCACCGAACTTTTTACATGGGTGCTGGTTATCCAAACTTCAGTCTCCATTAATTATTTGCAGCAAGGGCTTTATCCACTAAGCCACCTCCTTGGGGCTTCATCCTTTTTATTTGAGACAGGTTCTTGCATTGTAGTCCATCTGGACTCAAACATGAAGCAATCCTCCTGCCTCAACCTCCTGAGTTCTGGGGTTACAGGTGTATGCCACCACATGCAGCTGGTCCTCTCTATCTTTAATAATTCTGAATTAATAACACCCTGCACTTGGATGATCACTGTGAACACAAATTGGCTTTCACAAGGAAAACCTGAGTCCTCCCTACAACACTTAAGAGAAGCTGTGCTTCATATCCTGGGACTGTATTAAAGATTATAACAAGTTACTCTATGGGCACAGACACATATGCTTGGATGATATCTTGGTCGGGGCCTTATAACTCTTTGACAAAGGGAATGCCAATAGCTTTCTAATGTGGTTGATAAAGTCTCCTGGCATTAGGGGGCACCAAGGCTTGGTGAAAACATTTTTTAAAAGGGAGAATGGCCTTTCAATCCTACTAATGAAGCACACACAATTAGATATATAGGTATTTAAACAGTACTAATTGTTATGGTAGATTACTTTGGTATAGACACAGATGTTTGGATGGTATGTTAATTCATGAATTACATTTTCTTCTGTTAAGTATGGCAGCGTCTTCGTTTGGTTTATAACATCTCCTAACCATTAGAGGATGTAGGCTTGTGACATCAGCCGTGGGTTATTCCTCCAAGGAGAGAGCCAATAGCCAATTAGATTTGGGATATACAGACATATGGCTGCCACTGCTGCACAGTATTTCCAGGCAGATGAGGTGTAGCTGGTGCTGACGAATATATACCTCTGTCCTTCTCCTGCCCCCCCACCCCTCCAGATTCACCATTTCCATCGGTTTTCTGATGCACAGAGTCTTTCTTTGTTGTTCTTTACTATAGCATCCTCTCCACAAGAACATATTTTAACTGGGGTTATTGCACTAGAGTCCACATATGAAGGGAGCACCTATTGTTTTTCTAGAACTGTGTTTACTCCAACTTAATATAAATAATATCTTTAGCTACCATAAATTTACCTGCAAAGTCATGATGTTGTCTTCTTTACCGACTGCATAGAACTCCAGTGTACATGTACCACATTTTCTCTATCCACTCGTCAATTGAGGGCATTTGTGGTTGGTTCAGCTTTTTTGCTATTGTGAACTGAGCTACAATAAATATAGCTGTGCATGGTATTTCTCTGCAGTTAATGAGTCTTGTGGGTATATGCCTAGGAGTGATGTGACTGGGGTCAAATGGGCAAGCCATTTTGAGTCTTCAAGGGTTCTCCACACTGCTTTCCATAGTGGGCTGTACAAGTTTACATTCCCACCAGCAATGGATGAGTGTTCCCCTTTCCCCCACCACCTCTCTAGCACTTGATATCGTTTGTTCTTGATCCTGGCCAGTCTTATTGGAGTGAGATGATATCTTAGAGTGGTTTAATTTGCATTTCCCTAATTATTAGTGACGTCAAACAGTTTTTTAAGATGTTTTTCTCAGGCCATCTTTAATTCCTCCTCTATGAAGTCTCTATTCAGTTCTTGCTCCATCTTTTGAGTGATTCATTTGTTTCTTCTTTGTTTTTTGAGTAGCTTGTATACTCTGGAAATTAATGCTTTTGTCAGATGTTTGTGCAGTGAAGGTTTCCTCCCACTTGTGGTTTTTCTCTTCACTTCCTTATTGTTTCTTTTGATGTACAGAAGCTTTTGAGTTTAATGCGGTCCCATTTGTCAATTGTCAATTTTATTTCTGTGCAGCTCGTCTGATTTAGGAAGTCTTTTCCTATGCCTATGTCTTGCAGTCTGCTGCCAAGTTTTCTCTTCTATCACCTCCAGAGGTTTGGTTTCACGTTGAGGTCTTTGATCCACTGGAATGTGACTTTTGTACAGGGTCTCAGTCTAATAGAGTTTTTTGTTGTTGTTTTATGTTTGTTTATTAATTTACTCACTTCATAAACCCAGACTGGAAATGGAGGTCGGAATGCACCCAAGGATGTTCAAAGTCAGTTTCAGAAAGTCACCTGACAGATTACATAGTGGAGATTGGCAAATGAGATTGATCATGTCCTATCCGGGAGGAAGAGTAGAAGGAAGATGAGCTGTAGCCTGACCCAAGAGAGCAAAAGGCAAACCACTGTTTTGAGGTAATTTTCTAAGAGAAAACCTTGGAGCCCAAGGTTTATGCATAATATCTGGGTTTGCAAGGATTTTTAAGGTTGTCTTAATTATTTTTTGATGATTCAGATGAATAGAACAGCCACAAGCAGATGCCGAGATGCAGCCTCTGGGCTGGGGTGTCCCTGAGAAGCAACTCAACTGCGTTCTTGTGATTAGAACTGTATGTCAACATGGTTTAGTTCTGTGAAATTTGATTCCAGTAACCTCAACGAACAGATTCTGCCTGGGACTCTTGATCAGGATGGGCCAGCCCTGTCAGGTTCTTCAGAGCATATGCTTCTTTCTCAGGTCACCCTGTGGATATTCCTCTGTTTCTGAGGAGTCTGTACCTTCTCTCGTCAACTTGTGCAAAGGGCTACGTATATCACGAGCTTAAGTACCCAGAATTCCCGTCTCCCCAAAATCATTTAAATAATATGCTGTGTCTTACTTTAGTAGATCTCTTTATTTTATTTTGGTTTAGGTGTTTAAAGAAACGTGTATGTGTGTATGTGGTGTTCACAAATGTATTGTGTATTTGCATGGGGAAGGGCCCAGTGTGTGTGTGTGCAGCATTGTGTGTGAGGATATATGTGAGTGTGCATGCATGCATGTGAGGATGTATGTGTGTGCATGCATGCGTTTTAGGATGTATGTGAGTGTGCTGCATGCATGTGAGGATGTATGTGGAGACAAGAAGTGATTGGCGGTGTCTCCTTGATTGCTTTCCACTTAGTTACTGAAGCTGGGTCTCTTGCTGAACCTGGAGCTGGTCCATTGCTAGGCTAGCTTGCCCTGGGGAGCTCTCATTTCTGCTTCTCACATGCTAGGGTTACAGATGGGCTGCCACAGCCACCTTAACTTTTTACATGGGTGCTGGTTATCCAAACTTCAGTCTCCATTAACTTATTTGCAGCAAGGGCTTTATCCACTAAGCCACCTCCTTGGGGCTTCATCCTTTTTATTTGAGACAGGTTCTTGCATTGTAGTCCATCTGGACTCAAACTTAAGCAATCCTCCTGCCTCAACCTCCTGAGTTCTGGGGTTACAGGTGTCATGCCACCACATGCAGCGGTCCTCTCTATCTTTAATAATTCTGAATTAATAACACCCTGCACTTGGATGATCACTGTGAACACAAATTGGCTTTCACAAGGAAAACCTGAGTCCTCCCTACAACACTTAAGAGAAGCTGTGCTTCATATCCTGGGACTGTATTAAAGATTATAACAAGTTACTCTATGGGCACAAGACACATATGCTTGGATGATATCTTGGTCGGGGCCTTATAACTCTTTGACAAAGGGAATGCCAATAGCTTTCTAATGTGGTTGATAAAGCTCCTGGCATTAGGGGGCACCAAGGCTTGGTGAAAACATTTTTTAAAAGGGAGAATGGCCTTTCAATCCTACTAATGAAGCACACACAATTAGATATATAGGATTTTAAACAGTCATACTAATTGTTATTGTAGGTTACTTTGGTATAGACACAGATGTTTGGATGATATTTAATTCATGAATTACATTTCTTCTGTTAAGTATTGCAGCGTCTTCGTTTGGTTTATAACATCTCCTAACCATTAGAGGATGTAGCTTGTGACATCAGCCGTGGTTATTTCTCCAAGGAGAGAGCCAATAGCCAATTAAGATTTGGGATATACAGACATATGGCTGCCACCTGCTGCACAGTATTTTCAGGCAGAGAGGTGTAGCTCTGGTGCTGACAGAGGCTTTGCTTGACTCAAGGAGACCTATATTTGCTTTATTGGTTTAGTGGCCTTTGGTAACACTCTCTGGCATTCCAGAGACCACCCGTATGCTTGCAAGTGCAGTCTCCATACATCTTTCCCATGTTTATATTCAGGTCTTCAACAGCAGGCCTTTATGCCTTCTCTTCCTGCAGATATCCTGGTTTGGAGGTTAAGGAGCCTTTACCTTTTGGGGGCTTGGATCCCCTGGCCAACATCTCCTTGGTAGAATAATCCATGTTGATGTCAGAGCTCCTGTATTAAAATATTTTGCTTAAGTGCGTAGCATAAAAAGACTTGACTTAGCATTATATTTGGTTCTGAAAGCAAGAATAATCCTTTCACAGTTTCTATGTCCATTAGTCAATTAAAGAAGGCAGTTTTACCGATTTACAAGAGAATACCTCTTAACAGTTGGCTCCAATCTACAGTGAAGAACGACCTCATCATATCATATTTCTCCTTATTCTATGGGGGGAGTTAAGAAAAGTCTCTTGTATTAAAACCTTTGCAGGCACCTTAGAAGGTAAGCTTCATTAGGAATCATTAAAAAGTTGTTACGGGCTGGAGAGATGGCGCCTAGCGGTTAAGAACGCTGACCGCTCTACAGAGGACGCCGGGTTCGTGATCCCCAGCACCCACATGGCAGCCGAGAACCTCTGAAACTCCAATTCCAGGAGAACTCAGTTCCAGGGGAATCTGAGACCCTCTTCTGACCTCCGCGGCATTGCACGACACGGGTGCACAGACCTGCATGCAGTATAGTACATTGATACAACATACAGAAATAATAAAATTTAAAAAAAAATAGTTGTTACTTTAGTAGGTCCAGAGAGGGGACTGATGTCTGCAGCAATCTGAGGCATTTATTCCCTTCAATGCCCAGAGGAGTCAATCCTTCTGCTGGCACTTTCTGGTACATTCCTACTCACTGCAAAGCTGCATTTTCTTTCTCAGCCATTACTGTTTAAATACCTAAATATCTAATTGGTGTGTGCTTCATTAGCAGGATCGAAAGGTTATGCCGGACAAGCTGGCAGCCAATGAAAAAAACAGCCAGAACAGACTAGAGACCAAGAATCAGCTCCAGAGAAAAGAGAGTGGTTTTGCTTCTCATCCACCTGTGGCCCCTTTTCTAAGAACCTAGGGAACAATCTGCGGAAGAGGGTGCGTGGTAAATGTAAGGGCTGCGATTGGGTGTAATGGTGAAACTACAACAATATGTAGCTGGACACTCATTTGATCAACTGATTGAACATACAAGCCCCCCCCCCCTGCTGGAGGGTGGACCCATGAGCTGTGTGGGTTTGGGCACAACTGCTTGCAAATGGTTTTACATGAAGGATGCTTGTACTCACAAATATCACTTATTGTTAAAAAAAATGAAAACAAACAAAACAAAAAAGCAGAGAAAGATGCAGAAAAACTTACGCAGAATGCATGATCTGGGATGGGTAGGGGTGGGTGGGGGGAAGGGAAGGGTATAATATGCCTGAACTGAATTGGAAAATGATGTATGAAATACACAAAGCATCAATAAAAAAAAAAAAAAGGAGAATGGGGAGGGAAGGAAACAAAGTCCTAGGCATCTTAAGCTCAGCATGGAGTTACAGTGCAGGGAAAGAGCCCAGCAATGTTCCTTGCTCCTGATCTGTTTGTTTTGTCTTAGTGTCCTTTCAATTGTGTGGTAGTTATTGACAGTTTTTCTCTTTTTCATACTTTGGAAGCTCAAAGATCCGACAAGGTGATGTGTGACCTTGGAAGATGAAAGATGGCAGAGAGGAAAGAAGGAACATCTAGGTATTTAACAAATACTAATGTCTATTTAACAAATGCTTTTTGAACATCTAGGTGCTGGGATTCAGCAAGGATGAAACCAAGCTAATCAATGATTGTCTTCACAGCTGACTTTTTAGTGGGGTCATTGAAGTGGGAGGTAAAAGCACAGGATGGGGCCAAAGAGATGCCCAGTGTTGAGAGCATTTGCTGCTCTTCTGGAGGACCCAAATTCAGTTTCAGCACCCATGCCTGGCAGTTCACAACCACCCATAACACAGCTCTAGGGAATCCGATGTCTCTTCTAGCCTCTGTGGGCACCTGCACACATGTGTCAGATACTCACAGAGACAGATACAAACACAGAGAATTATAAAAGTAACAACAAATCCTTACAAACCCCAGGATGTTGGAGACGGCAGTAAGTGCTGTGGAAGGATGAAAAGAATGAGAAGCTGCAGTCTTAAATAAGATGGCTTATGAAGCAGGCTCTGCAGTGAGCATGCAGGGGTAGGCAGGGCCTGTCTCCAGCAGAAGGGTTAGGAAGGAATGGCGGAGGGGAGAGGAGGGAAATGGAAAGGGATTTGGCAGGTGGTCTCAACCCGTGGAGGTCAGAAAACACTTGCCTTTTGCTTCTGAAGGATAGAAGCTCCCTAAGAAAAGCAATTTATTTCTCAAATGACCATATGTCATACACTGCATTAGATGTTCATATAGACTACTCATTTAAGGCTATAAAAAGCCTTGTAAGGAGTGCAGTATAGTCACTTTGTGAAGGAGGACTTACATGGTACCCCTCTGAGTTAGTAGTAAGCAAAGGAGTGAGAGATGCTTTTGATGGCCCCAAGACCCAGCTTTTCCTCTAAAATAGGAACGACACTTCTAGACCACATGCAACTGTGAAAGTCAAGCTACAGATAAAGTTTGCACAAGGCCTGTTTGGCAGAGTGCTCGAGGAACTCAATAAATGTTCATTTCTCTTTTTGTTCTAAAGTTACATGCATAATTAATAATGAAGTCAATACTCCATAGAAGATCTGTTCCATCTTTGGAGAGGCCAGACTAGGCATATCTCCACGCTTCGTAGACTGAATTGCTTCTGTCTCCTCCCCCCACACCCCACTTCTTTTCTAGGGGTTCTGTTGCTTTTTTTTTAAATTTTATTTATTTATTTTCTTGTGTTGAATATACTTTGCATGCAGGTTTGTGCACCCATTGTCATGCAACGTGGAGGTCAGAAGAGGTGTCGGATTCCCCTGGAACTGGAGTTCTCCTGGGAATTGGAGTTACAGATGGTTCTCAGCCGCATGTGGGGTGCTGGGATCGAACCCGGTCCTCTGCAAGAGCAGTTGGTGCTTTTTAACCACCTAGGCCATCCCTCCAGCCCAGGGGTTCAGTTGCTTTATACTGAGCCTTGCATCTGCTCCTGGAGGCAATCTCCACGTGTAAAGTTCTTCATCGATTCAGGGGTGTTCTAGATGTTTCTTGCACACCCTCCGTAGGGAGAGAAGGTTTATTCACACTATGGGAACTGTACCAACCCTTGATGAGCAGTTTGAGAGGTGCGATGACATGACCAGGTTCCATGCCAATGCCCTGTTCAGATTCGATTGCACCAGGGGACTTGCCAAAGAGGCAGAGCAAGTGCCCCAGGGAAGATCTCAGAGTGTCTTAAATGAATGCAAAATATAAAATGTCATTGCTTCCCAGGCATGCTACAGTGATTCTGCCTTGTGTGTCATCCTTATTACTTTATAATTACCTTCTGACCTTTACTGACTCTGACAGTTGTGAGTCTTAAAAAAAAAGGATTCAAAAATATTGCCATTATTCGGTTGCCTAGAAACAGGGCCTAAAATACATCTGGCTTTAATAGAAGAGCTAAAATGAGTTTTCATTTTTTGGCATTGTGCTTCCTTTCTCTCCTCTCTCCTCCCCCCAATTTTTTCCCTTTGTATCAACCAGTAATTGCACAGAGTTTCTGAACTATCTGAAGCCAATGTGCCCAATGTTCCCTATCATGGGAAGCTGTAGCAACCCCAGCTTGATGTTGTGAAGCCTGACTCCCAGCCTACTCCCCCGACTCCTGTAGAACTGTTGGGACACTCATCACTCTCCCAGGCAGCATCCCAGAATGCTTAGGAGGAGGCCATCGCTGTCTTCATCCAGGCATGTTCTAACCGTTTGCCAAATTGCTACAGGCATGATTTTCTGACCCATAAAAATGTCTGTTCACCACTCCAATCCTTCCCAGATGCGTCCTATCCTCTCTTTCCATTCCCTTTATCACAGCAATGTGCCATCATTTTGAACTCTCGGATATTACAAATGTAAGCCCTTATCACCTAATAAAAAGGAAGCAAAGAGAAACAGAGATGATCCCGTGGCTTCTATGTCTGCTGTTTGATTTCTGCCTGTGGGAAGAGGCTGATTGGCTGAGATGCTTCTGGTGGTAAAGGTTACACACAGCCTTACTGGGCCGTGGGGTCCAGAAGTCTGTAGGCCAGGTATAACGATGTGCTGTTTTGCAAGGGGTGTATATAAAGGGACGAGGCTTGAGAAACGGTGATCTGGAATTAGTTCCCATTGCCCCCGTTCCAGCCCAGGCTGCTTCCAAACTTCCCTGATCTTAAGAGCCACCTGAATGAAGATTTATTAAGAATATCAATTTAAGGGTCGAGAAGATGTCTCAGAAGAAGACGTTCCCAAGAAAACACGAGGACCTTAGTCCATCCTCCGGAACCCAAAAACCCATGCAAAAATTAAAAAATGGCTGACACAGTAGTGGGTGCCTGAAAGCCCCCACTGACTGGCTGAGGTTTCTTTGTTTAGACTTACATTTATGTGTAATGCACCACGGTGGATTTTTCAACCACAACGCATGCCATTTCACTGCCCACACACTTCATGGGTTCCTGTAGTCCTTACCAACAGCGTTAGACTTGTAATGTTAAATAAAATAAAAATCTTGGTTGGGGCAAGGCCACACAGCTGGAAGAAGCTGCCTCGTCTTTGCTGGCTCCTCGCTATTCCCTTGTCTGACTACCTCCTGGTCTCACTGGGAAAAAATCCATGCTGGGCTGGAGAGATGGGCCGGCTAGCGGTTAGCAGAGGCGCGCGACCGCTCTACAGAGGAACCCGGGATTCGATCCCGGTAGTATTCCCTACGATTGGCGCGAAATTACGTTAGCTCAGAGCAAAATTTGCCGTATTTCCCCCAAAGATAAAACTGAAAAGTCCCAATTCCAGTGCCACTATTGGCAGCGACAGCAAAGATAGCACTGATGTCCAGGACAGCTCACAGGACTTGGACTCGGCCTCCTAGAGCCTGCCTCCTGAAGGCACCACAGCTGTTGTGTTTTAAGCCACATCTGTCTTCTTGAGAACTCCGTTTAGCCCCCAGCTGGACATCCGTGTGGAATATGCCTCCTCTTTGGCTGACAAACTCAGCGTATCTTCTTGTGGAGTTCTATCTTCGACCACGACAGACAGTGACCTGAATGACTTGTCATTTTCAACTCTTAACAGCCACCTTCCATGTAAAACCTTACTTGTGATCATTGAAGGCATACTCTGAGACACCCAGAACCTGCCTGTGCAAGGGAGCCAAGGAGGCTTCATGAGGAGACTGCTCTGGACCGAGTTGCAGCAGAATTACCTTTACGCCTTCATGCCTCAACGAACCCACGGCTGCCATTCATTTCTAGGTACATCATACACAGTTTATAGCCAGGATAATGTTAAACCTATGAAAAGAAGAAGATTAATCCATTTGGATCTTAATGGGGGTTACCCCAATAACGGCGTCCAGTTTGCTGCACTGGAGTCTGAGCTAGCTTTATAAGATGAACCCCAGGGAAGCATCTGGTGGTGCCAGGTGAGGAGGTGCCTAAGCACGATGAAGAAATCCTCTCATCCTGTCCTTGTGCAGATACTAAATCCAGAAAGGTATCTGTGTTGAGCTGCAGAGCTGCGAAGCTTACGTGGAGAACCAGGGATGACTGGTTTAGATTAGCTTCACCTCCAGTCTGTCTCAGCCAAGCAATTCTTGCCAATTTCTGTAATTCCTCAGTGCCAAGGGTTCTTTTCACTTTCATTAGTGTAGGGAAAGTCCGTAATGCCCCAAGGTTCACTGAGGCAGTACCGTTTAGTCTTATGCCCCCTCTCTTTTCCTGGTGGGATGTTGTCTTACTTCATGCTTTTTTCTTGGTACTAAACAAAATGGTTCCTATTAATCTCACCTCCTTTTTGTGGCGATACGCACAACCAGTACTTTTTCTTTTTTTCGCTAGGGGTGGTAGAGAATTTTTCTGTTACGGCATTATTACCTCTTCTTTACCTATAGCAGGGTGGGGGGCCCGAGGTATGGAGAAAAGTTGGGACGTTGGGACGACAAGTAGAACCTTTTGCAAGATTTAATCAACAGCACTTATAAGTCAACGGATCTGTGGCTAATGAGATTATGTGGAAGTGAGTGTTTTGCTTGGATATATGTGAAATGACCACCTAGTGAGTTAAATGAGACATGGCCAGGCTGGACGCTCTTACCGAAGAGGACCTGGGTTTCGATTCCAGCACCCACATGGCTGGCCCGAGAAGAACCTGTCTGTCCTGAAACCCAATTCCAGGAGGAACTCCAGTTCCAGAGGAATCCCCAAAGTGACCCCCTCCTTTCTGAATCCGCGGCCGCAATCAGTCCCCTGCGAAAACTGGCCACGTCGACCTGAATGGATGTTTAGCTGCCTTGCACGACATAGGTTGGCCAGTCCGAGAATTCATGGCAGGATCTGACCCATTCTGTACATTCATACCCAGAAATAAATAAAATAATAAAAATAAAATTAAAAAAAGCCATAAGCCAAAGTAATAGTTGCTGGGAATGAACCCAGGTCTTCTGTTAGAACAGCCAGTATTTTTAACCACTGCAGGCCATTTCCTTCTAGACCTCAAGTGGTCTCGTTTAAGTGCCTACAGGCGAGCATCAGTAGTCGTACATAGAAACAGCAAAGAGCAGAGCCATTTGAAAAAAAAAAAAAAAAAAAAGCACTCTGTCCTGTCGCATCCAACTATCATTGCACTGACTTGTCAAAGTACTTTGTTCCCCAAATCTAAAAGAATTCTGAAATCCAGAGCTTTGTGGAACAAAGAACTGTCCCGGAATCTTTTCGTTTTCTGCACTCTGTATCTGCTCCTTGCTTCTTTTTCTCTCAGAAGCTCACTTTGATCTTAAGCTTAGCTCGAAATAGGACTTCAGCGGGTGCCGCCCACCATAAAGAGCGATCTTGTGTAAAAACGGGAATATGGTTAAAGCTGCAACGTTTTGAATTCTCTCCAGTCATACCACCAGCTCCCAGTGCAGTGACCTGCGTACATTTCTTTGGACTGGCTCCAAAGGCAATCTGAGGGAAGCTGGGATAAGCCCAGCGATCGAGAGCAGAAGGTATTGAGGGGTGGGTAGCTCCGCACTGTTCTCACATTGAGGTCTCCGAAGGCAACAGTGTTATGTAAACCCGCATCAGCTAAAACCACCTCCAGTCTTCCTGCAGAAGGAGGGATTCTTGTCAGCCTGAGCAGGAACCCGCCTCCTGCTTCTTCCTGTACAACTGCGCACCAGTGAAAGGAACAGCCCTAAATGGTTGACCAGAGCCAGAACCTAATGCAGACTCAGAGTAAAAGTCAAGCAGACTCGTTTGGCTTTTCTCATCCCCTGGTGCCCGCTCTCTAACTAGACTAATCTCGAGGAGGGCATGGTGTTTAGAATGTAAGGGCTGCTTGGAGATAGGGGTGAAATTGGGTTCTACCTTTGCTATATTTCTGGAAGACATAGTTGGCCCACAGCGCTCTTTAGTAGTGGCTACATACTGCGGAACCTGGCTCGACAGGTTCTGGAGAGAGTGGAGCTAAAGCTACATATCCCAGTGTCCGTAGCTTTCACCTCCATCTGACCCTCTTCTACTTTCTCCTCTAGCCCTTCGTGCCCCCCAAGGTTGACTTTAATTTTTTGTTGTTGTTTTTTCCAGAAAGCATCTCATGTTATCCCATTGACTCTCAGAGACTCCCATAGGTGCTGAAGGAGTAGTCTTGAGAAACTGCCCTGATCTTCTCCTTGCCTTCTCAACTCATAGTGCATGGGGATGCAGGTAGAGGCCACCATGCTCAGTCTATGTGGTGCTAGAGATGAAACTCAGGGATTTGTGCCTGGCAGGCAAGTACTATGTCAACTAAGTGATGTTCTTGCCATCCTTGGGATTCTTTAACACGACAGAAATCGGCTTCCTCAGGGAAATGGTCCAAGTGCCCCCTCCGCAAAAAACCAAAGGAAGCCACAGCTTAGCCCTCCCACTCTCTCTCCAGACTCCCGCCCTCACCAGATTCAGGTTTTCTGTTCTAGCTGGTAGTATGGCACTGGGGAAACAGAGTGACCTCATCGCAGCTGTATGTGCTGAGAAGTGACCGGGCAGGCTTGAGATCAACAATAGGGAAGGAAGGACTTGTCATGCCCATCGTAGGGATGAGGAAAGCCGTGGACTCTCGTGAACAACATCCTCACGGTATTGGGATTGAGGTGGGTGAAGAAGCAGGGCTCAAATCCATGTCTGTGAGTGCTTTAGTTCCATTCATTTAGTTCCCATTTGTTCCTGTGACAGTGCTCTGTCCTGTCCCTCTGTTCACCTGTTCTTGGGATCACATCTTTTCACTCGAGTTTGTGCAGAGTGATGCTGTCTTGGGCCAGAGCAAGATCCTGTTTCAATACCCACCTTCTCCTACAGGAAGTCCACAAACATGTACACAAAATAGCTGCCCAAGTGACCTCCCACCGAGTACAGAGACGTGGGCCGAGTGTGTTCATTTATCCTCTAGACCTTATGTCCATCGTTTTCTTTGGTTGTTTGTTTAAAAATTATTTTATGTTATGAGTATAATGTCCGCATGTAGGTAGGTCCACCCAAGTCGTGCAATGCCAAGGAGATCAAAAGAGGGCACCGGATTCCCCATGAACTGAAGATAACAGATTGTTATCTACCATGTGGGAACTAAATCCAGGATCTCTGCTAGAGCAGCCAGTTCACTTAACTGCTGAGCCATCTCTCCAGCCCTTTTGGTTTTTTGAGGCAGGGGTCTTGGCTGTGGACCAGGCTTATCTCAAGCCCCCTAAGTAACTGAGAATGACACTGAATTCCTGGTCCTCTCGCCACCATCTCCTGAATGCTGGAGATGCAGGCTTATACCACCACACCTTGGCTTTGTTTCTTTTAGAAGGTGCTTTGGAGGCTCAGAGAAGCAAAGTAACAGAACTAACGGACAACCAGTAGACCCTGGGGCTGGGTTTCTAACATGAGAGTCTGTGTGCAAAGAAGGAACTATGCAGGGTCTCCCATGCCTGCCACATGGCCCAGGGATGATCAAAGAAATCACCCCAGGGAGTGTTACTCCCACCAGGCCAGCTGCACGGGTGCCTGCTCTGTGAGGTCAGCACATCACAGGCTCTCCCTGTTCCTGGCGTCATGCTGGCATGCAGAGGCCTCCGGTGTAGCCTTCCCATAATGGTCACCTGATCCTAGGGCACACAGCCTGAAATGTTTATGCTCTGATGACCAACTGGNTGTGCTTACAGAGGGTCTTGCTTGACTTAAGGAGACCTATATTTGCTTTATTGGTTTAGTGGCCTTTGGTAACACCTCTGGCATCCAGAGACCACCCGTATGCTTGCAAGTGCAGCTCTATATCTTTCCCATGTTTATATCAGGTCTTCAACAGCAGGGCCTTATTGCCTCTCTTCCTGCAGATATCCTGGTTTGGAGGTAGGAGCCTTTACCTTTTGTGGGGCTGGTCCCCTGGCCAACATCTCCTTGGTAGAATAATCCATGTTGATGTAGAGCTCCTGTATTAAAATATTTTGCTTATGTGCATACTTAAGAGACTTTGCATTATATTTGGTTCTGAATATGGAATAATCCTTTCACAGTTTCTATGTCCATTAGTCAATTAAGAAGGCAGTTTTACCGATTTACAGAGAATACCTCTTAACAGTTGGCTCCAATCTACAGCTGGAGAACGACTCATCATATCATATTTCTCCTTATTCTATGGGGGGGCTAAGAAAGTCTCTTGTATTAAAACTATTGCGCACCTAGAAGGTAAGTTCATTAGGATCATTAAAATGTTGTTACGGGGCTGGAGAGATGGCACCTGCGGTTAAGAACGCTGACCGCTTACAGAGGACGCGCGTTTGTGTCCCCAGCACCCACATGCAGGCCGAGAACCCTCTGAAACTCCACATCCCGAGAACTTCAGTTCCAGGCTATCTTACCCTCTATGCAGAAAACTTACGGCAGAATGCATGATCTGGGATGGGTAGGGGTGGGGTGGGGGGAAGGGAAGGGTATATATGCCTGAACTGAATTGGAAAATGATGTATGAAATACACAAAGCATCAATAAAAAAAAAAAAAGGGAGAATGGGGAGGGAAGGAAACAAAGTCCTAGGCATCTTAAGCTCAGCATGGAGTTACAGTGCAGGGAAAGAGCCCAGCAATGTTCCTTGCTCCTGATCTGTTTGTTTTGTCTTAGTGTCCTTTAAATTGTGTGGTAGTTATTGACAGTTTTTCTCTTTTTCATACTTTGGAAGCTCAAAGATCCGACAAGGTGATGTGTGACCTTGGAAGATGAAAGATGGCAGAGAGGAAAGAAGGAACATCTAGGTATTTAACAAATACTAATGTCTATTTAACAAATGCTTTTTGAACATCTAGGTGCTGGGATTCAGCAAGGATGAAACCAAGCTAATCAATGATTGTCTTCACAGCTGACTTTTTAGTGGGGTCATTGAAGTGGGAGGTAAAAGCACAGGATGGGGCCAAAGAGATGCCCAGTGTTGAGAGCATTTGCTGCTCTTCTGGAGGACCCAAATTCAGTTTCCAGCACCCATGCCTGGCAGTTCACAACCACCCATAACCACAGCTCTAGGGAATCCGATGTCTCCTTCTAGCCTCTGTGGGCACCTGCACACATGTGTCAGATACTCACAGAGACAGATACAAACACAGAGAATTATAAAAGTAAAACAAATCCTTACAAACCCCAGGATGTTGGAGACGGCAGTAAGTGCTGTGGAAGGATGAAAAGAATGAGAAGCTGCAGTCTTAAATAAGATGGCTTATGAAGCAGGCTCTGCAGTGAGCATGCAGGGGTAGGCAGGGCCTGTCTCCAGCAGAAGGGTTAGGAAGGATGGCTGGAGGTGGGAGAGGAGGGAAATGGAAAGGGATTTGGCAGGTGGTCTCAACCCTGGAGGTCAGAAAACACTTGCCTTTTGCTTCTGAAGGATAGAAGCTCCCTAAGAAAAGCAATTTATTTCTCAAATGACCATATGTCATACACTGCATTAGATGTTCATATAGACTACTCATTTAAGGCTATAAAAAGCCTTGTAAGGAGTGCAGTATAGTCACTTTGTGAAGGAGGACTTACATGGTACCCCTCTGAGTTAGTAGTAAGCAAAGGAGTGAGAGATGCTTTTGATGGCCCCAAGACCCAGCTTTTCCTCTAAAATAGGAACGACACTTCTAGACCACATGCAACTGTGAAAGTCAAGCTACAGATAAAGTTTGCACAAGGCCTGTTTGGCAGAGTGCTCGAGGAACTCAATAAATGTTCATTTCTCTTTTTGTTCTAAAGTTACATGCATAATTAATAATGAAGTCAATACTCCATAGAAGATCTGTTCCATCTTTGGAGAGGCCAGACTAGGCATATCTCCACGCTTCGTAGACTGAATTGCTTCTGTCTCCTCCCCTCCACACCCCACTTCTTTTCTAGGGGTTCTGTTGCTTTTTTTTAAATTTTATTTATTTATTTTCTATGTGTATGAATATACTGTCTGCATGCAGGTTTGTGCACCCATGTCATGCAACGTGGAGGTCAGAAGAGGTTGTCGGATTCCCCTGGAACTGGAGTTCTCCTGGAATTGGAGTTACAGATGGTTCTCAGCCGCCATGTGGGTGCTGGGGATCGAACCCGGGTCCTCTGCAAGAGCAGTTGGTGCTTTTAACCACTAGGCCATCCCTCCAGCCCAGGGGTTCAGTTGCTTTATACTGAGCCTTGCATCTGCTCCTGGAGGCAATCTCCACGTGTAAAGTTCTTCATCGATTCAGGGGTGTTCTAGATGTTTCTTGCACACCCTCCGTAGGGAGAGAAGGTTTATTCACACTATGGGAACTGTACCAACCCTTGATGAGCAGTTTGAGAGGTGCGATGACATGACCAGGTTCCATGCCAATGCCCTGTTCAGATTCGATTGCACCAGGGGACTTGCCAAAGAGGCAGAGCAAGTGCCCCAGGGAAGATCTCAGAGTGTCTATAAATGAATGCAAAATATAAAATGTCATTGCTTCCCAGGCATGCTACAGTGATTCTGCCTTGTGTGTCATCCTTATTACTTTATAATTACCTTCTGACCTTTACTGACTCTGACAGTTGTGAGTCTTAAAAAAAAAGGATTCAAAAATATTGCCATTATTCGGTTGCCTAGAAACAGGGCCTAAAATACATCTGGCTTTAATAGAAGAGCTAAAATGAGTTTTCATTTTTTGGCATTGTCTCCTTTCTCTCCTCTCTCCTCCCCCCAATTTTTTCCCTTTGTATCAACCAGTAATTGCAACAGAGTTTCTGAACTATCTGAAGCCAATGTGCCCAATGTTCCCTATCATGGGAAGCTGTAGCAACCCCAGCTTGATGTTGTGAAGCCTGACTCCCAGCCTACTCCCCCGACTCCTGTAGAACTGTTGGGACACTCATCACTCTCCCAGGCAGCATCCCAGAATGCTTAGGAGGAGGCCATCGCTGTCTTCATCCAGGCATGTTCTAACCGTTTGCCAAATTGCTACAGGCATGATTTTCTGACCCATAAAAATGTCTGTTCACCACTCCAATCCTTCCCAGATGCGTCCTATCCTCTCTTTCCATTCCCTTTATCACAGCAATGTGCCATCATTTTGAACTCTCGGATATTACAAATGTAAGCCCTTATCACCTAATAAAAAGGAAGCAAAGAGAAACAGAGATGATCCCGTGGCTTCTATGTCTGCTGTTTGATTTCTGCCTGTGGGAAGAGGCTGATTGGCTGAGATGCTTCTGGTGGTAAAGGTTACACACAGCCTTACTGGGCCGTGGGGTCCAGAAGTCTGTAGGCCAGGTATAACGATGTGCTGTTTTGCAAGGGGTGTATATAAAGGGACGAGGCTTGAGAAACGGTGATCTGGAATTAGTTCCCATTGCCCCCGTTCCAGCCCAGGCTGCTTCCAAACTTCCCTGATCTTAAGAGCCACCTGAATGAAGATTTATTAAGAATATCAATTTAAGGGTCGAGAAGATGTCTCAGAAGAAGACGCTTCCCAAGAAAACACGAGGACCTTAGTTCCATCCTCCGGAACCCAAAACCCATGCAAAAAATTAAAAATGCCTGACACAGTAGTGGGTGCCTGAAAGCCCCCACTGACTGGCTGAGGTTTCTTTGTTTACTTGCATTTATGTGTATGCACCCGGTGGTTTTTCAACCACAAGCATGCCATTTCACTGCCCACACATTCATGTTCCTGTAGCCTTACCACAGCTTAGACTTGTAATTTAAATAAAATAAAAATCTTGGTTGGGGCAAGGCACACAGCTGGAAGAGCTCCTCGTCTGTTGCTGTGCTCCTCGCTTTCCCTTTCTGACTCCTCCTGGGCTCACTGGAAAACATCCATTCTGGGGGCTGGAGAGATGGCCTAGCGGTTAAGAGCGCCGACCGCTCTTACAGAGGACCCGGGTTCGATCCCCAGTACCCACATGGCGGCTGAGAACCGTCTGAAACTCCAATTCCAGGAGAACTCCAGTTCCAGGGGAATCCGAGACCCTCTTCTGAACTCCGCGGCGTTGCACGACACAGGTGCACAGACTAGCATGCAGACAGTACATTCATACACATACAGAAATAAATAAAATTAAAAAAAAAAATCCATTCTGGCCGCAGGTGGCACTGGAGTTCGAAGAAGAATGACAGTGAAGCATCTGGTGGCCCAGTGAGGAGGTTGCCTAGAGCACGATGAGAAATTGCCTCTTCATCCTGGCCTTGTGCAGATAAATCCAGAAAAGGATGCCTGGGGTGCAGGAGAGGAATCATTCCAGCCATCATCAGCCAAGCTCTTATGTAGGAACCTGCCTTCAGAGTTAAAAAAATCTGTGCATACTGCACAACCAGTACTCTTCAGGGTGTGTTCTGAGGCATTTATACCTCTTTAAAGCTGGTCTCCTTTACATTTTATGTGTATGAGTGTTTTGCTTGGATATATGTAAATGCACCACATGCATGCCAGAAGAGGGCATCAGATCCCCTGGAACTGGAGTTATGGATGATTGTTAGCTGCCATGTGGGTGCTGGGAACTGAACCCAGGTCTTCTGTAAGAACAGCCAGTATTTTTAACCACTGAGCCATTTCCTTCAGCCTCAGTTGGTCTCTTTTAAGTGCCTACAGGGAGCATCAGTAGCTACATAGAACAGCAAAGAGCAGAGCCCATTTTGAAAAAAAAAAAAAAAAAAGCACTCTGTCCTGTCGCATCCAACTATCATTGCCACTGACTTGTCAAAGTACTTTGTTCCCCAAATCTAAAAGAATTCTGAAATCCAGAGCTTTGTGGAACAAAGAACTGTCCCGGAATCTTTTCGTTTTCTGCACTCTGTATCTGCTCCTTGCTTCTTTTTCTCTCAGAGCTCACTTTGATTCTTAAGCAATTAGCTCGAAATAGACTTCAGCGCCGCCCACCAAAAGAGCAGTCCTTGTGTAAAACGGGAATATGGTTAAGCTGCAACGTTTGAATTCTCTCCAGGATACCACCAGTCCCAGTGCAGTGACCTGCTGCATTCTTTGTGACTGCTCCAAGGCATCTGAGGGAAGCTGGGAGCCTCAGCGAGAGCAGAAGGTATTGAGGGGTGGGTAGCTCCGCACTGTTCTCACATTGAGGTCTCCGAAGGCAACAGTGTTATGTAAACCCGCATCAGCTAAAACCACCTCCAGTCTTCCTGCAGAAGGAGGGATTCTTGTCAGCCTGAGCAGGAACCCGCCTCCTGCTTCTTCCTGTTGCAGAATTGTTTTGATATCAAGCCTTGGCCTGGACTGGCATACAGTATACCCCTGGAAGGAAAGCCGCCTTAGGTGGGCTCTGCTGAAGGGCAAGCAGAGGTGTCTACACCCTCAACTCATTCTACCACCGGAGCACAGTAAGCAAGCATGTGGGAAAGTTCTCATGTAGAGGGGTTTCTGAAGTTCTTGTTTCAAGACTTCATTTCTGTACCTCACCACCGAAAGGCTGTGGCTACGACCTTTAGTGTGGTTTTCTGAATGACGTCAGTGAACTCAAAGTCATTGCTACTGCATAAAACTAAGAGAGGAAGATGACCTTCAGGCTGCCACCGTAGCCAACAGCCCCGGGTGACTGGAAGGGCTGCTGCTTCCGACTGGACGCTCTGCCTCTGCACTTCCTCAGATGAAGCGCGCTACCTGGCTGCACGCACTGACACAGCGCACAGCAGCCACCCCAACAGACAAGATCCTAAGCCCGGGAGCTTATTTCTCCTTTACATGATATCCTGTATGGGTCTGCCAGAGCCCACATTATATAGCTAAGCTGCTTAACACACAAGTTCTCAAGCTGTCTGCCGCAGGGGAAGAAAGTTGATGGAGGAAGGGCCTGGCTCACAGCTTATTGGCTACAATTAGTCACCAGACCCAACTGTAACTTTAAGCTGGGAAATATGAAATATTTAGTGACTAGAGACTTTCTTTGCCACAGTAGCTGTTACAGTTCAGTGATTTTCTGTGTCTCCTGGCAAGTTATGGGGCTGGAGAGATGGATCAGCAGTTAAGAGCGCTGGATGCTCGAGGGGCTGGAGGGATGGCCTAGCGGTTAAGAGCGCCGACCGCTCTTACAGAGGACCCGGGTTCGATCCCCAGCACCCACATGGCGGCTGAGAACCGTCTGAAGCTCCAATTCCAGGAGAACTCCAGTTCCAGGGGAATCCGAGACCCTCTTCTGAACTCCGCGGCGTTGCACGACACGGGTGCACAGACTTGCATGCAGACAGTACATTCATACACATACAGAAATAAAAAAAAAAAAAAATCCATTCTGGCCGCAGGTGGCACTGGAGTTCGAAGAAGAATGACAGTGAAGCATCTGGTGGCCCAGTGAGGAGGTTGCCTAGAGCACGATGAGAAATTGCCTCTTCATCCTGGCCTTGTGCAGATAAATCCAGAAAAGGATGCCTGGGGTGCAGGAGAGGAATCATTCCAGCCATCATCAGCCAAGCTCTTATGTAGGAACCTGCCTTCAGAGTTAAAAAAATCTGTGCATACTGCACAACCAGTACTCTTCAGGGTGTGTTCTGAGGCANGGGTTGATTCCCAACATCCATGTGGCAGCTAACAACCATCCGTAATTCCATTTTCAGGGGGATCCAATGCCCTTTTTGAGTTCTACAGAGATTATACAACACAAGTGCACTTACAGACAGGCTGGCAATATTCATACACATGAAAATAGTAAATAAAAATATTCTTAAAAAGTTTTGAGCAAGGTAAAGCAAGGGAAACAACCCAAAAAGACTATGCATGAAGTACCTTCCTTCGTGTTCTTTTTTTTTTTTTTATGGCAGCTAACAAGTGTCCATAATTCCAGTTCCAGGGGAATCTGACACCCTATTCTGACCTCCATGGGCATTGCATGGTGTGAGTGCACTTACATACAAGCAGGCAATACACTTATACACATAAAAATAATAAATAAAATATTTTTATTATTAAACCTTTTCCATAAACCATACATTATTTCCCAATCGAATTTAGAGTCATTTCATGTTCTTTTGATTCAGAGAACCATGATCTACACTTCAATTAGCCAGGTCCAGTGTGAGGTGTGGAAGACACCAGACCTTGACAGGACTGCGAGTGAATGAAGCACTCTAGACTTAGGCAAGAAGAAGGCTTTTCTCTCACAAGTTAACTAGATAATTTCTAAAAGCAAGGGTTAGGAAAAGAAACAAGTTAAGATAGTCCTCTCGTTGGGGGTCTGTATTTCATTTCGTATTGAGACAGGCCTTGCTGTTTAGCCTCAAATGCAGGATCTTCAACTAGCTAGCCTCAAATGCAGGATCTTCAACTGAGCCTTCTGAGTGCTGGTATTATAGGCATGTACCACCATTAACCTGGTTTATGGATTAGTTTTGTTTTTCTGTTGGCATAAGGTTCTAAGGCAGTCACTACAGGAATTTCTGTAGGTAGCAGGGACACAAGGGGAAAAAAATTTTGTCTTATGGCAAGTCCAACCTTTACTTTGGCTGATCCCGAGATTGCGAGGCTAAGTCTTGCCACATAAAAAAATATGAACAGAGAAAATTTTGTCAGCGTTTAGAAATTAACAGATTTTTTTTTAAAAATTTCCAGTTTGGGAAGCAAGTAGAGATGAGTGTTCAACCTGGTACCTCAGTTTTGTGTGAATAACAAATAAGCCACAAGAGGAAAACACTGTTTCAGGGCACACCAATTTTTTTTTTTTTTTTTGGTCTTTTTGAGAGAGGGTCTCCCTGTAGCTCCAGCTGTCCTGGAACTCTCTATGTAGACCAGGCTGGCCTTGAACTCATAGAGATCCACCTGCCTCTGCCTCCCAAATGCTAATTTCATAGGGAGGTTGGCTACGGAGAGATATAGTTTTCACATTTATCAAAAGGCCTTAAACTGAAAAGGAAGAGAGAAAAAGAGAGAAGGGAAGGGGGAAAGATTAAAGGGGACAAAGGAAGAGAAAGCTCAGTATGTGACACATGTCTGTATTCCCAGCACTGGGGAGGCAGAGGTAGGTGGATGTCTGAGTTCAAGGTCAGCTTGGTCTACATAGTGAGTTCCAGGTCAGTTGGTGCTACCTGCAACCCCCCCCCCAAAAAAAAAGAAAAAGGCAGATGGAGAGAGGAAGTAAAAAGAGAGGGACAGGAAAGAGAGGAAGGAAAGAAGGAAAGAAGGAAGGAAAGAAGGAAAGAAAGAAGGAAGGAAGGAAAGAAGGAAGATGGATAGATGGAAAGAGGCAGAAAGAAGAAAATTCTGTGGTTTCTAACTAGCAAGCTTCTAAATCTGCATGTGATTGACAAGGAGTTGAACACACCATTAGTTGCTAGGAAAATAGAAAACTTTCTGCCTCATGTGGAGCAGGGTGGAGCAATTTTCTGGAGTGCTGGGCCTTTTGGCATTCTGGAAGGAAGAGAGCAGAACTGAGGTGCATGGTGAGGTGCAGGTGTCTGCCTCCTAGAAGGGGCTTTCAGCCCAGATGCCTCCAGAAGCCCTTTGGGGCCCAGAGATCGAAATCTTACCTTTCTTGAATCATCAGCTCTGCTGCCTGTTGGGGTCCACTGCCAAATTTCTGCTAATTCCTAGAGACCCTCCTTCCCTTGACCCCTTGGCTCTGGCTCCACACGGCTTGATTTGGCACTTGCTGTACTGACTGAAACATGAAACTTGACCCTTCAATAGTTCTCAAACACAAATACCCACAACCATAGCATGTCTTTTAAAGCTTTATTTTTTTGAGAATTTTATACATGTAACCAACCCCTGTTTTCCTCTCCAACGCGCTCATGATCCTCCACCAACAGATCTCTCTCCCAACTTCCTGTCTTTTTTTTTTTTAATAACCCACTAAGTTCATTTAGGGCACACGGGTGTGGGTCCATCCCCTAGAGCATGGGCAACCCATCAGGTACCATGCCCTCAACTGTCAATAGCTCCTCAGTTAGGGATGGGGCTTCCTGAGCCCCTCTTCCATCTGTGCTGGGATTTTGGTTGTCTTGATCTTGTGCAGCTCCTATGCAGGTAACCACAGCCGCTTGTAAGTTCAAGAGTGCAGTGGCCGTGCTATGCCCACAAGATGGCATTTTACAGCACTATTCCCCACTCTCTCACTGTTTCTCTCTATTTGTTCCCTAACCTTGGCATGTGAGGGGAGGTTTGGTAAAGACGTCTCATCAGGACTGAGGACTCACAGTCATTTATTTTTTTGATATTAATATAGACATGGAGCAGTGGGACAGAGCAGAGGAATCAGAGGCTTGCACATAGAAGGTCAATCCAGGTAATATATATAGTATATACATAAAATATATAATATATATATATATATATATATATATATATATAATATATATATGTGTGTGTAGTGTGATGTTGTGTTGTGTGTGTGGTTGTGTGTGTAATGGACAAAAAATGCATGTGTGCATAGATGGATTGGGGAGTCCAAGAGGACAACTCAGATGTCATTCCCCAGGAGCTGTCACCTTTTATTTGAGACAGGATCTCTGGCTGTCCTGCTCATTTGTAGATGAGGTGGCTGCCCAGGATCCACCTGTCTCCACCTCAGCATCGGGATTCCAGGTTTACCATACTGAACATGGGTTCTGGGGATTGAACTCAGGTTTTCAGGCTTGCAAGGCATGTACTTTTCGGCTGAGCTATTTCCTCCCTCAGCCTGCAATCGAAGTTGCCAAAAGCAGGAAGGCAGTCAGCAGCAAGACGGCTTTTTTTTTTTTTTTTTTTTTTTGGTTTTTTTGAAACAGGGTCTCCCTGTAGCCCCAGCTGTCCTGGAACTTACTCTGTAGACCAGGCTGGCTTTGAACTCATGAAGATTGGCCTGTCTCTGCCTCCTGAGTGCTAGGATTAAAGGCATGGGATTGATGATGACAGAGTGATTGCTGCTGACGGAGAGAAATGGCTGCTGACCTCCACTTGGTCCATATGCAAAAATAAACCCAAATGACTCATAAATCTATCTGTAAAAAGGAAAAGCATGAAACTTCTAGAAGAAAAGATGTGAGGATATCTTTATGACGTTGAGTTAAGCAAACATTTTAAAGCTCTGATTCCAAATATACAATCCATAAAAGAAAAGAAAATGAGGGGCCTTAGAGCTAAGAGCAAGCCGTTGATGCTCTTGCAGAACACTTGAGTTTGGTTCTCAGCACCCATTTCAAGCAGCTTGCAGCTGCCTATAACTCCCGGTCCAGGGGATCCAACACTTATGGCCTCTGTGAGCACTGGATTTGTGTGAACATGTCCATACACAGACACACATATGCACAGAGATACAAAAATAAAAATAAATCTTTAAAATTAAAAAAAGAAAAATGTTAGGCTTGGTGGTGCACATCTTTAATCCCAGGTAACAGGTGGATCTCTGTGAGATCAAGGCCAGCCTCGTCTACATACTCAGTTCTAGGCCAGTTGGGGCTACAGGGAGACCTTATCTCAAAACAACAATAACAAAAAGATAAAGAAAAATAATAAATGGGATTTCATCAACTTCCATAACTTCTGTTGATAAAATGAAAATTTGGGCCACAGACTACAAGTAAAATATTTCCATAACACATCTGGACTTCTCTCTAAAGGTATAAAGAACTCTCAAAACTCAATAAAACAATAAGAAAAATGTAGAAAAGGTTTGAAAGGATACTTGGAAAAAGATATATGGTTGGTAGATAAGCACATGAAAAGATGTTTGGCATTATTTTTTGTTTATTTTTATTTTTATGTTATGGGTGTTTTTCTGCATGAAAGTACACCCATGTTGTGCAATAACAGCGACTGTTGCAAATCCGTGGGTTCTCAAATATTTTGTCACTGTTAATGGCCTGTTTGTAGCTTGTCATAGATCTGCAAGCAGCAAGATGGGGACTTGGAGTCCCCTTGTTGACAAAAGAGGGTGCTATTATTCTCCCTACTGGAATACTCTGTGTATAAATGCATGTATGAGTTTGCAGCATCTGTGTATGTACATGTGCACGTGTGTGAGTGTGTCTGTATGCATCTATGCATACGTTGTATGTCTATGCATGTGTGAATATGCATGTGCATGTGTTGTGTATGTGTGTGAGCATGTATGCATGTGGGAGCATGCATGTGTACATATATATGTGTGCGTGTGTGCATGCATGGGTCTATTCATGTATGAATGTGTGTGTGTTATGCATGCAAATGTGTATGTAGGTTTGTGCCCAGGCGTTGCATGCCTGTTTCTATTCATGTACCAATGTGTGGGCATTTGTGTGTGTGTGCAGGTGTGTGTGATAAGTCTGGGATGGCAGATAGGGCCTAACCTGATTGTTGCTGTCCTATGAGGAGAAGGGTCTTGAATCAGAATGACAGGACTGTCTTCTCTAGGTTACCTCTCTTATTTTGGGGGGCTGGAAGGCTGCCCCAATGTGTTCTAATTTCCACCTGCACCCCTCCCCCCAGCATCTGCCTGTGAAATGAGGCTTCTGAAGACAATTATGAAAGGGAAATGTTCATGATTATCCATTTTATTCAAAAAGAGGCCAGCAAACCTGAAAGTGACAGGTGGCCCCTTTAGGCACCATTGATGGCTTCCCCAGAGTCTTTGTAACAGTTCCCATGGCCGCCAGACACTTCAAGGGTAGCTTTTCCAACTCACAAGAGGATTTCCTCTACTTCAGAGGAAGCTGTGCCAAGGAAATAGCCCGTGGAGTCGGTCACACATGGCCTCATCCGCTTAGCACACCCAAGTCAATGGGAGAGTTGGCAAGTCGGAGAGAGGAGGGTTCACCTTCAGAGGGGCTCATCCACCATCAGCTTCTGCTGTTTGGGTAAATGCAGCCTGTCAGTCAACAGCTTGCTCTGCAGCCATATGTGTGCAGGAGGTCCTTTCGTCCTACAGACAGGTTGTCCCCTCATTACCAACACCCCCTGATTCAGAGAAATGGATTTTTAAGACAAGGTTTCAGGGAAGTTGAATCGGTCTCTTCCATCACCTACCTCTTCCTGATGTTGGCAACCATCTCCCAACTGGCTGTGCTCCTGCAAGCCAGTCACTTCACAGCTCAGCTAGAGGGAGCTTGTTAAAACCATGATCCCCTCAAGGCCCTCCCTGAATTGGCATCTGTCCCTCCCTGAATTAATATCCCTCAGTAGCTTTCTTCATCTCCCAGGATAACATCCTGTCCCCTTGTGAGGGAGGCTCAGGAGGCCCTGTGACTTCAGGATGGACTCCTGATTTGACCTTAACTATGTAGCATTGCTCTGTGTCCCTCACTTAGTAGTACAGTTAAGACAGGGAATAAGCCAGTGAGGATTATCACTGTGTTGAGAGCATCAGCCATAGTGCTTGTCCCAGAGCAATGCTTAAGGAATCACCTAATAGCTTCCATTGAATAGATTATAGCTCCAATTTAGAAGAAAGGTGTGTGTATGGTGAGCTCTTCATAGAGAGGTGGGCCTGACCCAGGCTCTGAGAGTGATGATACTGGGAGGATAAAGCTGCCCTAGGGAGAACTGATGGAAAGACTGAGATGTACAGATGGAGAGCTGTGTCCATGATGACTGAAGTCCTCAGGTGGTGTGTATATCTCAGGATACTTGGTGAGTGGGTGGGACGGGGATGGGCTGAAAGTCAGGAATAGCAGAAAGCAGCACAGTCAGGTCTTGGACCAGCAGAAATAAGTGGAGTGGATTAAGAGGAAAATTGTGACACATAGATTTATTATTATTATTATTATTATTATTATTCCATATTCCTAAGCCAGGCCTACTCTTGACAGCCTTGGTGAAATTTTCCCAGATTATTCAGCTTCCCCACACTGTATGAGGTCTGAAAAGACTTCCTCATTTTTCACAGGGATGATAAAATCTTTGAGAAGTTTGGCTTCTTGTGCATATTTTCTGTTTTCAATTCAGTTAGCCATATCCACATATTTACTGTAAGTGCAAATGATTGTCATAAACTCAAACACGTAAACATAGAGGCTCAGGGAGATTTGAGGGCCTCTGCTTGAAGCAACAGTATGATAGGGGGCTTGCATAGACTGGACAAGAAGTGCCAGACTTCACCATGGTGTCACAGTGCAGCAGGGCCTGCTTTGATAAAATGGATAAAATTGGTAGGGCCCAACCAAGAATCCAGATTGGAGCAGAGGCTTTAACAGGCATTGGCCATCTACTCCACCCCTAATTTCCCAGCAGCAGCTGTGGGTTTTGGATGGGGCTGACCAGGCCTGAGCCTTGACTGACCCATGACAATGGGAATAACTCCATCTGCTTTGCCATAGACAGGAGCTCGTGAATGAGTAGGTCACTCAAATAAAATAACACACAGGACTGGGGCTCCAATGCTGGGGGACAGTGAGCTGCAGCCACATGGTGTGAGGATGGCTAGCATGCTAGGAAAGCCATTTATGCTGATGAAGGAGAAGCCAAGAAGACAGAATTGGAAGAATACAGAAAATAGCAAGAACCCCATCAAGCCATACCTGACATTTACAGCTATATAGGCAAATAATTCTCACTTAAAGTAATTTATCTCACTTTCCCCCTAATTTGTCTCAGAAAGATAATTTAGCATAGGCTCTTCCTTGCTTGTTTTATATTAAGTGAATATATAGTAGGAAAGGGAGGAATATTTGAGCCCCTTCCCTTATTCCCTCTCCCAGTCTTGCTCTCTCTCTCTCTCTCTCTCTCTCTCTCTCTCTCTCTCTCTCTGTGCTGAGATCAGAGGACAGCATTGTAGAGATGGTTTTCTCCTTCCACCTTTGAGTGGGTTCTGGGAATTGAACTCAGGTTGTCAGGCTTATTGGGAAAAACACTTTCACTTACTGAGCCATTTCACTGCTTTTTAAGTTTAAAATTAAGCAATCTTTTGTGTAGTCCCACAGACTTAAGCACATCCCACCACTAAATTTAGAATATTTTCTACTCCCCACAAAGGAAGGCAGTGTCATGTCAGCGACCCCTTCCCTTCACGTTTCCCTCTACTGGACATATGTCCACACTTGAGTGATTCTTCCTTTATTCCTTTTCCCATACATGGAATCCTCTAACACATTGCCGCTCATTCTCTAGCTTGTTTCTCTTAGTATAACATTTTCAAGGTTCATCAGTATTGTAGAATGTATTAATAACATTCCCTATTTTGTAATCAACTTTTTTTTTTTGGTCTTTTTGAGACAGGGTCTCCCTGTAGTCCCAGCTGTCCTGGAACTCACTCTGTAGACCAAGCTGGCCTTGAACTCACAAAGATCTGCCTGCCTCTGCCTCCCAAGTGCTAGGATTAAAGGCATGCACCACCATGCCTGGTGTAATCAACTTTTTTATTCATAGTTTTAGGGACTAAATCTAAATATCTAGCATTGTGAGGCTCTCTCCTCTAAGCCAAAATGCCACCATATTTATGAGATCCGGTGTGCCTACTTTCCAGAGTCCATCAGGATAGGTCTGTGGGCTGTTGACATTCCTGTGTAGAAGGGAAGGTCAGAGAAGGTCACTGGACTCTTACCTGTTTCCAGTCATCCCTCCCAGATACTAATTGCATGTGGTCTCTGGATCTCAGGGAGGAATTAGAGTACAAAGTCTGGAGGAGACTAGGGGAAGGTGGGCCTCATCTGTGTGGCTATGGAGAAGCCATCATCCATGCTGAGAAAAGACTCCAGTGTGGCTGCCTTGGGGTTATTGGGGTTACCCACACTCGGGTCGGTAATCCCTCACTCATGCTCTGCAAGTAAGTCAAATAAACACTTGATTGTTGTGGTTTGAATGAGAAATCTCCTCCCCCCTCCCCATTGGCTTCCATATTTGAACACTTGGTCCCCAGTTGGTGGCACTGTTTGCAGAGGCTTGGGAGGTGCAGCCTTGGTGGAGGAAGCATGTCACTGAAGGCTTCCAGAGTTCATAGCCTGGTCCCACTTCTGGTTCACTCTCTCTGCTTCAGGTTTGCTGTTGAAGATGTGGACACAGTTTTCTGCTCCTGATATATGCCTTCCTGACATGATGGACTCCTACCCATCTGGAACCATAAACCCATGAACATTTTCTTCTATAAGTTGCCTTGGTCACGGTGCGTTGTCAGAGCAACAGGAACCTAACTAATACAGTTCCTCAGGATGAAGTGTGGTGGAATCATACCTTGGTTAGTCATGAGGACCTTAGGAGGAAGGGTAGACATTGTTTATACCTGCCTCACAGAAAGAATTCTCAGAACACATAAACAATATAGTTTCATTTTATCTCCTTTAAAAATTGTGGTACTATATATAATGTTATGTTCTTAGCTATTTTTAATTGTATAATTCAGAGGCATTAAATGTCATGGGTGTTTTGTAAACAGTAACATGATCCATCTGCAGAACTTTCTCATCGCTTGCACTGAAACTCTACCCACCCAATAATGACTACATATTCTCCCTTTCCACTAGCCTCTGGTAATCAATGTTTTAGTTCATAAAATGAACACATAACTTACTTATGATCTCTAGATGGGCTGACTAGACTCCAGTGGATGAATTTGCACTGAAGGACTTCTGGGTACAAACACTTGACTGGGTAGGACTTACCATGTATGGCAGAATACATGAGGGCTGGTGGGGGACTGGTGGGACATGAATGGGGGAGGGGATCTAAACTTGACTAAGAACTGTACTACGAAACTACAAACACTCAATGAAAACTAAAGAAAATAAAAATTTTAAATGTGAACACTTAACAGTGCGTATCCTTTTGTGTTTGCCTTACTTAATTCATCATGTCTTCAAGGATCAATTCTTTATTCCCTTTGGAGAAATGTCTGTTCAAGTTCTTTGTCCATTTATAAATAGAGTTGCTTTGTTGTTGAATGTAGGAGCTCTTCATGTATTCTGTTATCAATTGCTTAGCAGATATGTGATTTGTAAATATTTTTCATATCTCTGAGTTGCCTCTTTTGTTCTCTTGATAGAATTTTCTGATATATATTTAAAATTTGTTTGATAAAGTCTCATTTATGTGTTTTTCTTTTATTCCCAGTGTGTTGGTCACACTCAAGGCACTCAAAAATTACCGTCAAAGCAGTATCATGAAGACTTCATCTGTTTTATTCCTAGTTTTATAATTTTAGCTGTTACTCTTAAGCTTTTTATCCATTTTGAATAATTTCATACATGATATTAAATTAAGACTTCTCCTCCTCCTCCTCTTCCTCCTCCTCCTCCTCCTCCTCCTCCTCCTCCTCCTCCTTTATTTTCCTTTTCTTTTGAGACAGGATTTTCCTATATATGACCAAAACTGGCCTGAAATTCATGATCCTCCTGAATCATTCTCCTGAGCACTGAGATTACAGGCACATCTCACCATGTCCAGCCTAAGTTCATTCTTCTGCAGGTGGATTCAGGTTTTTCTATTATAATTTATTGAAAAGACTGTCATGTCTCCATTGAATGGTCTTGGTACTCTCGTTGCAAATCATTTGACCATATGTGTCAGGGTTTATTTATGGCTTTCTAGTATATTCTATTAGTATATATGTCTGTCTATTTTAGTAACACACTGTTTTTATTATTTAGTTTGAGTTTTATTATTTAGTTTGAGTTATTTAACTTTATTGTTTTTAACTCATTTTTGTTATTTCATTAACCTATAGGGTTCAGTATCAACTGGAAGATGCATTTTCTGTGACTACAGGCAATGTTCTGATTTTGGTAGGGATTCCATTATTTTAGATTGCTTTGGCTGCTATTGACATTTTGACAGAATTAAATGTTCTGATGGGATGTCTTCCCATTTAGTTTTGTCTTCCTTAGTTTCTGTCAGCAGTGTTTTATAACTTCCAGCATCTAGGTATTCCACTTTTTTGACTAATTTCTAAGAAATATAAATGGAATGATTTTCTTTCTTTGCTTTTCAGACTGTTTCTTGCTAGTGAGTAGACAACTCATTTACAAGTTGATATTTGATCCTGCATTCCATTCATTGATTAATTGTAATTGTATATACAAGACTGATAGTGATAGGGTTTTCTACCTGCAATATCATATTTTTTGTGGATACTGATAATTTTATTATTGTTTTAAAATTTAAATTCACTTTCTTTCTCATCTGCATCTCTCTGTCTCCTTCCTCCCTGTCTTATTCTCTTGCTTTTCCACACACTCTTGCAGTGCTGAGGTTTGAACCCAGAGGTCACATATGCTGGGAAAGAGCTCTACCACTGAGCTACAACCCCAGTCCCATCTATTTCCCAATTGTTCTCCCTAAAACCTGCAATACAGTGTTGTAGATGTGATGAAAAAGCTACCCATGTCTCATTCCTGACCTGAGGAGGAAAAGCTGCTGCTTTTTACCATTGAGTATATTATTAACTATGTGTTATTTCATGTAAAACTACAAGATTTAGGAAGTTTCTATTTCTATTGAGTGTTTCTTTAAATCATAGAAGGATGCTGAATTGCCTTAAATTTTGAATTATGTCTACTGAGGTGATCATTTGGGGTTTTTCCTCTCTATTATTTTTTAAAATTTTTATGTGTGAGTGTATTGCCCGTGTGTATGTAAGTGCACCTCTGTCGTGCAATGCCCCAGAGATCAGAAGAGGGCAAAGGATTCCCTGGAAATAGAGTTACATACAGATAGTTGTTAGCTGCCATGTGGGTGCTGGGAATAGAACTCAGGTCCTCTTTAAGAACAACCAGTGCTCTTAACTGCTGTGCCATTTCTTCACCCCCTCCTTTTATTTTTTAATGTGATATATTACATTGATTTATTTTCTTTATCTTTTTATTTGAAATAGGATCTTACTATGTAGCTCCAGATGGCCTGGACCTCCCTATGTAGGCCTGCCTGGTTGGCCTGGAATTCGCAGAGATCCACCTGCCTTTGTCTCCTAAGTGCTGAAACTAAAGGCATGTGCCATTGCTCCTGGCTCATTGATTTGTTTGTTTGTTTGTTTGTTTGTTTGTTGAGACTGGGTCTCCCTGTAGCCCCGCTGGCCTGGAACTTGTTTGTTTGTTTGTTTGTTTGTTTGTTTGGACTGGGTCTCCCTGTAGTCCGCTGGCCTGGAACTTGCTATGGAGTCCAGGCTGGCTTCCTGTCTCTGCCCCCCAGTGCCAGGATTCACCATGCCTAGCTCATTGATTGGTTTGTTTGTTTGTTTGTTTGTTTGTTTGCTGACACTGGGTCTCCCTGTAGTCCCACTGCCCTGGAACTTGCTATGGAGTCCCTGCTGGCTTCCTGTCTCTGCCCCCCGAGTGCCGGGATTCACCATGCCTAGCTCATTGATTGGTTTGTTTGTTTTTTGTTTGTTTATTTGTTTGCTGACACTGGGTCTCCCTGTAGTCCACTGGCCTGGAACTTGCTAAGGAGACCAGGCTGGCTTCCTGTCTCTGCCCCCCAAGTGCAGAGATTCACCATGCCTGGCTCATTGATTGGTTTGTTTGTTCGTTTGTTTGTTTGCTGAGACTGGGTCTCCCTGTCGTCCCACTGGCCTGGAACTTGCTATGGAAACCAGGCTGGCTTCCTGTCTCTGCCTCCCCCCCACACCCCCCCACCCCCAGTGCCGGGATTCACCATGCCTAGCTCATTGATTGGTTTTTCTACAATAGAAATATCTTTCCATTTTCAGAATAAATCCTGCTGGCAACGGTGAATACTATTTACTGTTCTTTTAATTTTTTGGATTATCACACCAATAGTCACAAGGAATATTGGTCTATTAATCTTTGCTGGCTTTGGTGGCCCTATAGAATGAGGTGTAAATCATTATCCCTTTCATTTTCTTTTTGGAAAAGCTGAAAAGGATTTTTATTAATTACTAAGTGCTTTATAGGAATTAGTAGTGAAGCCTGTTATTACCTTGAGCTTTTCTTTGTTGGAAGAGTTTTTGGTAAGTAATTCAATCTTATTAGTCATAAACCTATTCACATATTCTATATATCAGTGGACATTGTATTTCCAGGAATTTTCCCAATTCATCTAGCTCATTCAATTGTTGTTCAGGGTATTCTCTTAAAATCTTGGGGCTGGAGAGATGGCCTAGCGGTTAAGAGCGCCGACCGCTCTTGCAGAGGACCCGGGTTCGATCCCCAGCACCCACATGGTGGCAGAGAACCGTCTGAAACTCCAGTTCCAGGAGAACTCCAGCTCCAGGGGAATCCGAGACCCTCTTCTGACCTCTGTGGCATTGCACGACATGGGTGCACAAACTTGCATGCAGCCAGTACATTCATACACAGACAGAAATAAATAATAATAAAAAAATTAAAATCTTGTTTAGTCTGTTGAACCAGAGTTTGTTTCCACTTAGATTTATCTTAGTCAGAGTGTGTTTTATGGATCTTTTCAAAGACGTTCAGATCTGGAGGCTTAGGTACCGCCTATGGAGCTAGAGATAGTGATAATAATGATGACCGTGGTGACCATTTATTGAGCCTTTTGTCTGGTGTGTCATATACATCATTGATTCACTCAGTCCTCAAGACAGTCTTTGGAGGTGGGTTGGTACCACCCTCATTTTCCCATTGAGAGAACTGAGGCTCAGAAATGGCATGTAGTCTGCCCATATCTACACAGCCAGCAGAACAGGGAGAGGACTTGTAGGGAGATCTTAGGACTTCAGACTCTAGCCTCTCGCAGTAGGATTTCTTCAGGTATCACTGCCTTAGGCACCTTAGGCTGAAGCTCAAACCACTTTGCATTGCAGGAGATTATTGGACTCTAGAGGCTGAGTGATAAAAGATATGACCACCAGGTGGCAGTAGCACACACAGGTTCTAATTGGTGACAGGCCACATGTGAGGAAGTCCTTCAATACAACGCGTTGTGCAGGAGCCACTACACACACACACACCACACACACACACACACACACACACACACACGGACACACACACACGGACACACACACACAAACTCCCAGAGGCAGGGGTTAGAGATGGGGCTGACACCTGCAGCCTTGGCTAAAGAGGGCTGCAGTGTCTTCTAGGTCTTCACTGCCACAGGATCCATCTGATCTACAGATTGTAGATGATGGTAACGTTTCCTGAGTTATGCAGACAGGCTCTAAATGTCTAAACGTCTGCTTATTTGTACTATGATTAAAACAACTGGATATGAAAAAAATCCAAGTTTGGTGCCAGTGTGCTTTTGAGCTGACAAGTTTCAGCCTGCTGTGAAGCAGTAAACAACCCAGAGGCCCATATCCAGAGGCCAGTTTCTATTATACACAGGATGCATTTAATTGCTAATAGAGAAGTGACCCACATAACAACCTGTAGAAACCCATCCATAACCGTGTCCTTGTCATCCAGAGTCCTTAGGAAAGGAAATACGTCTCCTTCAGAGGCTGCTAAAAAGTCTGGAGATGACGTAATTCTGAACAGAAAAGCCAAGAAATTTAAGCAATAACAGTCAGAGCCATGCTAATGAAAAGAAAGTAACTAAACAACAGCATTGCTTCAGAGATTCTCTCTCTCTCTCTCTCTCTCTCTCTCTCTCTCTCTCTCTCTCTCTCTCTCTCTCGGTGCATTTTCTAGGTGGCAGGTACCACAGGCTAGCACTTTATTTATGCATGTGCAGGGGGACTGGCGATCACCACAGCAGCAAACACTCTTATTCTGGGCCAGGTGCGTGCTTTTCAGGGTGCGACCTCTGGGTTGGTGCTGGGCCATGATCATTAGTTAACGGCTCCTGACAATAACTATGCACACACACATTTAGAATAAGCATTTGAGCATTTTCTACAGCAATTTGAGATTGCTTGACACCTCCAGACATGTGATTATTGTTCTATTTTCATTATTTTCATAAAAGTATCAGTCCAAGTTTGAAAAACAATAAGCAGCCAGGCGTGGTGGCGCACGCCTTTAATCCTAGCACTTGGGAGGCAGAGGCAGGCGGATCTTTGTGAGTTCAAGGCCAGCCTGGTCTACAGAGTGAGTTCCAGGACAGCTGGGACTACAGGGAGACCCTGTCTTGAAAAGACAAAAA